>JBBMJY010000022.1:16585754-16659226 GCA_037833715.1 Toxotes lorentzi
CTATCTATCTATCTATCTATCTATCTATCTATCTATCTATCTATCTATCTATCTATCTATCTATCTATCTATCTACTGCAGTCTGTTTGCAAAGTCTTATTATTATGTTTTTATCTGCAACTGCAAAGATTCCCATGAGGAATTAAATAGTCTTACATGTTAAGGCATGTTACAGGGATTTAATAGAAACCTGCCATGCCACTAATGTTAAACAAGCCAGAAAAAGACTTGTCTGTCAATTATAACGTCACTTAATCCCATAACAATATTGATATTTGGGTTGCAATGGAATTAGCACAATAGCACAGCACAGTAATGAACTTTTCTAATTATTTACCAAAGTTAACATTTTTAGAGTCGTTCGTTTCTGCAATAAATAAATTATTAAGTGTGTGTGTGTGTGTGTATATATAGATATATATATATATCTATATATACATATAAAAGTTGACTATTCTAGAATTCCACCACTTGTTGACAGCACTCCTCTCAGACCAGAGCATTAATTATTGCTTGGGGTTGCTATTTGTTACAGTTTTGCACTGCTGGCAGCAGGCGCAGAAAAGCACATGAGTCGCTGTCATTCCGCGCAACATTTGCGGACGGGAGGAATCTAGTGAGTACTTGTTGCGAGCCATACGGCGGCGGCAGCGTCTCCGAGCTGTCAAACATTGCGCACAGCCTTCAGTCTTCAGTCAGTGGAGTAACCAGACTAATCCATCAGACAAACAACTCGGAAGATTAACCTTTTTTAGCCTCGCGAAACTAGTTTTTGCCTCCGCACCCGGAAGCCTGTTTTTAAAATCATGATCATTTTGTCACATGGCTTTGGAGAATTCAATAACAACAAAAAATGGCGACAATCACGTTGCTCTGTGTGGTCTTGCTGCGTCATTAAAAATATTCATGTAAACACGGGGAATTAAACGGGAAAATTGCAGGTAAGTGAGCTTAATATTTGTTCTATATTTAATGCGGACTGAATGTAATTAAGAATAAATGATTATATTTGGATCCTACAGCATGCTATTTGTTTTTGCCCAGAAAAGGGGTGTGTATGCAATGCTGGGCGTTAACGTTTGGCTGCACAATATTCAACACGAACATTGCACTTGTATTTTGCCTTTAGTCGATTTTTAAAGGACATGTTTAGATTAATTAAAGTGCGTATGCATGTTTTTATGAAATGGCATAAATATCGGTGTTGTTTGGATTTGGTCAACTTTTATTTGCAGAAAACAGCAACAAGCATGAGCACGGCTTATTTCTGTTCTCGCTGTTCGTCTTTATTCCTCGGCGTTAGAATCAGGACCATTAGTCTGTATGCCTGACTTTTACCTTCACTGTTTATAGGTTTTGAACCATTCCCCACTTATTTACATGGAAGGTTTATGTAATATGGACGCGCTTTCTTCACAGGGGCGCTTTGTACAGTCCCTGGTGACAACAAATTCAGCACTCAAACGCGACAATGTGTTTGTCCTCTGCCCTGTTTAGATATTGCGCGTTGCTTTGTTGTCCACGTCTGACATGAACATTTTTGGCCAGTGCCCTGTGCAGCGGGGCTAATGGAGTTGTTTACAAGAAGTGCGGAGGGCGGACTGACGAGGTGGAGGAGGAGCCGCTACGTCGGCCAGCGACGCGACCTGACTGCTCGAGAGGGTTCTCGCGCCGAGGGGGAGGCGGGGCCCGCGAGGAGGATCATAACAAGTCTGACGTCACTCGGCCTTATGGTTGGTATGAATAATATACAGTAGTTAAAAAAAAAAAAATAAAAAATAGAAAAAACAACCAGTTTGCCTCTGGCAGGAAAAAGGTGAGGGGGAAAAAATGTTTAATGAGATGAAGCAGGAGCCATCTGTGCACCAGCAGACTGGAAACAAAGAAATAATGATTAAATATTAAAAAAAAACAAAAAAAAAACCTTTGTATTGAAACTGCAAAATAGCGCTAAACATTGACATCATGATGAAATACATAAAGCTGAAAAGCAGGCATCTTTCTCCCATTTCCAAGAATTAAACAATGTTGTTCACAGATTCACAGTAGTAAGTATTCGAGTTCAAATGCTGCATGTGCAGAGTTGTGCATTATTAACTGTCTACCGTTCAGACACAGGAACAAGTTGTATGAATTAGAGCTGCTATGACTCACTGATTATTCCATCAGCAGAAAATTAATTGGCAAAATTTCGAGACTTTAACTGATTAATCGTTTCCGTATTTTTTCAAGCAATACTTGTGAAATATATATTTTTTAGATTTCATCTTCTCAAAATTTGTCATATTTATTACAATAAATTGAATATCTGTAGGTTTTGGTTGGACAAAAGCAAATTAATGACATCACAGTTGGCTTTGAGAAAATGTAAATGATTTTTTAAAAACATTTTATAGTCTGTCTTTCGCAAGACAGAATAAATAAACTACAGAAATTGATTTGCAATGTCCTGATTTAAGTGCATGTGGGAGCTTATCCCTATAGTAACAGCAGAACAGAGTATAAAGGAAACCTAGATAATGAGGATTCTTTGAGCCCGTGTCAGCATAAGGACCACCAGTTCAGTTCAGTGATCACTAGTTTTCCCTAGTTTGTTGAGCAGTTCTCACATCTTCCTAATATTCATTAGTCCTAATCAAACTGTGAAATATATTATATTTTGTAATGATATCACTCTGATTTTGTTCCTGCTAATTTGTGTATTTTCTAGTGATCTTATTATATTTCTTATATCATTTTAAGGGTTAAGATCCTTTGGTTAGAGGACAAAAAACTTGTTGGTGACCATTGGTGGGAAGAATATAAAAAAAACAAAACAAAACAAAACTAATGTATTTAAATGAAGGATTGTTAGGTTACATGGCTATATTTCTCTGTAGATTCATCTATTATATTTTTTGCTACTGTATTACTTGAAAATTATCTATATAAAGTCAAATGAAATGTTGGAGATACAACTTACATGTTTTGCATGAGATACGACCAAATGAGCTGCATAAATGCAAAAGGAAAAACTTTGTTATCTTTGTACATGTTTACCTAGAGCATGGATATTTTGGGTGGATGATGAATGGAGTGAAGCCATGGGCTGCTAGATTTGACAGGCTGCCCTGGTTCAGTTATCACAGTGCTGATGCTGTCCCCATCGAAGGTACAGTACTGTGATAACTGAAGGATGGCTGCCAACTTGACACTAGTGCAGTGAATCGCGGCACATTCAGCTAATGAGCCAGAGGACCGGTGGGAAGGTCGACAAGTGTGAGTATGTGATTTTTTTAAAACAAATGTGGTATGACAGATAGTTACTGTGTATTTAAATGCAAGAAACATTAAACTCAAAACTTTCAATCTAGTTTTATCT
Source organism: Toxotes lorentzi (assembly GCA_037833715.1). Lineage (NCBI taxonomy): Eukaryota > Metazoa > Chordata > Actinopteri > Toxotidae > Toxotes > Toxotes lorentzi. The sequence goes on from JBBMJY010000022.1 coordinate 16,589,116, forward strand.
CAATTACTCATGTAACTTCTGCTTAACCATAAGAAATAAAGTGAGTTTTTTTTTTATTAATTTAAATGTACACGTTTGTTTGTTTATCTCTCCTATTGAAAATTCAGTGGCTCTTAAATACAGATGGTTGCAGACATAAAATGGTCAACTACTGAGAGACTGAGACGAAACTATAACATAGTTACAACTGTGCCTTCTGATAACTGTTTTAAGGTTGAATTAAATATTTTTATCATAGGTCTCACCATAACATTGCCCATTAAGGTTCATTTAGCATCACACAAGTAAAACCTCACAAACTCACTCCCTGTTCAGCGTTTGAGCAGGGAGTGAAACCTGATGACTTCGATGCTGAAGAACTTGCATTGCTATATAAATTGTAACTTCTTATAAATAACAATTGAAGCCAAAGCTGTGTTTTTTGTTCATGACTTTAATATTTCGGATTAGATACCTGTTGGGGAGTTCTGGTCTAAAGACTCAGGTGCAAGGTAGTCATGAATGGTTCCTCCTCATTGTTGTCAACAGAGGGAGCTAAAGCCCTAACACCTATGTGCTCTGTGGTACAGATAGCACAGTCTGCAACTCTGTCCAATTGTGTAATTTGCATCTGAAACCTTAATAGTGAATGCGTATTACTCATTTGTTACGATTCATGTTAAATATAGACAACAGTTTCAATGAATCCAGTTTTGATCACACAAAAAACGCCCACTCATTTTTTTTTTTCCATGATCATTTAAATGTGGATATTTTCCAATAAAACAGAACAGTTGAAAGGGATCCACAACACTTACAGTATATATGATTCACACCAATAAGAGCTGTACTCTCCGTTTTAGTTTAAATTGCTGAGTTATTGTTGTTTTTTGTGACTACTGGGTAATTTTAAAGATACAGCATCCAAATTTTACAGATCAAAACATTCTTGTACTGTGATCTGTGATGTCAATACGCTGAAATGAAACATTTTTCAGAACACTACTTTGAATAATAGATGTGCTGTTTGAGTCATGTTTGATAAAGCACAGGTCACTGCAGCTGTCCTTAGTATGTTTCACTCATAGGGTACATAGCGAAGCTACTGTGGAAATCCCCTAAGAGTCATAATACTTATTTTGTTTTTGTCTCACTCTAACCTCAATCTGCTCAGCTTGCCTTGTATCACATGTTTTTCTGATTCATAGCAATGTCCTTTGTTGTAAAGCATATTTTTTGATAATAAAATATGAAAACTCGAGTGAGTTTATATAACTTGAAATAGCTTTTTTATTAAAACAGGCTTTCAGAACCACTCAGTTTCACAATAGTACACTCAACTTCTGTTTCTGCAAACATCCAAAACTCTACTTGCATGGGGCCATGATCATGGGGAATTTCTCTCACACTTAATGCAAGGCAATAAGTAATTACTGGGATGTTGCATGGGAAGTCCCTCCCTTAAAGTGAACCACCCACTTTTTTTGTTTTACAGAAACCTTCACATCCTCGTTCTTCTGTTGCAGGAACAAAGTATTTTCCCTTTTATTACCACAGGTCCCTGTCAATTCCCTGAGCTGCAGGAACAATAGACCAAGTGGCTTACAGTTGATAACTGCTGCAGACCCAACTTGAAAACACTTTACTTTAGGTGTCCCTATCCAGCAGTTATAAGCAGTATATAAACATTCAATAAGTTGTTTAGAACACACTATTTTTTAAATTAATTTTTTAAATGAAACACTTAAAATGTTCTTATAGCTGTGTACAACTATATTATAGTTAGTCTTAAATAATTAACTTTTTACCCTAAACCTTTTTTTGATAGGACAGTAAGTAACAGGTTATACTGACCTTAACCTTACTAATGATCATCATTTATGTAAAACACATATTTGTTTGCTATTTACGTTCACAGTGACAGTCTTTACAGAATTATTTATAAAGCGTGAAATATGAAAAAAAAATCTACAAACAACCATCTTGTCTCCTTGTTTGATCGTTTGTTTGCAGTCAGCAGGGAAACTCCATTATTTGTTTTGTGATGGCGTGACTCAGAGAGGCTTACTTGCTGATTACCAGCTTTAAGGAGACAATTGGTCACATGTTTTTTCTTCATATATCCTTGGGCTATTTGTTGAAGATTCCTGGTTTCCTCTTCATTAAAAAAAATCTCTTTTAAAATCAGAAGCTGGCATATGAACTGTGACAACATATCTTAAAAGTGTGGTAATGAATTCCAGTAAACAAATCTTATCAAGGACAGTTATGCAAATTTGCCAGAGGTGGGGCCATTGCACTGGCAACTACAAACATAGGTAATGACTACATGTTGTCAAGCTTTAGAAACACAATCTCAAAGATCTTTTAGATAGCTCAAGCAAAGACCTCAGAAGAACTACCTGCATTTTTTGTCATCTTCAGAATGGCAAAGATGAATGATAATGCTCCTTCCTTGTTGCTGTATTGATAAGGTGTGCACAACTGTGAAGCCCATGGGAATGAAAATTCCTTATTTGTTCCACCTGCCTTCATGTCTTATGTTTGTCACTTAGGAAGACATTATAATGACTCACATTAAGTCCCCAGGGACTTCCCTTGATTAAAGTCCCCCCCCCACTGAAAAATGTTACTTTACTTGGATGTTCGATCTTCGACCTTCCTTTACGAAATCTCGTTCCTTATACGTACCTGAACGTAAAGTGAATGACAATAAACTTCTCTGAATCTGAATCATATGGGAGAGTAATGTATGTTTGACACTAGAGTTGGACATCTTGATCTGCTGATGGGGGAAAGCTGCTCTTTGCTCACCTTAAATCTCAATTTAAACTTTTTTGAAAAACTATTTTTAGTTGCTTAAATCCTGTTTCCTGGCCCTGGACTTTATCCTGTGAGTTGATAAAAAGGATTTTTAATTTTCTCATCCATCCGTCTTGGGTTTTCTGCATTTGGGTCCTCACCCTTAGTGTTCCCGGCTACACAGCAGTGAACTGTAACAACCTCTAACCTGTTTAACCTGTGTAATTCAAATATCACACTTACAGTTTTATTGAAATTGAAAAGTTATTCTTGACCTGGAAACAGCAGTTGACAACAGTCTCATCATAGCTATTGTGGAGATTTCGATCATACCACACAATCAGCAGATGGAGTTACCCAGTTGTCATGGAAACAAAGTTGAAGACGTTATAAAGTTCATATTCAAATTCTTACAATTTTGAAATTCTTAGCTTCTTCACAGGTTTCCTACTGATTGAAACTAACAATGTATTTTTTCTTTCTTTCTTTCTTTTTTTACTTTATTTACAAAACAGAACTTACAACAGGTTTACTATTCCAGTAACAGTAAGTTATAACAGTGCATTGCATGCTCAGTGTAGCACACAAATAATAGTACATCAGCCAAGAAATGTAAGATAAATAGAAGAATAAACTGATTTTAAAATTCATTACAAAAAGCTGTAGTCTACACAGCTTTATTTCTTTTTGTTCTATTTTTGAAAATGGTCAGAAACTCAACATGAATACATATGCCATAAGAGGAACATTGCAACTCTCACCTTATGATTACCATTTAAAAAGCAGTTGCAAACAACCAAATAATAAATAAATAAACAAATAAAGTTATCGCATACCAGTACATCAACAGCTGAGTAACATACCTTATGAAGATGGACACGTGTGTGGCAGTGCATTAGATCCGTTTCAGGGTAAAACAGTCCCGCTTTCTATGATAACAGCTAAGTAATGTATTTTACTACAGTGGAAGCCTGAGTGGGTTTTTATCACATTGTAACTCAGTGAAGATTATGTACAGTGTGAAGGGAGAGGTGGACAAGTTTTGGAAATTTCAGGGTTCTGTGATACCTAATATTTCTGCATTTGATGTTAGTTATGGGTGAGAGTAATGGGGAAAACAAGATAAAGAGGTGAAAAGTACGAAATTTTTCACGATTTAACCCTTGTCAGTTGGATCCAGTTAAATGAGGGTTGGCTTTACAGGTTGTATGTTGGTATTGAGATGAATTAAGACTGTAACTATAACATTGTATTGTCAGTTTTTTGAATGGAATAAATACAGTAATAAGTAAGTTGTGACAACACATAGTGTCTATTTTTTCCATTTCAAACCATTTTGATGATTAATAAAAACCATTTTTATTTAAAATTTTAAAAGGCCTCTTAGCTGTTTTGTTCTTCATATCTTTAATTAAGGTGCCATACTGCTTGAGTTCAACAATAAAACGATGAAAGCAGGAGTTCGGAGCCAGACCATTTGGAACTGCGGATGTGAACCAAGACTGATCAGCAACTAAATTAAAAAGAGAACATGCATTTGCATCTCATTAACCACAAGATACACTATCAAAAAGCCTAGATCAGCCCACCCATTAGATCCCATTTTTTCAACTGATACATCTCTGCTTATATTTCCAAAATGAATAAGAGTAAACAGTGAAAAAAACAAAAGAAAAAAAAGAAAAGAAGAAAAAAAGTGTTTTTTTCTATCTTAATTACAAAAATCACAGAAATAATCTATGTTACATATTTCAAGCACTTATTTTACAGGGTAAATCCGATGTACAACCGTGAAGGATGCTTCTTCAACTTCATTAGCAATGAAGTATTTATGTTGGATACAGCAAGATTGTTTCCCACCGTATAACAGCCAGAATAGAAGACTTAAAGAAACATAGTTCAAAGCATTTCTGATGTGTCCATTTCTGTACTGCTTAATATCAGTATCTAATTCCTCCAGAACGGAAGAGAACCCGATTAAGAACTGCATTAAACTAGCAATTTACCATGGTGGCGTGACTGGTCACCCTCTGCCTACAGCGCCTGGTCTGTACAACGTGTCGTCATCTTGAGTGGCAGGCTCAACAGCCAATCAGCGGTCGTGTTCTACAAGCTGGCGCTGCGTTGTTTTCGGGAAAGGGGCGGTTACTTGTCAGGAAGGGTTAGCAAGAGAGTGTCTCCGAGCAAGCTCTGAAGCTTCAAGAAATTCCGTGGATTTACCTCGTTTTTTTTCCTTCTAAATACTGGATATATTCTTCAAAGTTTTTGGAATCAAAAAGTCGACAAGCGATACTTGAAATCCTTCTAGAAAGGGAGCTCCAACTTGGTCGAAACGTCTAATGTACTAAACGAAACGGAAGTAACTTGCCAGCTGTCTGGCTAAGCTTGCTAGGTGAGTAAATGAGCGTTTATTACATGCTCTCAACAAAAATAAAAAAATGTATCTCTTCTGGTTCATTGAACAGATCCGCAAGTTTGTCATTTTACTCTGTTGTTGCCAAGTGTGGAAACATCTAGCTGCTGTTGTCTTTGGCCATCTGAGTTATCTAACTGGCTAACAAGCTAATATCAACCAACGCCAGTCCACTTGGCATGATAGCAACGAGACTCCATCCATGTTCAGTACAGGCAGATCGATGCTGGGCGGGCGTACAGCGTGATTAAAACTTAATCTAAGTAAAAAGTACAGTTAAAAACATACGAAATTACCGTGAGGAGACGAGGGCAAACTATTAGGAAGATCTTATAATATGATGCAATCCAATACAATAACGCTGTCACAAACAAGGGCCTGCAGTACAGTAGTAAAAAGTTCGATACTATTTTTAGAAAGATACTGGATAAAAATATTCAGAAGATGATTCTGTGTTTCAAGAATATTTTAAGGGAATGAATTATATTATAATTTTGTTCACCTTTCAGGCAGTCGCTCTACTGTCTGAAAAAATGAAAGTGGAAAACTGAAATTAAAGTTTGTAGATAGCTGCGTCCATTGTTTTATTGCCATTATAGGGTGTGAAATAACATGAAATCTACGTTTAGTTTTATCTCTCTCGGACCAGGAGAAACAGGGGGACCTTGTTCTAACAAAATAAAGACTGATTTTAGTAAAGTGGTCAGTTTAGGGCTTTTCACTCCTGATTAATCTACCAGTTAGTTTATTTTCTATCACAAGAGATCAAGAAAACAGCATATTCACATTTGAGAGGCAGGAAGCAGAGAGTTTGGACATTTATTTTCTTTTAAAAAATCACTCAAGACAATCAATCATCAGAATAGTTGATGAAAGAAAACTGAAATCTATTGTTTTGAGAGTTTTGGTCTGACTAAACAAGACTTTAGAAAATATCACCTTTTTTTAGGCTAAACAAGCGGCTGTCTTGCTGGGAAAATGATCATGACTTATTCAACAGTGAAAATAACCATCAGATGTCTCCCAACCTGTGACTCTACTAATGTACTAAGTCATGAAAATCCCACCTGCAAAGGTTAAGTGATTTCACACCTTTTGCGGCGGACAAAGGGAAGCATTTCCTCCTGGGCCCAGTACACACACAACTCATACACACACGCGTGCACACACATGTAGTTTCTGGTCTTACCACCACTCACTAAAGTTTCATCTCAAACAATGAAGAAACATAGTTTCTTGCAGCTGTCCCCACCTGAGCCCTTAACGGAAGCTTGAACTGACAGACTTTGAACATTTAAAGCACTTGAATCACACATTTACATTTAATCAGCATTTTGTTGATGTCAGAATGAACAAGTGTCATGCTTACTGCTATGGTAATGCCGAGCTATTTGATTTTTACCTGCCTGTACTGAGATGCTTTTTTTTTCGTCCCAACTCAGGTATCAAGTTTACACAGTTGTTTCTGTTTTAACTAGTGAACGGTAATTTTCCACCCCAAGGCAGGCTTTGGTAAATGTAAAATTAGTCAAAGGATTTGACATTTGAAGTACTAAATGAGAAGCAGAAATGACTATTTAATTGAATTAAATTATAATCTTTCCAATTCTTAAGTTTACAGGTTGATTTCTGTTGAAGAAGGGAATAGACCCACTTTTTAGACCCACACAATGACAGTATGATATTCAACATCAAAAACCACCAGATTACCACTGTAATTACTTGATCTTTTCTCGTAATAACCAGGTGACATTTGAGACATTAATGGTTCATCAGTGTATTGTCTATCTACTGTGTTTTCATCTCAGGCACATCAGGTCTGTGGCTTTGAGGAAGTGAGACAAAGTGTAGCATATTTTGCAGAAATGCAGTGACCTACCACAAAAAGTGAAAGACTATGTTCATGTCCATGTCCATGACATGTCATTAAGTGTCATTAGCCATTTCACTGATAACTTTTAACTTTTAGCCTTTAAAGTGCTAGTACTGTACAGTAAATATATCAGCTCTTGAAATGGTGGTGGAAAGTTTGAATCCTGACTATCAAAGCACTTACTCATGCTTCCTTGTTGTTAATTCATAAGTATTTTAGGGCATGTCCTTGTGCTGCATGTACACTGGCAAAAGTGTTGTACCTAATGCAGCCAACAGAAGCGCCATATTTCAAACAATCACAATAAATGATAAAGAAGGTCCACAAAACATAAGCTTAAAGAGGAAAATAATGATAAAACTTGTTGGTATCACTCAAAAAGCCAGTTAACAACAAGTTCTATGTAGTGTTAAAATACTAAGATCATAAATCCAAACATACTCCCTCTGTGTGTAAAAGTAAACACGCTTAAAAGTCTCAGCTAGTCCATTATTCAGTGTAACTAAATCCTAGTTAAGTACATTCAGTTCATTCAGTACATAAATGACTCTCATTATTCACACTACTAGTTGCTACCTGATACATGAGGGCAGGAGGATGTGAAGGATCAGAATGCTTCATGACCAATGCACTCCAATTTTACCGTATATCAGCACTAATTGACTACAGCTCTTTTTTTGACGACACCAAAATTTGACTGTTTGTTGAATAATGGCAGACAGACCCGGAGCAACAGTTTTGAGCCTACATCACCACACAAAGATGACTCAAACTTGAAAATACTTGCATGTAGGCAACCACTTTTTACCCATGACAGACCAGTTGATTGTTTCGCAGAATAAAGCTGCCTTAACCATACATGGTGTGTGCCTTAGTGAGCATTATGACACTGTAATAAGATAGAGAAATGCAAAAAAGAAACCCCTTACAATTAAGAGACAGATAAGAAAAAGTACAGTGCATTAAAGAAACAGTACATTAGCAAATACACAGAACAGTACAGTAAAAAATAATGTAATGATTATCATTAATGAGAAGGTAATTAGGGATAAACTGTGACTGGCTTGTCAGTGTCCTCTGCACTCGTGCTGAAATAAGTAGTTGTTACAGTCACTTTAAAGATGGGTTTTTGTTTGCCCTTGTCTTCCAAGGTTGGCCATTTGAATACCAGTGTGGTGGCCCTGATCTGTTCCTGTTTTTTAACCCTGATTGTAAAAATGGGAAAGAAGAAGCTCATTCTATTTCATTTTCACTTTCTTGTTCTTCTACAGCACTTTGTTCCCGCAATGCTTACGGTCAGTTTTTTAGCTCAACTGCTTAACCACAGTTGAGTTTTTTAGCTCAACTGTGGAACTCTAAATTGACGCAAGTAATGCTATTGACCGAATGTTAATGAGAAAAAGTGCAGATAATTGATTAATCGCTTAGGTCGGTTTTTTGTTTTTTTGTTTTTCAATAAAATAATATCAGGTTTCTGGTTCCAGATTTGTGCTGGGCATTTTTCACTTTTTCTAACATAGACCAAAAAAACGAATCAAAGAGATGATAACAAACAACAATGAGCATAATGAAAATAACAATAAATAACAATGAAAATATTTTGTTAGTTGCAGCCCTAATACAGCATATTGTAAATTTATCTAAAAACTGTAGAAGCAAGTGGAGGCTGTATTTGTTATGTCTTCTGTGTAGATTACATTTTATCATCACCTGAATTAATAGAGCTAGTGTCAGATCAGTCTCAACAATGCCACTTATTAAAGATAGATTTATTAAGACATCAACTTTATGAAAGATATGTTTACATATAGTACAACTAACTATATAATATCTAAAAGAGACAGTGAGATGTATTATGTTGAGTTTAGGTAGAAAGAGGAAGATAGAGGGAAATCTACACAGTGGTTGGTTACCTCACTTGCTGTAAAAGGCAGACAGATGACTCACTGAAAGTGTTTTCTCTAGAAATTCAGCTGTACAAAGAGAGACAGATGAGAAATGACTGAGAGTCCACTCGAAAAGATGGCTGCTTTGCTTACCCGTGATTATGTTACTTGTCACTTGTGGTCCAGAGGAATTTATTTGTCAGCTTTAATAGGAAGTTAACAGGAGCTATGACAAGCAAAATAGTGATAAAATGACAGTGATAAAATGGATGAACAAATACAGACTGTCTCTCGCTCTACTGCTGTTATTAAGGTCACAGTGCGCAGGATTGCTCTCCCCCTCTCTTTCATAGTTTTTCTCCTCTTTCTATATTTGTGTATATTTGCTTGTGTGATTGATCAGCATATATCGATATACAATGATTATCAGTGTTTGTTGATAGCTGTGCTGGTATACTTTGTCATTAAAGTTATCAGGGCGTTGCTTTCTTTGACTCCATTGGTTTAAAGAACGAATTCAATCCATGACATTTTTTTCTGTGGGTTAAGGGTGAATTTTAAAGACCCCTCAGTGAACCGTGACATAGTTATTGTTATGTTTGTGTCTGAGCTCAGTAGAACTATGTATCCACACACTGTGACCAACACATAATACTCTTCTGAAGTCAGACTCACCTACAAAAACTAGACTATTAGTTCTGCAACAGGGCAGTTCAGGTAGCCTGATTGGTTTACAGAGACACAACAGGTAGGTTTGGTACACAAAGTAGAGAAATTTCTGTTTTTTTGTCAAAGACTAGTGAAAGTTTTCTATGTAAGCAACCAATTTGTTCTTTTTGTTGGTTTATCATAAAATACCAGCTGATGATGTTGAGGTAAACATGCTACTCATACGGTCAGTGTACAGTATATCACTGTTTGGCCCTAGATATGGATGCAACATATCTTTTAACAGTCTTCAGTATCATGACAATGTGTTTAGGCATTTAGGTTATGGTAAATGTGTCTGAAATGTTGCTCAGCTGTGATAGGAACATTGAGGGGAAAGGGGTGGAGCTTAGGAACAGTCAGTTGTATAATTCATAGACTGTATTATTAACAATTATGATTAAAGTTACCGTTCATTCATTTACTACATATTTATAACTCAAAAACTGACTGACTGAGAAGTGTTGCACGTGTGATGTCTTCGTACCTGATTTTGACTTTATATTTCCCCACTCTTTGTATTATAGGACTCTTCTTCTGTAAAGACATAGAAAGCTTTAGGTAGTATACTCAGTAGTGAGAAGAGGAAGGAAGGAAGGATTACCTTCTGTTTACGCCATACGCATTTAGTAACTGGTTCCACAGAACTAACAACTTTACGAACAAATTTTAACTAATGTCAGGCTGCAACTAACTTCTTTTCATTATCTAACATTCTGCTAATTATTTTCTCCATTGATCAGTTAATCGTTTGCTTGTGCAAGTGTAGAAATTTGTGAAAAAATGTCATGATGATTCCCCAAAGTCCAATGTGAAGTTTTCAAATGTCAAATTTTATCTGACCTTTTATCTGACCAACAGTTCAAAACCCAAAGCTAGTCAGTTTACTATTACATATGACAAAGAAATATGTTACAGTTGAGAAGCTGGGAGAAATAACAGTAACAGTGATCCATTATCAGAATAGATCTATAGTAATTCTGTCGGGCAACTAATGGATTAATCTGCTTATTGTATCTGCTCTGAACAGTTGCAGCTGTCTGCATTGTTTGTATGGTGACTTGGATTCACATGCACATCTGTGACATCAGGTGTCTTTTCAGGCTTTAAGTAATTGGTTTTTTTTCCCCTGTCTATGCGCTGAACTAGATAATTGTGTGTTTAGCTGTAAGTGCTGTCAACACACCATTGAGTACTAAGCAGCACAACATTGATGAAGGACTCACAGCTGTGCTGCAGTTCTGCTGTTGACATTCTGCTTTACACCCGGTGTACACATGGTATTAGGCTCACCCAGTTGCGAGCAGACCCTACATGGCAATGATCTATCTCCTGTATTGATGTCATCTTCTCAGTTGAGAGGCTGACGTCATTTCACTTGCATTGCATGAGTTAAGTTGAACATCACTGTATTCTGTCTTTTGTGTGTCTTAGTATGACTCAACTGGTAAATGAACATTGAACTCAGTGTCTCTTTGCTGTTGCTTGTCAGAGCTCACCACACAATCAATACTTCATGCTTTACTGTAACACACCAGCACCTTAAACACACTTGATTGGCTATGTTAACTACACAGTGGTCACCCATTTCCTCAGTAAGTCTCAGTTATAACCCGAAGGTGGGAGAGGCTAACATGAGTACATTCATTCTGATGAAAGTTCTATCAAAATAATTTCATGATAACTTTAGATAAATAGCAACATAGATATGACTCTTTCTGTTGCCCAAGTATTCAGTCATCACATTTCTTATGCTTGCTCCAATCTAATACTTGACTCTTCTGACAGAAATTCTGAATGCTAGCAAACAACTAAATTTGAGCAGTGATGCTGGACATGATGGGATTTAATCCTGATATATTAAATTAGCCTCTCAAATTCTTATGCACCCACTTTCTGACTTTGTTAACATGTCCTTATTTACCTGAGAGTCACCAGCTATCTGAAAACATTCACACATTACTCCACTTTACAAAGACTGTGACATTCTTGATCCATATAATTATCTGTTCTGCTACTGAAATGTTTGAAAACTCTTAATCTTTAACTAGTTGTCACAGTATTTATACCTAATCATTCAGCACCTACTGCTCTCTTAAAACTTACTAAGGATGTGTTTTCAGTATTTGATACTGGTAATCTTAGAGGGGCTGTTTGTTTTGATCTCAAGAAGTCTGAAGGCTTTTGATTTAGTTGCTCACTGCCTGCTCTTAGATAAGCTTTATGCAGTTGGTCTATCTCAAAATTCGCATTTATGATTCAACTCTCATAGAAAACGTGTTGTCCTTAAAGGGAGTAAGTCTAATTTATTTGTTCAGCAAAGAAGTGTACCCCAAGATTTGACACTGGGTCCACTTCTACTACTTCTGTTCAACTATATGCAGATGATACTGTCATTTATACTTCTAAATCATTTATACTTTTACCTATTAACTACTGCTAAATAAAAGAAAATCTGCCCAGTTGTTTTAAAGCTATGTCTTTGGTACAACACATTGCCAGTAACAGTAATAACATTAATAAGTAATTAAGTAATAATGGCCCTTACCTGCAAGCCACAGATCCAAAATAAATACTTCAAATCAAAGAACTTTATTTGTCCCCTGGGGGGCAATTCAAGGCATGTGAGAAGTTTACACAGTTAGCACAATAATAGCATAGAATAAAATAAAAAGAATAAAATGGATACCATAGGAATAAAATAAAATAATAATAGAATCATTAGACTTGTTGGTTGGTCTTCTTGTGGAATTGGGTGACAATAAGAAAACTATAAAATTTAGATTTATTCATAAATTAAATCCCTAAGACTGGGGTACACAGTATGATCACTAAAAAGTTGATGCATTTGGAAACAGTGACTGTAAAGCAAAAGATGTAACATTTCTACTTCCCCCATTTCTCTTTTCCACTTCGTGTATCCAGTGTCTGAATGTCAACTCTGTGGATGATGGAGTTGAGCAGGCAACTCTGTGGGAAAATGAGGAGGTCCAGCAAGAGGGCCCAACTCTCTTCTTCTCCTTCTTCCATTTGCGGCCTGGAGATCCACTTTTACACACCAGAGGTGCACCAGCAAGAGTACTTGAAAGGATGCTACACTGTTGAGGAACTCTGTGTGGAAGCTGCCAAGAGATGCTGTGAGTAACTGACATGCTGGCAAGCTAGCAGAATCAAGAATTTTTGGATCTGCTTTTTATTATTGTTATCTAGTTTGTGTTTGCTGCAAGTATCGAAGAATATGTTACTGTGATTATACCATGTCAAGTAGGTGTCCAGTGAATTGATGTATTCTTATTCTTAAGGCCAGGTTTTCATCCTAGATCTCCACTGTTAAGTGGCCTTCCAACCATATTATTATTATCCAGTGGTAATGGTTCAGTGTTATTCTTGGTGGACTCTAACATGGGCACACACTTATACACCATTATAAGATACTGCCTGGTATAATATGGGCTTAGATGCACATCATTCTTCTTAGCCCTTATTAACCCAGATGATTAACATAATCATAATTAGCATTCTCTAAAACCCGGGTCCTACATTTCATCTATGATTTATATTAGGGTAAAATGTACAGTATAAACAATGATATGTTGAAACATGTAAATCTTTCTATGTATCTTGTTTTAGAAGCAGATTGTTTGCCATTGGTCCTAAATCCTCTCTTTGGACAGGGGCTTCATATCACTGGTCCTTATCTAGCAATTAGTCTGGATATTGATCTCTTCTTCTCGTTTCCCTTTCTCAGCGATCTCTCCCTTGTGCCATAACCTATTTTCCCTGTACAATGAGTCAACTGGCACATGGTACCCACCCAACTACGAGTTCAAGATCACAGATGAAACCAGTATCAAGTTGCACTATCGCATGAGGTAAGAATGGCATCACTGCAGAGGTCGACTACATTGGAGTCGGCCGTTTGTATCCATAAAATCACTTCTTAAATTAAAATAAACTGATTTTTGCTGCTTCAACCACTTCAAATGGTAAAGAGTAAGAGGAGGTAGGGGTCCAAAGTGAGCAATTTGAAGACCTATACTGAATGTCCACTTCAGGAAAGAGCAGCCTTGTCTGGACAAGTGATACAGGGGGGTCCTTCCTGTAACCTGGCCAAGTCTGGGTAGTCTATGTGCCATTGCAAACCATGTGCCTTGGAGAGCAATCAGCCTTAAGGCCACCCCTACATTTTTTTAAATGCACAGGCTGTGGGGCCAAACCCCTGGATAGGGACAGGACTGTTTCCTTGTCTGGAGTACTCCCCTTAGGGCAGTATAAACATACTCAAAAGCCACACCATAGTTCTGTCAGGAGACCTTAAGGTTCATGAGGTTGATCTCCAAAAAACTAAGAAAAGAGTGTTCATGAGTAAGTTTGCCTGGTATGGTAATGTATTTTGGTTTAGTTTCTCAAGGGCTCTTTTCTGAGTAAGTTGCCTTGTGTTGCTTCCTGAAGTAAAGGAGTTCAAACGTATCTGGATGCTTCCTGTAGGCCTTCCTTTGGAGGTATTAAGGGGTGTATCCAAATTGGAGGTGGCTGTGTGAATACAGTGGAGGCATTACATATCCCTTAAAGCCACAGTATTCTTCAGCAGAAGCCGAAGAAGCTGAATCCATGTTGAGGTGGATACCATGACGGCATCTATATCTTGCTGCCATCATGACATGTTCCATGACAAATGGTAGAAGATGAATGGATTGTGGCAAATATTGAATAGATTTTGTCTAGAAACTGCTTGTCATTCTCTGTGGATAGGTAAATGTGTTACAAGCAGACCATAACATCTTCCAAATGATGTTAACCATTTACACTTTCATTTTAGCCATAGGTTTCATTCAACTTTATGTACTTGCATACCTCCTCAGTTTTGTAACCAGAAAGAAACCGAATAGGAGAAAATAGAGATTATTTCTTAGATTTCTGTAACAAGGTTATAAATATTACATAAGGTTGAGACAGATGCAGTATGCTTGTCAGTGCCAGGTGTATACATTTCTAGAGGTGCTGCTGGCAGGGGAATTACACCATCACTATGGCATTAGCTGAAAACAAGCAAGATGAATATTATGGATATGTGTTGTGAATCAGCTGTAGCTCCGGTCAGATAAGATCATTACATCAAATTGCACTGGGTGGCTTGGCAAGCTGAGACACACAAGTTCTCACAGGTTTGTTAGATCTTGATTCTCGCTTTGTCTTAGTAAGAGGAAAGAGAAAGGGAAACAACTTTAGAATTCAACTAATGATGAAGGTTAGCAGTACTTCAGAGAAAGTTGTTTTAAAGCTGATATCATAAACTAATATCTCAGAATAGGCCTAGCAGGCAATTAGATTAGAAGTAGAAAGCAGTGAGTCTTACACCCTTTATAATGCTGCCAAGAGCAGAGTGACTCAATACTTGACCCAATTATATGAGGCTAAATTGCTCATTATATCCAAGTTTTGAGGCTAAAAATAGGTTTTATAAGTTGTGACAAGTCTGAAAGGAATGTTGTTATGAGGCAGACCAACAGTGTCATATTTGTATGTGACTTATTATTTAACTTGAGTTAAGTCCCTCCTCATAAAATCCTTTCTACAGGTTAGGTAGCATTTCATGCAAAGAGGAAAAAAACACATTACTGTGGTGTCAGTTGCACTTCCTCTTTCTCTGATCTGCTTTGACAACAGCAGAGAAAAGCTAGTGTGCTCTCGGCCCAAGTGTGGTGTGTGTATTTGTGTGTGCTTGTGTGTATGTGTTTCTGGCTGCTGCCTGCTTTGCGTACTGTTTTGCAGTCTTCCAAACAAGCAGGGTATTGTGGTCAAGTCTTGATATACACACAATCTTTAGCATAAACAAATGTTCAACCCAAACACCACACACAGAGGGATTAAAGTGTCAGCATCCCTCAGCAGGAGGGATTTTCAAAAAAAAAAAAAAAAAAAAAAAAAAAGCAAGATTAAGAGTCAATAGCCATGCTCTGTGGGGCTATACTTAGGCACAGCTGTCCTTTTAGCTGACGACTGTTGTCAGCATGCTAATGCTCTTACAAAGACAATACAGCAAGCTGATGTTTAGGAGGTATAATATCTATTGTGTTTAATATCTGATTTTAATATCTGGTGTGCCAATCCAAATGTTGAGATATTTAGCTGGTTAAGTGAAATATCTTCTGGGGACCATGAATGAATTCATCCTGAAGTTGTGGAAATATTTCAGTCTGGACAAAAGAAAAAAAGAGGACAGCAAGATGACACTACATGTAACTTTGTTGCACCAAAAATGTTCTGGCTTCTGGTCAGCTTGGGTCTTTCTGTGTGCAGTTAGCATTTTTGGGTCTCCTCGAATAGTCCTAAATACAGTTTATGACGGGCCTCTGATTTAAAGATGGCACTGACTCAAGTCAGATTTCAGCTTAAAATTGATCTCACACAACATTGTCTTAAGAAGTCCCACCTGTATCAAAAAGTGTCATATTTTCATGATCACTTGCTGAATGTTTCTCTCTGGCCAGTAAACTTTCAGCAGTCCTGCCATCAGTGTGTGTGCCCATGAACTAAAAACTGATGATTTTTATCTGCTGTTATTTTCCATTTTTTCTTTTGTGTTTTTGCATGTTTTTCAAATGTTCTCCTGATTTGGATTACCAGGTTCCCTGTGCACCACTTGTTTTCTGCTGTTGGTCTGGGGAGAGTGTAGACAGATGTCTGTGATGCTAGACAGACAACGATCATACATTTTCTCTGGAAAATAGACTAGCTGAGAACTTACTTAATTTCAGAGAAAACAGGGAAATAGGTCAAAGCCTAAAAGGAAAGTCAGATGTTGCCCATTGCTGAAAGTCCAACTATCCTTTGCATGAATATTAAAATGAGGATTAATGGACATTAACTTTCATTCAGGGACATTCAACACACTTTAATTACTATAAACAATACAGGAGGCATTGAACACTTCCTCTTGCAGGCATCTCTTTCATCAAAGGCCAAAATCCAGTCAATGCATACACAAGGCATACCTTGGCATTTATTTCCAGCTAAAATTTAGACTTGTTCGATTTAAATGAGTGAATGTAACAATGAAAATTTCAAGCATGCACACCATGTATTAATTCTGTTGACCTGTCTTCCATGTCTCTCTTGTCAGGTTTTATTTCAAAAATTGGCATGGCACCACTGAAGGAGAGTCTCCAGTTTGGAGACACTGCATCAGTAAACTCAAAGGAGGACTTAGCCCACAGAAAACGCCGGAGGGAACGCCCCTACTGGATGCTTCATCTCTCAACTACCTGTTTGCCCAGGTCTGTCCTTGCATTAGGTTTAAATGATTTATTCAGAAAAATTCTTCAATTTCAATCAGTCACTAATGACTCTCTTCATATTATGTGTTTTATGCATTACTCTCATATTTTTGTCCATATGAAGAACATATTTGGGCAGACCACCTAACCACCCACATTTTTTAAATTATTTATGTATTTATTATTACTTCCTTTGATATGCCTGAATGTAAAGTCTGTCTGAAAGTTCAAACATCAACTCGGTTCACAGTTGAGTTTCAAAACTTCAGCAGCTGGGAGGAAATGTGACAATATCAGGAAGTGTATTTAAGTTAAGCGATAGATGGCATACCCTATAATTTAATTTAGAGCTGTTGTTGTCAGTTAAATTTTCAGTTTATTAAAATATACCTGAAAGTTTTAACTCAAAAAGAATTGATGGTTCCAAACAACAAATAACTTCATTGAACTGTCAGTTGTTCAAAACATAATATATACATCTGAACGTGAACAAAATGAGGCTGCCTGCTTCTTAATTTCATCTTGACAGTATTTGCGTGCCATATAAAGTACCAAATCATACAGTATATCTTACAATCTCAGTTTCAAAATTCTTTGTATTTTCTTTGGTATTCTTTGTAAGTGTTATGTAATGTGTGTCTCAATGTCAATGTGTCTGATGTGTCAATATGTTTGTTGCTCAGGGCCAGCATGACTTTCAGAAGGGTGTGGTTCCACTGAGGATTGCCCAGGCAGAGGCAGAGCAGCACGAGATAGAGAACGAGTGTCTGGGCATGGCTGTGCTTGCCATCACTCACTGTTCCCTGAATATGCCCACGCCCCTTGCGTCCCAAGAAGTCAGGTAATGTACACACACAAATACAATATGTCATTTGCTTAAATTATACATCTTTTCAACATGTGTGGAAGAAGAAGCAGAGAAGAAGAGAGACAGTAACATGAGCCTTCCAGTGCCAACTTGTGAAATTATTTGAAATTTTCTCCCTCACTCCAAGCGTCCTTTCTCAAGGGCATATGATTGATCAGCCTTCACAAGAACATGTTGTCACAAAAAACAGGCATTTCCACTTCCACAGGGCATGGAACAAACCAACGCTATCTTGAATGTGAATTTCATCCTGTGGTTTTATCAACATGCTTGGGAAAGCAGATTGTTGTTTTCTTTGGAGCAACCTCAGAATTGCTATCAGAGAGTCAATGCCTTGTCTTATTTATGGTCATGGTAAATTCTCAAAAGTTAACTGACTAGACTTGTCAACAAGCGAGGTGTCTCTTTCCATTTTTAGCCCAATTCCAGCAACAGAAATGTTCAGCAACAGGACAGAGAAATATTAGGAAAATGAGAAAACTAGATATTTTTTACTGGGGCAACTTTATTTTGATCAGTTTCCAGGATAGATTCTGTGCATGGGAATACTGCACATGCAGATATTACTCCAAATATTGTCATCCTTTGTTTCAGCTACAACTCACACCATCTTGCCTATGTCTTTTACTTCATAATCCTCTACACTGTACTGCCTAGAGAGTCTAAAGAAACCCCAAACCAGTTGCACATACCACTAAAATACAATATGTACTGAATTATGAAAACTCTTGAATCCATAGTTTCTGAGAAGTTATAGGACACATTAGTTTTCCTCACCTTTAAAACACTTGCATGAAGCATAGGAAGCAAATACTGCAAGTTGTTCATAAATTTCTGTCCATTTTTCCATCTCAATCCCACCAGCTACAAGCGTTTTATCCCAGAGTCTCTGAACCGCAACATTAAGCAACGCAACGTATTGACACGCATCCGCATCAACAATGTCTTCAAGAAATTCCTCAGTGAATTCAACCAGCGCACAGTCAAGGACAGCAACATCACACCGTACGACCTGAAGATCAAGTACCTGGCCACACTGGAGGGTCTGACCAGAGGCCTGGGCAGTGAGCTGTTTGAGCCCATCTCACTCACTGTTACACAGGAAGGAGAGCTCAGCAATGGAGGCTATCATGGTAAGATTTCAGACAGATGATGAGACAGTGCCCATGATTAAAAGTTCGCAGCCACTGTGCCAGGTTTTTGTCGCATATGACAGCTTAGTGTGGGTTTTTGTTTGAGATGTAGTTTTACTAGAATTACAGGAGATTATAGATCACTGAATTATTTGTTTACCAAAATAATCACTGTGGGAATCCATGCAGTAACAACTGGAAGAAAACTGTTGAAAAGTGCTGAAAGTGTTCGCTATTGAGAAGCAGATTGATAAAAGATATGTGACAAAATGTAGTTGCTGCTCCACCACAAAACTGAGATAATAATTTGCTAGTTTTTATACTCCTATTGCAACATTTTAACAAGCTGTATTATATATAGTAGTTATGTGATAGTGGTTAGCTTGGTATGTTTACATGGAGAGTACCTTTGGGTCCCACCCACAGTTAAAAAAAAAAGAAAAAAAAAGTTTGAACTTTGTTGACACACCAGATATACAGAAAACGTTGTGTGAGTTTGTGCAGATGGTGAAAATCAAAAGTGAAAGGAACAAGATGTTTATATGTCACATTAACCCACTTATCACAGAGTAGACCAGACACTGGATGATTCTTACCAATGTGTGAAGTTCTCAAGCACTAATACAGAGCTGGATTGTTTGAGTAACCTCTTTAAATCAGAATTTTCTTTCACTGTAGACAAACAGTAGCCATAGCCAATAAGACATTTCCATGGTTTCAGTCGTTGTTGCATAAACCATGCAAGACTGTCCAGAAACAATATTGGGATACCAAACAACTGTCTGTAACTAAAGCATTAAGATATTTTGGCTCTATGTGTAACTGCTGCGATATAATGTTTGATTTCTCTTTCCAGTGAACAACAACCAAATTCAAGGGGAGGGCCAGAGTCAAAACATGGAGACAAGCCCCGACATGCAAGTTTTGGTTATTGGTACCACTGGCATTTCCTGGAGGAAGAAGCCTGCTACAGTGAGTGAAACAGTGTTTGAATACCACAGGGACCTCTAGTTTCAAAATGGTAAACTGTCAGAGAGGACTGGCAGACAGACGTCATACCTGTTATCTGTAGAGCACAGTCCCTCTAATTTTCTATTGAAATCACACGTAGCTGACTAACTGAAACAGTTAGTCAGTCAAGAGAAAAATAATGCACAACTATTTTGATTATATTAATCAAATTTTTTGACATTTCATAGACCAAACAATCAATTAATCTTAGCGATTATTTCTTATAGTTTTAGATTGTTAAGTCTGTGTGCATTGTTTTATAATAGTAGTTTATTGTCTGCATTTTGTTACAGTATTTCTTAATTGGCACTAGTTGGACACACCTTGTGCAGTTTGCAGCATTTTCAGATGACAACAGTTGACAGTACTCATATATTCATGTTTTATTTTCTTATATAACTTGTGTGTGTTTCTGCTATGTTACTTTTAAAATAGAAACCCATGATCTCAAAAGAAAAGGGCAAGTCAAAGAAGAATAAACAGGATGGAAAACAGAAAAATGACAGAAAGAAAGAGGCAACCGAAGGCTGGGTGGTGTTCTGTGACTTCTATGAGATTACACACACCGTCATCAGAGAGACAACGGTCACCATCTGTAGACAGGACAACAAGAAGATGGTGAGACAGACATGAAACAAATCAAAGTGCACCATGTTTCATCTGGGGTCAACCTCTGTATGGTCAATTAGACCAGTTTGAAAAGGATTTATTGATTTATTGGCCTTGTTATTGCAATGGCCTCAAACCTAGTTGGCACTTGCAGTAAATACTATTTTGTGTCTTAGTACAGTCATTATATGATCACGCTTTATACCTAGTCCTACAACTGCCTCTTCTCATTTTCCAAGTTAATGTGATCATTGGGAGCATTTGTTTGGCTTTATAATGTTGAAGCAAACCTGTCTTGCTACATGCCATTAGCTATGACTAATGCTGATGTCATGATTCATCTGAAAATGGATTTTAGTTTTGTAATACATCACTGCTCTTTCAGAAAGGCCTCTGGAGTATTGTGGCTTTATAATAGTTGTTACTCTGATCACAGCTTGTCTCCTTCCATCTCTTAAGCTGTCTTTCCCTGTCTTTTCTCTTCTCAGGAGCTACAAATGGCTACTCGGGCCGAGGCTTTGTCATTTGCGGCCCTTGTGGATGGGTACTTCAGGCTGACAGTGGATGCCCACCACTACCTGTGCAAGGAGGTGGCCCCTGCTTCAGTGGTGCACAACATCAGCAATGGCTGCCACGGACCCATCTGGTTCGTACTAACTGCTTGATTGGTGGGATGTGTGTGTTTGAACGTGTCCTCACAAAAACACTATGTTGGTTGACACAGGCAGTTGACACACGCATCATAAACCATCTGTTACTGACCTTAATTTGTATTTGCTTTCACCCTGCCTGGCTTCTGCCTCCCCCCTACACAGAGATCACACACTGTTTTTTAAAAGTCAGTCTAAATTAAGGTTTTGTGATAAAGTTTTTTTATTTTTTCTTTTAATCTTATTTAACCTTATTTGGACACCAAAATACAATAGTAGTATTAACAAACATGGCATCTTCCATTGAAGATTTTTTTAATGGCCTCTCTTAAAGCCTTCTGTCTTCTTCTGATACTACTTCTGTTGCCCCCATTTATTGTGTCTTGCCCTCTCCAGTACGGAGTATGCTATCCACAAGCTGCGTCAAGACGGCAACGAGGAGGGCGCCTACATCCTGCGCTGGAGCTGCACCGAGTACCACCACATCATCATCACTGTGGTCTGCACTGAGGTAGTGTGTTGTTTTCAGAGTACATACAAATAGAAATATTACCACTGGTCACTAAACTAAAATGAAATCGAATTGCGTATTATTTGAGTGGAGGAAACTGGAGGAAACCCAAAACTGATAAGGAATTGTCTGATTTTAATTTGTTTAAGGAAACTTTAATACATCTGTTCGATTTGATCAGATGTTGTGTCTCGCCAGTGCATTGTCTGAATTTCATGAAACTGAACATGTTTGGATGGATCCACATACTGTGGATGATCCCTAACTTTAATACAAATACATTGTGAATTGGATGTTTACCACCAAATTAAAAGAAGTGTACTTTTAAGCCTGTTTCTCTGAGATTACTTGACCTAAATTCACAATTCCATTTTGTACTGCTTCCTACAATACGCTTTTATGCATCACAAATTTGACTTTTTGCAAGTTAGTCTTCCTGCCTTTTCATACTGTTTGCAATACCTAGTTTTATCAACTAGTCTGAGACTGGTTATCAGATTCTTCTGAAATTCAGTGTGAATCAACTACAGAAATTTCATGTCCAGCCGTTTTAAAGCAATACATCTTAAACTGAATAGCTTAAAATCATTAATCACTAAAGTGTGATTAATTTGCTTGGAGCTTTGTACAAGAAATACACATTTAAACCAAATACCAAAGCTGTAATATGAAAAGTTACCTTATTATTTAACCTGCATGTCAACATTTCCTGGACCATGAGTATTTTTTTTTTTGTGTGTACATACATGCTGAGGTGCATGCCTTCCCGAACAGCTCTGTGGGAATAGCTCAGTCCTTTGGTTGAGAGTTCAAAGCCCGGTGGAAGTATCATAAACTGCTTCAAATCTTCATGATTCAAATTTTCTGGAAAATCTACAAAAAAAATCTACACAGCTTTAACCTTGGTATGAATTTGAGCCATAAATCCAATATGTAACAAATTAGATGTATGTATGAGCCTGTATTATTTGGATGAGTAATGATAGGCACTCCATTGGATGTACTGGAAAGGCCTTGTGTAGGTTTATTCACTATCCATGTGGCATGACACACACAGATAGAAGCCACTAACCAAATATTGTCAGTTTATTTTATATTGGCTTACAGGATGCTTAGACTAAGACACACCCCTACAACCATTACAGCTTTATGAGTCAGCATGAGAGGAAACACTCACATAAACATTGACATTCATAAAGCTGACCCAGTGGGTGTTAGCTAAATAGCCACTGTTTTCACTTTTACTTTCATGCTCTCTTCCCAACTTTCTATCTTTCTATTTTCCATTTTTCTATCTTCTCATGTGTCTCTCCTAAACTTACTCTGCTCTCTTCACTTGAGTTTCACCTTTGATCCCTGTGTGTGTGCTTCCCCTGTGTATATGAGTGTTTTTTTTTGTTTCATTATTTTGAACTCCTCTATTATTACTCCCCGTCTCTCTCCAACCAGATTGACCTGAAAGAGTCTCGTTCTGTGCGCCAGTATAAGAACTTCCAGATTGAGGTGATGTCAGAAGGCTATCGTCTGCACGGCACTGATACATTGCGGCCCACTGTCAGGGAGCTGCTGGAGCATCTGGAGGGCCAGAATCTTCGCACCGACAACCTTCAGTTCCAGCTGCTCCGCTGCTGCCCCCCACAGCCCAGAGGTAAGCTAAATGCAGCCACAGACATAGAAAAGTGAGAGACATGGTGATCTACTCAAAGGCACAGGCAGTAATGTCTAATGAAGAGAAGCACATAGAGCTACACATTTTCTAAGCACAGATTGTAAAAAGACTTAGAAAAAAGATTTGTAAGTAGAAGGATCTGTGCCACACACAAATTCACTTCAAGTGAAAGCTATCATGACAGTAACAAGCAGTCAAATTCTGCTTGCTCTGAAATCTAGCGGTCTTTGCATCCTCTTTCTTGACTGGTGCAGTACAGCTCTTCACTGTGCATTCCTTTGTGCAAAGCTACATCACAGCTGGGTATGATAACAACTACAGCAGACCACACCTAGCTGTGATGTTGGGTTGGGTCAGAAGTGCAACAGACTTGAACCTTTGAACTCATAGAGGTCAGTGAAACAAAGCTGTCCCCTTATACAAACCATAGTGTGTAGGTGCTTTTTGAGCTTATGTGTGTCTCTCACTAGCTGAGGGTATTTGAAGCAGTGCTGGAAGGAACAACATGTGGGTGTCTGTGTATCTGTGTGAAATGGTGTCAGGGAGGAAGAGAGTTGTAAATGTTGGTTTCCGGAGCCAAACTAGCACTCTTATGTTTACTTAACTCAGGGAAAGGTGGAGCCATGAATGCATGCTTGCATGGATGTGTTGTGCTGTTTTTGTTTGCTTGAGGTTGTGTGGTGTTGATTATAATATGCAGGGCTGTTTTGGTTTATGGTTTGGGCTATATCTGCTTTAGAGGAAGATAAAAGAATGCTGTGTTATTGTCCCTGTTAAAATATTCATGATGTTATGCAACATCCATGCTATAACAATAACACACAATAGCCGGTATGTCCACATCCCCAGAATGAGATAGAAGCAGTGTGCTTTTACTTAGTGTTGTTTTGGGTCTATGTGTGATTTTTAACTCTTGTGAAAATGATATTAAGTACATAATGGCATAATAAACTGCATGGTTTAAGGGCTGATCGGTGTGTGTACTTGTTTCTATAATTTGGGTTTTTAACATAAGCAAAGTTTGAATAAGATCATGGTGGCCAGTCTTAAACTCAGACTAAATAATAAAGGCCAAATGGTTGAGGAGTGGGTGCAGAGTAGTATGTAATATTCGATTGTAGGTGTGGCTGCAGGTTGTATTCGGTTTTTGCATGAAAACACAGATTTCATGTCACGAAACGGTGCTTTTAACACTCTTTGATGGTGAATGTAGGGTGAGATTGATGGCGTGCAGATACGTTTTTTTTTCTCCCCCTGAAACCACAGAGCGCCACAGAGCGTTTTGTCACAACGTTAGACACCGACAAACACACACTCACAGATCCACATGCACATATAGTACGGTCACAGGCACACACATATTTTAGCTTTATCCACCCACACATTGCTCTGTATATACAAAAAATAAACTGAATCAGTATGGTAACCCAACTTGAATAGCTGTTCACATCATTGCCACATTGACGTAATTGTTGAGTGCTTATTTTACCACATGTAAACACAGTTTTGCTTTCATGCTGAATTTAGGAGCTTCTATACATTTAGGACATTCTTCAACCCAAGTTGACCTTACTGTGAACATCAGTTCTGCTTGTCTTGTTGTCAGAGCTCATTGTTCTGTGAATGTGGCGCAGACTTTTCAAATCAGTCGAAACTTTTGACAGTGTTGCAATAACACAAAGTTGACAATAATACAAGCAGATGTGACATCCTCTGTGAGGGATTGCCTACCGCAAACAATTGTTTAGTCTCTGCAGGTTGACAGAGACAAATCTAAAACACTGTCTTATTTTTGAAAATCACCAGCAATAACGTAAATATATACTTTGCAGTATGGACAGCCTTATATAAAAACCCTACTATGGGCCTTTTAAAAGTGTGTGTTTGTGTTTGTCCTGCAGAGGTTTCTAACCTGCTAGTGGTCACCAAAGATAGAGCTCCGGCCCCTCAGACACCCATGCAGGACAGTCAGCTCAGCTTCCATCGCATTCTCAAGGAGGAGATTGAACAGGTACACCTTCTCAACTTCATGTCTGTCTCCAATGTTATGATAATAAAAGTACAGTTATTATAATGATGTGTGTGTGTGTGTGTGTGTCTGTGTGTCGGAAAAACTTTTTAATTTGGCTACAGAAATCCTGTAGATGCCCTCCTCTTATAGTTGCCAGAGTTTGAATTCTGCATGTTGATCTTAATGTAAAACTCTCTTTTCCTTGCTCAATGTTGTGTTAACCAGGAGGAGCACCTTGGCCGGGGAACAAGAACCAACATCTACTCGGGCACACTCAGGATGAAGAGTGAGGAGGATGAGGATGCAGGTTACTCATCCTTCCAGGAGGTCAAGGTTGTCCTGAAGGTTCTGGGATCTGGACACAGGGACATATCCTTGGTAAGACGCACACCTGATCCTATGAGGACTTTGACTACATCAATTCTCTGAGCTTCTTCAAAAACCTAAATTCTGTTACAGTTAGGTTCTGCCACAGTTTTTGCAGTGTGCTATGTGTTGAGTCATCTTTGCTTTTCTGTTCACAGGCCTTCTTTGAAACAGCCAGCATGATGCGACAAGTGTCCCACAAACACATAGTGCTTCTGTATGGAGTGTGTGTCCGCCACCTGGAGAGTAAGTGCATGTTAAGAAGAGTGTACGTGCACAAATATACGAGCTTATGGTACTGTGTCTCAATTTATTGACACTTTTGTGTGTCTTTGTGTCGCAAGATATCATGGTGGAGGAGTTTGTCCAACTAGGACCACTGGACCTGTTTATGAGAAGACAGCAGAGTCAGCTCGACACACCATGGAAGTTCCAGGTGGCCAAACAGCTGGCCTCAGCTCTCAGCTACCTGGTAAGAGAGAAAAGTGCTCATACATACATACAAATTACAGGAATGTAATTGACTCCTGTGTGCAGCAATGGCATTACTTGCACAATGTTAGGTCCACTTCCTCAACATAATCTGAAAACATGTTTTATTGTGTGTGTTTGTAGGAGGACAAAAAGCTGGTCCATGGCTTTGTGTGTGCTAAGAACATCCTGCTGGCCAGAGACGGGGTGGAAAAAGGAGGACCAGGACCTTTCATCAAGCTCAGTGACCCAGGAATACCAATCACAGTGCTCACCAGAGAGGGTGAGCACAAAGTACAGGCACAGACACATCCACACACTCAGACACACAAACTGTTTCTAAAGTGAAACCAAATGGTTGCAAAAGAGCTACCATGGAAAATTACACAAGAACTTCCACTTTCTTTCCTAATCAGCTATAAATGAAAGTAAAACTAAAATGAGAACACATGCAATATATGTAATGAAGTTAAACTAAAATAATTTGAACAGTTGATTAGTTAGTAAATTCATATTAATTTTGAAAGCTAACCAGATGTCCAAAGATACCAAATTGGCCATAAGGTCAATTAAAATTAATTTAAAACTTTGCCTCAAGGCAATGCTCTGTGCCCTCATTTCCGATCATGCTCATTGTCAGTAATAGGAGTGATATTTGTCACAAGATCAATAACATTACACTGGGCACATTTCCCTCTCAGACCGTAATTTGGTTTTTAAAAGCTAGATCTAAGTTCAGGGAAGACAACGCAAAAAGGACATTGCTCAGATTGCACAGTTCCCCTCAAATGGCCATGTCATGTTTCTGTTAGTCTATTGGAGCCACAAGTATTGTGATATAACGCAGTGTGGCTGTTCAGATGGATCGGCAAACCACAGGACAGACTGGAAATGTGTCTGTGCAAATGTCCATTTCTGTGCACTCTTGGGAATACTCCTCTCTCGCTCTTGGTTCCCAGAACTCTTTAACATTTCTTCCTCTGTCTCCATTACTTTGCCGATCAACCAGTCTTCCAGTTACAGATCGATGTCCTCTTACATAAATTTGATTGAACACATAGTGAATAAAGTGCTCAGAACTCCACTGGGAGCACTTTTCCTTTCTTCCCAGCAATCTCTGATGGCTTTACTCAAACCTTCATATCTATTCATCACTTTCTTTCTTTTTGTTCTTTTTTTTGTCTGTCTTTTTCCCTCCTTAGACTCAATTATCTCCTTTCCCACTCCCATTTTTGTCACTATTCTGCCTCTTCACTGCCTCTTCCCCTCTTTGCTCCTTGTCCTGTTTCCCCCCAGTCAGTCATGCTGTGTTCTGCCTTGAGCTGCACGCACTTGAAAATATACATCCGTAATGTGATATTATGGATTTGTGGAGACAAAAAGCCAACTGTAGATGTTAGCCTTTCTAACAGTCAGTGATCTATATCATCCAGCAGATGCCAGGGCTTTTTAGATGCACTGGAGGTTGTCAGCTAACGTTTAAAGCCAAATACCCGCCCAGTCACCCAGTCAGAGCTGCACTGTGTTTTAAGGTTCCTGGTATTTGGATCATGGTGATGGCATGTTGGCTGAGATCCATGCAGCCACACCCTTTTACGTCAGCGTTTTGCATGGAGATTTTGTCGGCATGTGGTCGAAGCGATCGTATTGATATTTTTCCCTTTAAATTAAATTAACAAACTAAGAACAGTTATTTTCAAACCTGCAGTTACAGGGTTTTTTTTTTTTTGGCCACTCGAGGGCAGCTGAAACAAAGTGTACAAATGATAGTAGCGTATCTTTTAAGCATTCAGAAGTCACAGAGCAACATGATCATTAATTTGGAGTTGTGTCTATATCCACTTGATGAATGTCATTCCAGTGTTCACTCTCTTTTAGCTCTCGTTTTGGTCTGCCCCAACTCCTGAAAGTAATACCTGGCTCTTTAGCAGGCTTGGCAACAGTGGTTTTAAGAAATTTTTCACTGAAGACAGCTGCATGCTGCAGTTGAAAACAA
This sequence comes from Toxotes lorentzi, assembly GCA_037833715.1. Taxonomy (NCBI): domain Eukaryota; kingdom Metazoa; phylum Chordata; class Actinopteri; family Toxotidae; genus Toxotes; species Toxotes lorentzi. Next base: position 16,617,349 of record JBBMJY010000022.1, read on the forward strand.
TGCTGTGGAAGCATTGTGCTATGAAAGCATTGTTCTCAGTGCTCTGAAAGCATCTAGAAAACAATAAAGTTGGGGGCTGGGCAGCGAAGCAATAAGTTGAAAAGTTTTTAAATGGCCTTTTGATACATTTGGGGAAGACAGAGACAGGATCTGTCTTGTAATCTGTAATAGTTGATTCAGTATTACATATCAAACATACAGTATGTAGAAAAAGATGAACAATCTTAGGAAAATAAAATGTAAACATAGAATATGAAGAATATGAATATGGATCAGAGAAGACATTAAGCCACCTCCAGATGAGGCCAAGCACTGACAGGACTTGGACCACAAAACTTAGAAATATGATTGTTAAAGCCTGATGAGGGCAGGGCCAGTTTGTTTAGAATATCGTGTTTTTGGTTATTGGGATATTTCAATTTGTTGAATTTGCCCCTTACACAAATTGCCATTTGTGTGTAAGAAAGTCAGCAAGTACTTGTGTACTACTTTTCTTTGCTTGTTAAAAAAGGTTAAGACAGTATTACACACAAGACAATATTGGAGGAAATTTTCCTATTATCACATCTTAAAGGGCAAGATTTGTCTTAACATTTGTGCTGTCAAGCATTACAATTCACAACACCTTAGACTTTATTTTATGTTACAGGACTGTAAGAAATCTGTACTTTATTGATCTTTTTTTTTGCTAAAGTTGACTTTTTTGGTCTTTCCAGAGTGTGTGCATCGTATCCCATGGATTGCTCCGGAGTGTGTGAAGAGCTTGTCTGCCCTGAGTATTGCAGCTGACAAGTGGGGTTTTGGTACCACTCTGTGGGAGATCTGCTATGATGGAGAAGTCCCCCTCAAAGACAAGAAACTGACAGAGGTATGAGGCACACAGAAACACAAAACCTGGCTGTATAGAATTATTCATACATCTGTACTAATTCCCACTTTTGGTTTCAAATTTATCTATCCTAAACATTACTGTTTATTTTCTTTCTTCTTTCACCACTTGTCCAATGACACACATTAGTGATCACATAAACTCTGTTTGCATGCACCTCCTCATTCATATATATGTTTCTGTGCTGAGCAGAAGGAGAGGTTTTATGAAACAGAGTGCCAGCTGGCCACCCCTGACTGCATAGAGCTGGCTAAACTGATGATGGACTGCATGAACTACGACCCCAAGAAGAGACCTTTCTTCAGGGCTATCGTCAGAGAAATTGAAGAGCTAGAAGAAAAAAGTATGTGTAAGGGGAATGTGTGTACTTACATTATATGTACAGTATTTACATATAATTGGGTGGGGTGCACATGTGAAAGAAAATCTGTAGCGGCATCTTGTCTCTGCAGTTTCAGCAGTTTTATTGCCATTGTGTCAACATTCAGAAACTTAAACCATTAAGATACCACCAACAGTCACTGAATGCATGCTGCAGAACAGACCAAAAGCAGGTAAAGGTTCAAAAATTCAGGGCAGTTGTTTTCAGTTGGAATATGAGCTGAATGTTTTGCATGTTTTGTATCTCACCTTGCAGCAGCCTCATAAGCAGTGCAAAGAGAGAGAGAGTTGTTTGCTCAACTCAGACGCTCATGAGGAAGTTCACTGAGTTCATTATCAGTGATCTGCCCCTCATCTGGGCCCCATGGCAACTTGGCATGGCAACATGGCAACTCTGTTCTTCCATCTGCTGGCGAGAATTGAATATTTCAGTTAGTCTCACGAAAGCTAAACTTATTACCCCTTGACTGTCCTGTATTAAAAGGACAAGCACAAAACTAAAATCAGTGTTTTACAAGTTGTGCCCAAAATTGTTAAATAAAATATTTTTTAATTAGTGATAATGGTGATACACAATGAGTTTTACTTGAATAATGAATTGTCATACTAAAAGCAGACATTTCTGTGAAAACCAGAGCAAGAGAACAGTTACATAACCACAGAGATTTCTGGTGGAAACTTTGACGCTGTCAACCACAATAGACCTTCCTATGATGCAAACTTATGTTGAAGCAGGTTTATGTATTTTTTCCTTTTTTAATTTCTCAGACCCATCCATCAAACCCCAGCCTACACCAGAAGTGGACCCAACTGTGTTTGAAAAGAGATTCCTGAAGAAGATCAGAGACCTGGGAGAGGTAAACTGTACCTGCTGTGTGTGCTTCTTTTTGTACTCCTGTGTAAATCTCTGGATAGCAGATATTACCTTTTATAAGAATGAACAAACTGCAAATTTGCAAATGCACTTCGTGGCCATTTAGTTAAGATGTGTTGGTAAATGTTAGTCTTAAATCTATAATTTCCTTTATTGCATTTTGTACTGTGGAGTACTTATGGGTACTTATGATTATGGGTACTTATTTTATGGTTCACTTCAACTTACTAGTTTAAAGAAGGCCACCAGGGGTATTAGCATTCTTGTGGTGATTCAGGTCTCAAAACCACTTGTAAGGAATACAGTGGACAGTATTGTCTACAGAACAAATATAAGAAAGAGCAGATGCAGAACTAAATGACTTTAGACAATGTTAAGAAACAGCTGGTCCCACACAGAAGTGCCACAAATGGAGCAGAACTCATTCATGATTGTCCAAGAAACCTAAATTTCTCATGTTCCTTATGCAGGGCCATTTTGGTAAGGTGGAGCTGTGTCGCTATGATCCTCGTGGAGATAAAACTGGCGAACTGGTGGCAGTGAAGTCACTGAAGCCCGAGAACCGGGAGGAGCAGAGCAACAACCTCTCAAGTGAGATCGACATCCTGAAGGCACTCTACCATGCCAACATTGTCAAATACAAGGGCATCTGCCAAGAGGAAGGTAAGATCGAGAGAGAGTGCAAACAGAAATGCACACAAACATTGACATTAACATATATTCACTTGCAGACAAATAAAAGCCCATTCACAATAAGATTTTCCATAGATGTAGTGCAGGTTCTATATTTTTGGATTGTTGATTTCTATTACACATACACATTTTGAATGTTCCTTTTAGATGTCACTTTATGTGGAATGTAGTTTTCTAAACTTCTTAAGTTTGATGATCACAGTCCAAGAAGACCCACACTCCAGTGACTGAAGCTGGAAATGACATGTGTCCTTGCAGTGTTTGTAAATTACTAGAGAAATATTAACCAATTTTTACTGTAACTTTCATTTGTGCTGTACAAATTGAGCAAGCCTGCACACATGCACATGCCCACACACACAAATACACACTATCTCTCTATATATATTAAAGCACTATTTCTGCTCATGAATAAATGTCTGTTACTGACCTCATTTGTATGCAAATGTGTGTTTATAGGTGGTCAGGCCATTAAGCTGATTATGGAATATCTTCCACTGGGCAGTTTGAAGGAGTATCTTCCCAGAAACAAAAGCAAAACCAGCCTCAGCACCTTGCTTAGCTACTCTCTCCAGATATGCAAGGTAACACAGTTTATCTTCAGAGATGTTTCCTCGGACCTGCTGACATTTCTGCTTCTTAAAATGACATTTAACTGACTAACAATGAAACACCAGCTGCCAGCCTTTAGCATTTAACACCTGACTAATGTGTAGCTACTGTTAATAATAACCCATGCACAAACTGTTTTGAAGAGTTATAACACGTCCTGTGTAGATACTGATGGTAAGCTGCATTCCAAAACAGTGGTTGCGTGATTGTCACGTGATTTGATAACGGTATGAGCAGATAAAATTGAACAGGAACCTTCAGATGGATGTTGTGAGTTTATGGTGTGTTTGGTTTCATAGCTTACTGGCTACAAACACCTCAGAAAAGAGGACTGAACTCTTAATGATCTGGTAAATGTGTTCGGTAAACAGCTCATTTTAAAATCAAACTTAATTATGAGGGCGTGTTGTTGATGTAAAGGTTTATACTATAGAGGTATCAGGGAACAGTATCAGAAAACTCTGAACCAGAATGACTGGCTGTGTAGTGAGTGTTTTAATAGATGATGCATCAGGTGGATAGTGACCCTGTTGTTTTGTTTTCTTTTAGGGAATGGAATATTTGGGATCACGGAATTACATCCACCGAGACCTGGCTGCCCGAAATGTGCTGGTGGAGAACGAGAGTACAGTGAAGATCGGAGACTTTGGCCTCACCAAGAGCATCAAGGACAATGAGGGATATTACACCGTCAAGGATGATCATGACAGTCCCGTTTTCTGGTGAATCAAGGGGGAAGGAAGTTAAAAAAACAAAACAATAATTGACCATAATTGTTGAGATGTTATTGTTCAAAGAGAGACTTTGTTAAAGGAAGGAGAGAATAAAAAGGGGAGGGCATACTAATTGAAATCGGAGGGATCAGAAAGGAACTGCAGATAGTAAATGAATCGAAGAGTTACTGTGTAAAATATGGAAAATGGTGATCATTCAAGCACAAACCAAGCACAAATTAAAATGGTTTTCTGCACTGATTTGACTCTACTGTCACATATTGCATTGAGTGTACAGCAGAAGAAATGAGCATAAAGAAGTACGCAGCAGTAAAAATGACGGGAAATAGGTACTGGACAGACATTGACAAGAAAAGAGTGGAGTAGTTTTATGCAGATGTTTATCTGCTTAAACTTTCTCTGTAACTGCTCTGTATCTGAGCTGTAATACTCACGTGGTATTCTGTTTAAATTACAGTATAAAGTAAATATTTAGAATAAACTGTAACCTTGGTTCCCTGGCCCAAGTGAACCTTGGTTCACTGACTGGTTTGGAGAGAGTTTTGCATGATTCTAGTTTCCTAAAAGTATTTTCTTGTTTTTAGAAAATTTGTGTTTAGTAAAATTTGACCATCAATTTTTCCGAAAAAGAGCAATTGTGTAAGAGCTGTAACTATAACTGTCAAATTCATACTCCAAAATAATAGGGGGCAGCATATTACCACAAATTTGGGGTACCCATATCGTACGAAACAAGGAAATACACTCTTTGGTCTCAAATTCTTAGTTTGTTCTACATGGATAACTTAAACCACAAATGAAAAATCGATGAAAAAAGCATAAAAGTTTTAAGTAATAATATACTGTATGAGATATTAACAGAAAAACAGGGAAAGCATGGTCACATTGATACAAACGCTTAGAATGTTAAAATGAACACGTGTTCCTGCCCTGATGGTTAATGTTTTTGTTTTTCAGGTATGCTCCAGAGTGTCTGACTTTCTGTAAGTTCTACCTTGCCTCAGATGTTTGGTCCTTTGGGGTGACGATGTACGAACTCATCACCTATTGTGACTCCTCCAAGAGCCCGATGGTGGTCAGTATGCAGGACTCTCTCATAGGCATTCAAGGAATACTTCTAATTCCTACTGCGTTGTATATTTTTGGGAGCTTGGATAATGATTACACATTAAAACACATATAACACACACTGCACAAGTCTCGCAGGAATAGAGAAGGGAATTCATGACGGCATTACACACACACACACACGCAGTTGTTTGTATGTGGCAGATGGTGTCAGTCTTTGGCCAGAGCGACAGATGACAGACTTCACCAGGAGCTGAGTCCAAACTACAGCCTGTGCCAACACTGAGAGCTTAGTTTATCATGAAGATCTTTCATTTACATCCAGCTTTTAACTGCCACTGTTATCCTGATTAACCTGTAACTATAGCTGGAATTCAGCAAGTTACGAAAGCTACAGCTGGATCACAAACACTGAATTACCTTGTGTTTATGTTGTGTCTTTAATAAAATCTTTAGATAATTTTCGCTGGAGTTTCGCTCATATATTTAAAAATAGAACCAGTGTTGAATGGTGTCGCATGTTGTTTCTCGTATAACCTGTCCTTGTCCTCACCGACACAGCTCTTCCTTGGTATGCTTGGTCGAACTCAAGGCCAGATGACCATCGTTCGATTGGTGAAGGTGTTGCAAGAAGGGAAGAGGTTGCCATGTCCTGAGAACTGTACTGAGCCTGTAAGAAACTGTCTTCTTATAACCAGCATAAACTGAATACAGCAAAATGATATGGACACGGGTCTTTAACAGTCTTTATTTACAAAATGAAAGCAAAACAAAACACAAGGAAATGAAAGCTGTACAAGCAAGTCAAATTTGTCCTGAGCAGTAAAAAAAAAAAAAAAAAAAAATTTAAGATTTAAATGTCACTCAATCTTGTTTACTTCATGTTCCTCATTTCATATCCACTGCGTATTGTTTTCCACTGTTTAATGTTTCACTGGCAAACTCTTTGAATGGCATTCAGTGGTAGGAGAGGTAAACTCTGTAGTGGCAGTAGACCTGGCCTTAATGGGGTTTACCTCACCAGCTGAGGCCTTAAAGATGAAGGTAACCGTGCTTTTTAAAGGTCGTCAGTGGTTTCAGTCGGGACATCTTAAAATACAGTAATAGTCAGCAGTTACTTTGCCTTGTAAAAAGCTCTTTAGAAACCCATTTTTCTGTACACATGACAGTTCTTCTGAAGAAATCTAGCTGGTGATGTTCAGTTCCCTTAATCCCCTACCCCGAACAGGGACATCTGGTTTCTCATTTACGTGACATTTAAGAAATCAGCTTTCTGGAGAAATCTGTTGTCATGCTGATAATCTTGTTGAAGTGCACTTTAAATATCGCTTGTAATACTGGCAATATTACAGTGGTTTTACAGTATATGAGAACTATACTTAAAGTAGGGGTGTTGGTACCTGCATTGACCTTAGTAAGCAGATCAGGTACCAGCCAAACCTGATTTTCCACTTTAGTTTCTTCATCGAAGTTGAAAAATCCAGCGCTTCTGCTGTGTGTTACATGTCATGCTGCCAAATTTTTAGCCACAATAATCTTTGGCTTCAACTTACCTTTATAGAAAAATGTGAATTCCACAGATGGATTTTAAGTTTGGGGAAAATTCGTGAATACTGGTATCAGCATATCCCTACTTTAAAAGTTTAAACACTACAATGTGCCACCTATAGGAAAAGAAAGTAATAGCAGCAGCAGCAGTTTAAAAGTTGCAGATGTAAAAATGTTGACGTCAGCATGTGTTACAGCTGAAGGTTATTTCTTTTTTAGGTTTAACTGTTTTTGTTTTTTCTTAGCCACCTGTAATCTAATACAATCCGTGTTTCACAGGTGTACGAGCTCATGCGCAAGTGCTGGGAGCAGCTGCCTGAGAGGAGAATCACCTTTAAGCGTCTGATCGAGGAGCTGACCAACATGGAGCAACAGCTCCGACAAAAAAACAACAACTCATAAGAAACACTTCCAGCTGTCTGAGGCTCTGGGAGTAAACTTAACTGTGCATGCAGGCTTGGAGACAAACGTAAACGGCAGAACGGGCCACAGATCAGCATCTGCTTGTGCAGCTTCATTTTACTGAGAGACGGTCCTGAAGGGTCAGAGCTTCACACAAAGCCGTGCTTCTTCACATATAACCCTTACACAACCATGATATAAAGACTGATATGACACAATATAATCCTAATCAACTATCATTTTAGTCAGCCATATTTTTTATTTTGTATTTGATGGTTTGATATTTGTCAGTCAGTTACTTTATGAATATTGTGGATTAATCAATGCTAAATGTGACCTTATCTCTTCCAAAAGGACTTCCAAGTGTATCTCACTCATCTAACTGTCTGCAGTTTGAGAAGTGTCAAACTCGTGTCCACCCGTTGCTCGTTTATTGTAATATGCTCAAGAGGCCTTATAACTGTTTGGACTCAAGGCTAATATCTCTCTCACTGATGGAGGCTGGTAAGATGGAAACCGAGCAGAGAAAGGAACTGTTTTAACACACACTTTTACACAGTTAAACAATCGTGTGAGGGTCTTTGTGACGAATACCGAGTGAATTGCGAATGAATTGGGGAGGGCTGGGGGGGCTTGAGTGGACGGGGACACAGGCATTAACACACATACTGAAGATGTGATTTTCAGTGAAATATGCCACTGCTGTTTGTTTCATGGACTCCTCTGTTTGGGAGCCTAATTTTTCCTTTTAGTTTTTAGAGCCATGGAGTGATCTGTGATAAATGTTTAGATTTTCTGTTCAGGATATACAGATGTGGTCACTGAGAACTGGCATTAAATTAGATCCAGCAATCAGTCAGCAGTGTCCCTGTCACTATATTGTTGTCGTCAGTCTAAACAGTCAATTAGTCAATCAGCTGAAAATGAACCAAACTGTTTTGATAATTGGTTGAAGTCATTTTAGTGTGTTTTTCCTTTATTGGATCTAAATTCTGTGTCTGTAACCTGGACATTTGGTAAACAATATTGAGAAATTATTCCACAAATGAATCTGACAAGACAATAAGAATATTTTCTCTGTGTAGCTGTGTTTGTACCAGAACAGAAAGTCTAGTTTTTCTTCTACAGGCTATGACTGGATGTTTATGCTTTTAATAGTTTCTTCCTCTTCAATCCACCAGAGATGGATTAGAAAGAGTGAAAAAAAATCTTGACATTTAGGAGGTCGAATGTTTGAAGACGTTTGATTAATATTTTGAATCTCTCTGAGGTGGGCATACATTTAAAAAGAAAAAAAAAAGTCCTTTATGCATCTTGAATCATGCTTAAATCCCCAATATATAGCACTTGTGTAGATAAGGAGAGATTAAGAGACGTACCTGTGAGAGCCACTTGAGGGCAGTAGAACGGTAGTACATTGGTTCTGTAGTATTATATCTCTGTTCAAATACCTAAGGACCACAAATACTCGTTTAAGCGTGCGTGCGTGTGTGTGTGAGTGTGTGTAAGAACCTCAGGGGGTTCACAGGGTTTGAAATGAGGAATTAATCAGTGATTTCTTGCTGATTATTCACATGGCATTTGTTTCTGAAAAATATATTCCTTTTACTGTCACAGTTATATTTCTGCATTTTGTTTGTAAAATCGTCTTTTTAATTCTCCAATATGTCAGGAAATTTATAAAGCTGTATTTTATCTATGTATGTGTCATAAGGTTTGAGCAGTGGGACTTTTTTTCTGTTGCAAATTCATTAGTGCGTAGCTGTGAAATCTTGCTCAGTCACACATCACAACTTTGGAAATGGTCAGTTCAGTTTAATGCAACTCAATGGCTCTTACTGTGAATGTTAAAAAAAACAAAAAAAAAAACAAAAAAAAAAAACTAAAGGACCGTCAGTGGAGACTAAGTTGCGCTTCAGTCCACATTTTATTTAGGAATGTAAAAGACAATTCCTTCTGCTCAAAATAAGAGAAAAGAAATATATATGTATATATATTTTTCAAAATAAATATGAAATGTATGAATTATGGAAGGTAAAAGTATACATAAATACACAATGAAAAAATAAATAAAATCAATGTTTGTCATGTTTCGTCTGTGTCAGTCCAAATGCAATATCATTATTATCTATTGAAAACAATTTGTTCTATATATTACAGTTGTAAGCAGGCATGCTAAAATTGCTCTAGAAATACCTTATTCACAGTAAAACAATGTCAATGTCAGTCTGATATAAAATTTTTAAATCTACAGTATATTTCAGGTCAGAAAAAAATCCACATACTTTAAAAGCAAAAACTGTTTACAAAACAAGAAGCACAGCAAATCTAGATTTATCTACAGCCGTTAAAGTGTGTCAGAAAATCAGATATACTTCAGTATTTCAAAGCTTTGTGATCAACACACACACACACACCATGTGTGACTCGTCATTCGCTATTGCAAAGTCCAGCCTCACCACCGACCTTTTGTAATAAGTAATATTCATACTGGTCCAATGGCAGCACACTAACGCTTACAGGAGGCTTTGTTTACACAAGAACAGAAAAATCTGGATTTTAACCTGAATTGATTCAGCCACATTTGTGTTAATCCTACGAACAAACAAAAACAAAAAAAAAAAATCACAATTACAACAGAGTACAAATAAAGTTTTCTGTTCTGATATACACGAATGTTCTGTAAAAATAAAACCGACTGCATTTTCATGACAATATCAGAGTTCTATTAAAAACTAAAGACAGAAAAATAACCTGCACTTTACTCAGCAACAGAATTTATCTTGAACTCTCTGAGGCGCAGACGGTAGCTGGCTCACTGACAGGTGAAGGTCACCTGAACATTGTGGGAGATTCAGAGATTCGAGGACATCCCTCAGGTTGTGTGACTACGCCGGCTTCTTGCTATGTTACTTTCAGGGAAATGGGTCCCTTTTGTGTACAATCATAATGAGGACGTTGCATCTTGGTGGCACAGAGAGGCACAGAAACTAACGAGATGCAACCATTTCTCCATAGGTCTAACCACTCAAAAACATTCCCAAATAGAACAGAAGGGCCTGAGATTCTACAAACAGTACATTCAGAAAGCATTCAGATCCATTAAAATGAATTTTAACAATTTTAGCATAAGGCTGCAACATTACAAAATGTGGAAAAAATGAAGGGATTTGAATACTTTCAGACTAGGTAACTACTCACAGACATCACGTTTTTTCCTTCTACAGTCGTAGAATTATTTGTATTTTATACTATCGTACTCAATCTGTGGGAGGCAGTTTTAAAGATAATCAACATCAGTTCAACTCCGAAATGATGTATCCATCATTCAAAAAAAAATAAATAAATTGAACTTTTAAAATGATGAATGGCATAAAACTGATGCTTTCAGGATCCACATGTCAGTATTGCGGGTAGGCGAAGTAGTCCTTTGGAGAGCAGAAGCAGACACAGAAAGATGCAAAACGAAAAATGTTGCCCAACGCGGAGGGTTAGGACATGACGAGGTGCTTTAAGAAAAGCTTAAAAAGGTACAGAATTATCTGTGAAAAGAAAGTATTTACAAAAAAAAATCTGACTGCATGGCACAAGCTGTCCACAAGAGAAAAAAAAAATCGCAAGCGATGTGATGAAATGAAAAAAAAAAGTGTCAAGACCATCACATATGACATAAGCTGAGCGTGTGCCTCTCTTGAAGAACAGAGCCTGTGAGGGCTTTTCCTTGTGAAGACTGAAGGCTGGTGGGCTGAAGCAGCACCCCCTTCCCAAATGAGACTTTATAGCTTCTCAGACACAAAACCAATGTTGTTGTTGTTAAGTCCCATGTTTGAGATTACATGAAGAGACAGAAGAACTGAGGCTAATTCTCCAAGATGCTTGGAACAACCTTCCTGCAAAATACCTTGGAAAACTGTACACAAGTGTACCAAGGAGATCTGGTGACGTTTTAAAGGCAAAGGGTGGTTGAAAGGGTGGGTGTTGATTAATGTGATAAATGAATTAGTGATGATTATTCATGGCATTATTTTGAGCAGGACAGAGGAATGACATCACATGCAACAACTGCAGAAACAGTGAGGACCCTGGACAAAGGACTGAAAGAACGACAGCTGTGTTTGAAACGCCAAACCAAGACTCATCAAATCACCATCTGTAGGACATCCACATCCAACCAGAGAGACCGTCCTTAAACAGAGACATCTCCTCCAATAGCAAAGACCACCTGCTGTCATGTGACCAAGGTTCCATGCTTACGTCACGTTTTCACAGCTAAACTACCTCCATGAACTGATCAAGAGCTGGCTCACAGAATATTCAACCTCATCTAGAACTGTTTCACTCCCACTTCTATGTTATTCCCTATTTAAAAAAAAAAACCTGTCCAAGCTGCTAACAAGGAAAAACAGTAGGGGTGTAATGTAAGTATGTACAATCACATAAGTACATATTAGAGGTACTTGTACTACAAAGCAGTATGAATGAGCTCCACCTTAACATTTAAGTGCATTCCTAATAATCTTCCAGCAATATATGTACGGTTAAAATAACACTGCAAGGGGCCATTCTAAATGAACTTTTACTTTGTACATTTTGCTGCCAATAGTGAAATTGTGAATGCAGAACTTTTACTAGCTTTTTTTTTTTTTTTTTTTTAACTGATCTAGCTTGTGATGTATTTGATGACCACACACACAGCTTCTCACCAGATCAATATCTCAAATTCATAAAATAAAAAAATAAAAAAGAAGCACCTGAAGGCCCCATTTACAATTCAGTGTGCAGTGGTTTTGGGGATACAGAAGGCCACTAAAGACATGTCCGTTATTTTCTACAAATTCAAGTAAAAGGGAATCCCATTTTTCTGGGCACTGTGGGACGGGAGAGCCTTTTCCATGCCACTACAGACCTCACAAGAAGCAGCCCCTGAACAAGGACACAGCTAATGTTCACAATCACAGAAACTTAATCAGTGTATACTGATGTGTAACTGACTGGAAACTGTTAAAGGCCACATTGTCAACTCATTTAAAGGGTAGAGTTAATAATAATAATAATAATAATAAATAAATGAACTTTACTTACTCGATTTCAAGTGCCATTCATGTAAGCCAGAGACACAGAAGCAAAAAACTAGTGACATTCTAAATTTTTCTTAGACAAAACCATCTAAACTAATAATGAATTAATTCTGATCACAAGTATTGGCTGTGCATTCAAAGGCTGATATATCTCATTTTCTGTGCCATAAAGCTCTCTAGTTTAAAAACCATTAAAAACACCTCAGTCAGCCATGTCGCACTGGCGGACATGCTTCTTCATTGTCTGAACATTGGGCATTGTTGGGGCACTGTTCTGGTGTTGTAAATATTCAATAAAGCATTAAATTTAGATTAATCCGCAGCTGAAAATAGTGCTCTATTTCCTCCTTTGAGTTACCTTTGCTAAAAAAATTATAGTGCCCAGCTCTAAGAGATTATTTAGCCTTTCGTAAAAATGGAATGATATAATCTTGAGCTGTTTTTTAAAGTTTACATGTTCAGAAGGAAAGAAAGGGTTAAAAGACGGACTAACTCAGTGCTGGATTCAGTCTTATGAAGGGATTTGTTGACAATAACAAAACTATACAATACTATCAGCACTGTCCTTGAAATATTTCTGATGCAGACTTAGTGGGATTATTCCGCACGAAGCCACATTTGCACATGCCATGACTGACAGGTTTGCAGGCTCGATGGCAGCTGTGACCTTATGCGTTTGTATCTGAGCGTCTACAGTTAGACTGCTGTCAGATCTCTCTTCACCAGTGGTGGACAAATGGTGTTTGTCAGTTGGCCTGCGGTACAAGTGCTTGGTTTTTCTGTTGATACTGAAGAGGAGGAGACAATATAACACATGAAAACATGAGCTTAATAAGATATTCGTATAGATTTGGATCATCCTAGGAGAGCTGTAAGAGCACAGAGGGGAGAAATGGTCGAGAGTCCATCTAATACTAATACCAGAGCAGAGGAGAGATATTTCCACTGTGCGACAGCTGGAGCTGGAGTGTGTGTGACAGCTCTACAGGTACGTGCAACATGCAGGAGTCTGGCAGACATAACCAACACTATTCACAGAGTGAGCAGAGAGAAGGCAAAAAAATAAAAAATAAAAATAAGTAAAAATAAGTTGTTTTTTCCATTCCTCTCTTTCTTTCACCCTGTCTCTCCTTACCCACATTACCTGCCAGGAGCACATTTTTAGAGGGCTACACGCACAGAAACACACACACAAACACACAGAGGTACAATTACTGGTTCCTGCACACACAGCACCAGCCGAAGTAAACACCAGTTCAGCTCTCATTATCTGCAATTCAGTAAAGTTCAGAAACAATAAAACTATTCAGTGACAACAATAAACTTGAATCAATCAGCGGGTCAAGGTGTGAGAGTGGACAGGGTCCAATTTGAAAGTGTGAAACATGTTTTGGGCACATATTTCTTATTTTGTGCAAACGCACATTTACAACTGTTTGGCAGAGTCTGAAGAGCTGACAGAGAGAATGTAAAAATGTGCTTATCAACAATTTCTGGCTTCAGCAGGACATGCACACAGTATCTGGCTGTCATACCTTTCTAAAAGTGTAAAGTACAGGAAACGTGATTTAGAAATGCATCTTGCATAAGTCAGAAGTCCAGACTGCAGGACAATATGAGTTTCTATAAATGCAAATAAGGTCAAGAAGAGAAATAATGTCCAAAAATTCATGGACGTGAACAACTACAACTACCCATGGCTTTCGTTGCTATGGTAATGCACAAATAAGAGGTGATAATACAGAGTGAACCCCATAGTGATAAACTGATGGTTTGAGCAAGATGAGCTTTTAACAACCTGAATTAAGCAGCTTCTCCGCGTTCAACCAAACATAAGACCAGGGCTGCACCTATTGTAATGATTATTTTCAATACTGATTAGTCTACCAATTATTTGTTTGGCCTATAAAATGTCAGAAAACAGTGAAAAATGCCCATTATGACATATTCAAATTGGTTGTTTTATATACAGTTATCTAGAATACATGATGAAGAAAATCCTCATGTTTGAGAAGTGTGAACCTGTGTTTGGCATTTTGGCTTGACTTTAACAATTACTTGATTATCAAAATAAATTAGAAAAAAAAAAAGTTGCAAATTCACATTTTCCTGTACCTTTAAAGTGATTTCAGACAAAAGAAAAACCTGATGGCGAATACTGAAAAGTAAAGTTACAACTTACAAAGCAGGGTCCAACAGAGAGAAGCCTTACTTCTTGGTCAAGTCCAATAAATTCAGTTCTGCTCTCCATATTTTACATGTGAAGGGCTAAAACTGAGAACATGAAACTTTAAAGTATGAGTAAAGGAAGCTCTCCTGCTCATTCAGGTTTAGTGACACAACTCTTCTTGCGGTCTCAAAATACAGATTACACACGTGATCCTGTACTTGCTTGCCCTAAGAACTTGTTCCGCATGTATAAATCATGTATAAATCTGTCTCTTTGTGCTCTTGAATCCGGTTTACACACACACACACACGCACATACACTCAACTCAGTCGTACACTGTATGGCTTCAGAGAAAGCAAGACATAATGCAGAGGAAATACTGACAACTGATGGAATACCACTGAAGTAATTCAGGCATGACTGACTTTAGCACCTGAATCAATTATGGCAGACAGTCAGACTGGAAACAGACAGTCAGGAAGACAGACAGCTAGACAGACAGAAAGACAGATGGGAAAACAGACAAGCAGACAGTGCTTTCTAAACTCTGCAGCCCCAGCATGTCCACAAACAGAGATCCTGTCTCCTCTGGCCTCAACACACTCTCACACTCATACAGAGAGACAAGACATTTCAGAAATCTTGCCTTTTAGTGAGGTGGAGGTGAGAGCTGGCTACTTTTCATCCACTCAGAACAGGAAGCAAATCAAACAGTGGCTCACAGCCAGGCCAGGCCAGCTAGTCCAGACGTGCACGTAGCCATAAAACGTGTCTACGTGGTCACAGTTGATTCAGGTGGGATGAGGCCAAGAAAAGCACAGTCTTGAAAAAAGAAAGACAACCAAAAATCAATTAAAAAGAAACTGCTTGAGAGGGGAAAATGCAAAATGGCTTCAACAAACAGCCACAGATGGAGAGAGAGCTGTCTTGTGAAAGTAGATTTGACTACAGGCACAGACTTCATGGCTCTTTCTCCCCAATTCTTTAACAGTGGAGCTCGCTGTGGTCGCAGGTTGACTTACTGGATCTCTGTCCAAAATGAGTTTGATCTGCTATTTCAGGAAAACCTGAGCAGACAGTTCAGGTGCTGAAGCAGCACAGAAGAGAGGGTGAGGAAAGGGATTCATAGATGTTTAATTTACAGACCTACCGTGCGTTACATTAACTAAAAAACAGATTGGGCAGGTTATTCACAAATCCCTGCTGAATTCTCTAAACTAAAATTATAAACAGACCGAAAGGTCCCAGCTTAATTTCAAATGACGTCGTTTTTGCCCTATGCATTTTCATTTTCATGTGAAGGCAGTTCATATAATATTCTGAACTTCAACGGACCGTAGAGTCTGACAGTGCAGCATCTGCTGCATCAAAGGCAAATTTAGAACTAATATATTTATATTCACTTCAATATAAAAAACCCAAAACAAAACCAAATCATAACAGCATTTTGAAAAACCACGGCCACCAAAAGAAACAGTCATGTGAGAGTCAGAGCCACAACCCGTGCAAAGGCAGTAAAATCAGAATAAATGGAAATTGAAAATAGAAATGCATGCTAAATACAAAGTATATGATATTTTGAAGAAAAAGGGGCTAAACTGTTTAAAAGTTAAATATAGGAGTAATTCAATGTGCAGTTTACATAAGCTGAAGTTCTTCTTTTAGGATCAGTGGGGAAGGCTGGACATGCCCTCACACTTTAGGCAAACGTCAGCTGCCAGTGTATGAAAACAACAGATAGAGTCTATGGCTAAACTGTGATCCGTCCATGTACTCTATGAATCCACAAACAGTGGAAGAGGTCTTCCTCGACAGGTTGGTTTTAATATGCAGAAAAAAAGGAGGAGAGCCACTGAATTACAAAAAAAAAGAGAACTTTTATTTTGCTAAGGTATATGCACACATTCAGACACTCAGTGACACAAAAGGCTTCGATCGTCGTCCCTCTTTCTACCTGTATTTGTGCAAATTTCAAATGTTGTCACTTTTTTTTTCTTTAGCATTTTATAGCTCCCCACCTTTTTTCTTTGCATTGTCAAAATCCTCCATAAAATATTTTATGGATCCATGCTTCAATATGTGTTACAGTTAATGTACATGCTAAATACGGATTTCTACAAAGTAAAAGCAGGAAGCGTGAGACCGCGAAACACATCAGAGTGAGAGCGAGTTAGAAAACATGTAACTGGATGAAGGACAGACAGCAAGAGGGTAAAGAAAAGGAAGTAATGGAAAACAGGAAGGTGTGTGCGTGTCTGTGTGCACTGTATTATCGGTACAAAGCATACAGGGATATGTATTGCCTTTTGTGTGAAGTTAAACCATTTTATCAGTATTTAATAAGGGCACACCAACACTCCTACATAACCACTGATACTTAACTCTAGTAGACATGTACATCCTGTTTACAACGAGCGATTATCCCAGTGATGTGTGCTCTTCATCTGAACTCAACTGCTTTTGGTTTTCACAGTGTGTGAGCATGGTTGCCATGGTGATGCGAGTAGTACACTATAGCACTATGTGCTACCGTGATATATATTCAGATAATTATGAGCAAAAGACGATAAATAAAACGCTTTTACCAAACACAGGTATAAGCCATTACTGTTACGCAGGCGAATATAATGCTGCGTGAATGGCGAAACCTTTACACTACGAAACAAACATTTTACATTCAACTTTCTACAGCAGTAGGAGCCTTAGTTATTGCCATTTCTTTAGACAAGAGGCATGCGCACACTGCAAACCTAATGTCCAAACTATAACATTAAAACACCAAGCCCTCTCCTTGGTTAATGAGCATCAAACAATCCTTCTGGACATGAGGGATATTTCAGCTCACAGCCTGTGCACTAGCATTAATAACGGCAGTAGTAAAAATGGGATTGGAAAAACAGCCAAAATAGTTAAAAACAAAAGACATACATGTTTTCTGCAAATGACAATATTAAGATGTTTTTTCTCCTCTCCTGTTAAAAAAAACCCCAACTTTTCTTGCCTTAAAAACAAGGTATGGAAATTCTACCAGTGCCCTTGAAAAACGCTGTACACTAGGAGTAGGAGCATCCGATGAGCAAAAATGACAAACATGACAAAAAGTCTGATTCTGAAATTTCCTGAAATGATCCAGACTGTGTCCCAATCCCACACTACATACTAACACTGTGTAAACTACAGTAATCATCATAGTATACTGCTTTTAGCAGTTTGTATACAAGAAATCAACATACTTTACCATTTTATACCAACAAGAAATGATGCAATACATGTGCAAATGCCATCAAACTGTGACTCTGGAATACTACGACCAATTAAGCTAAATGTTTTCACAAAATGTAAAGATTGTTTTTTTTTTGTTTTCTGGGATGCTCTTGGAAAAATGTGTGTTCCTTCCTATTTAACCATGCTTTCTTTTGTGACTTTTGCAGCGCGAAAACACTACAAACTCAAAACATGCTTGACTCGAGTATGTAGTATGGATTTGGGACATATATACAGTCAGAAACCTTTATGTCCTAATGGCAGCTGAAAATGGAAGTTAAGCTCCTGTTACAAACCAAAAAGCTCTTCCTGAAAAACTGCCTAGAAGAGAAGAGAAGAGAAGAGGAGAGAAGAGGAGAGGACTGTGCACTAATATTTGGCTTAAATGTTAAAAACCAAACCAAATAACTACATTTAAGTCAACCAGTTGATTCAATGTCAGTAAAAGGCCTTGAATTGCCTTGGATTATTATATTATATTACAAATATATAACAGTATAGATTGAAAAAAAAAGTAGTAAGTAAATGTTTTCCTTTCATTCATGTAGTACAATACACTAAGAAAAGAGATGGGAAATGTCCATTATATAGGATATTGTCTGTTACGCATGGCTTTATATATTCTGTATTACACACTGTATATACACAAGCCTTTTATTTTCTGTCCAGTCTTTATAAGAAAGGTCCATCCATTGAGGGAAGCTTCTGTAAGTCACCACATTTAAGGGCTTTGATTTGTTCAGGCCCTTTTTTTTTTCCTGATGTGCTCCCAACCTTGGGATTCAAATGGCTGACACTTCCTACAGATACAGCATATCAGCACACACACACACACACACAGACACACAGACACACACACACACACACACACACACTCTAATCCTCCACGGGGAGATATAAAAGAAGAACCTGGGCAATAAACCAAAAAGAAAAAAGACACTGAAGCAGGAACAAACAGATGTCAGTTCGACTGACGAATCAAAGCGTGAGTGTGCAACACCATTTTGTCTTTTGAAAAAGGAGACACAGAGGAAAAGATCTGACTGTAAGACCAGTCCTAAGACAGTTTCAGCAGACAGACAAGTCACCTGGCTGGAAATACAAAAGCAGCTTATACATACAGATACAATATACTTTAGTTTACATTATAATAGAAAAAAATTACAAGTTAATATTAGTTGGGTACAGTTGACACACTGACTGAGAAACAATAGCTTAAAAGTTAAGGCTTGAACAGGACGAAAGCAACACCATGTTTGTGGGAGTATGAGTATGTGTGTGTCTGTGAGTGTGTACATAAGTGCCAGGATCAAAGAGCACTATGGCTTGCTTTAACTTGAGCCATTTGCAACCCTGATTCTATTAAACTCAATACCTACTGTAGGGATGCAAAATGGCAGCCACAGAAAGGCCACTAGAGGGAGCTGTGACATCCAGCAGATGCTGTTTGTGCCTCCCTCCATAAGCTTTAGGCTTTAAGGTGGTTTGGTTCATACTAGAGCCTCTTCCTCTTAAAGTAGTCGGCGTACTGACCTCCCAGGCCCTGGGAGTGCTGCCCGATGTAGGCACCATCTGATGAC
Organism: Toxotes lorentzi; assembly: GCA_037833715.1. Taxonomy (NCBI): domain Eukaryota; kingdom Metazoa; phylum Chordata; class Actinopteri; family Toxotidae; genus Toxotes; species Toxotes lorentzi. The sequence goes on from JBBMJY010000022.1 coordinate 16,636,642, forward strand.
GTCACTTCCTGCACCGCCAACTGAGGATACTCCCTCTTATGGCCCCTTGTCTGGTTCTGAAGAGAAATGAGAGTTAGAGGTCAAGAAAAGGTGAGTTGTAGCACTTAAAGGAAAAGTTTGAGGTTTTAATACTGGAAACACTTTAACAGACAATTTCATCACACTTGTCTGCCTTCATGAAAATAGAGAATAGAAAACTATTTTGGGTTGGCTTTAATAGTTTCTTTTATTCCCTAAACCTGCAATAATTTGTGGCCACATGGGGGCAGTGGAAACAAGCTGTAAATACAGCATTAGCATACCATCACCTTTAAGGTTTATAGGGTAACACATTGTTTTTACATTGTCATTTGATAAATTGTTAATTTTAGTTTTTACTGAGTTTATTTATTTATTTTGATACTGATATTTTGATCCTTACAAGTTTAATTTATGCAATTTCAACTTAAAGGACATTTCCACAGTTTTTTCCGAGCAGAAAATCTTTAACTTGGTTTTCTTGTGCTTCTTGAGTGGGCTACCTTCAAGTTTCTGCTGTCAGTACATCTCCTTAATTTTTGCTGAATGAATAGTATATTCCAGAAATGTATTAAAAGATCCATGGGAGACACATCGAGAATTTAACGTCTCTGTTTTCATTAGTACATTGATGGACACACTGAACTGAAAAACTGAAGATAAGCTAATAAAAGTGACTGAAAAAATAAAGTGGGAAAAAAAAAACGACTAGTTGTGGAATTTAACAACAATGTACACATCCTGTGTGTGTGTGTGTGTGTGTTTTAGACTGAAACAAACAGTCTAAAGGTCTCAGCTTGAGTAAGACAGGGCCACAGAGGCAGCCTGTACAAACAAATGTAAATCCTTCTAGAGACAAGGCTTAGCTCACATCTGGATCCTGTCAGCTGTTTTGAGCTTCCTTCTTCAACAGAAATACTTTTCATCCATTCATTTAATTATTTCCAGTTTCAGTCCTTTTGTTTGGTCATTGTTAAGCTAATATCATTAAAACTGAGCACTTCCTCTTGTTATTTCACATTAAAATCGCGCAAGGGATGAATCTCGCTGCTTTTAATGTGAAACATTTGTGCAGGGAGTGTTGAGTCTTGTTAATAGCCACTTAATACGAAAAACAAAAAACATGGTATTGTGGAAAACAGTCTGTGAGAACTGTAAAGTTGTTAAAATATTACGCTGAATTTAACAAGAAAAAAGGAAAACATGGAGACATGAACAACAAATTAAGACAGTAGAACAGATATCACCTCTGAAATAAAGGCCTGGTTCTCTCTGCACATGTTTTAATTTAATTTACAGTAGTAATGCATTAACAGCAGCTTTCAATGCAACTTCCTTTTTCTGCTTCACATCCTTTTCATTCACAACCCATGTCCCAGTGATTTGTTTGCTTTTATTGTGAAGCTTTAACAGCAAAACAAAAGGTGCCTTCGATACTCTCTCCAATTTCCAGTAACTCATTATTAAAGGCAAACAGCATCATGACAACCACTGAACATTTATACACTACAGATGTCATATAGGATAATCATCTATAGTAATATTTATTATATTACTTTATCCACAGGAATATGTCTTTGTGTGAGAATTAGCCCTTTATACATAAATCCATCCAGAAGTGCTTATTCTAAAACATTTGAAATTCAGCAAGATGAACAATGATCGCCTCACACAGATCCCTGCAGTCAACAACCAGTAGCATCCACTAATATCAGAAGTTGCAGGGGAAACAGTGAAGTACTTATCTGTAATATGAAATGTTTGGATTTCATCATTTCACTTTAGCTGAGAGCGCTCACTCGAGGTTGTCACTTCAAAATGTGAAAAACTGAGAACAGTAATGCAACAGCCAAGAGGGTTTTTCTCCCAGCTTCACTCACAGAAGTACTTAAAGTGTCACATCCTGTATTAGAATTGTGAGGTTTTTTTTCACTCACATAGTAGTAGGTGTTCCAGTCTGTGGCGGCAGTGTGTGTGTGCGTGACAGTGCTTGGAGTGGCTGCAGCCGCGTGTGGCGCCCCGAGGAAGCCAGGCATTAACGGCAGGGTGCTGTAGGCTGGGAGCACAGCAGCAGCTGGTAAGACGGCAGGTGGAGGAGCCGCACCGTTACTGACTGCATGCAGAGAGACCCCTAGAGGCTTACATACATCTACCTCCTGTAAGAAACACACAGACACACGGTAAATGTCAAGTGATTGAGCAGCTTCAAACTCCATAACAGGAACAATATAATCAAGACAATAAAGAAAATGCCTCTAAATTTTTGGGACCATTTAATTGTTAGGCTGTGCATCAATGTTTAAGGGCTGAAAGCAGATCATGATTTCACAAAGTTCCTCATACACATTGTTTTGCTTCTTAATTTACTCATTCATATTAAACTTCCTGCCCCCGAGAGGCCATTGTAAGACATCCATGTTTACAGATGACATTCAAACATCTCACCTCAAAGAGTTGCTTTTCCTAAAGGCAACCAGCCAAAAACCTAAATGCTACAATATTGTGACAACATACTTTCAGTTGAGTTTAATGCCAGGCTGAAACGTTTCTCCAAGATATCAATTTCTCCACCAACACTGAGCTCAACAGACCAGAAAACAACTCTTGCAAGAAGCAAGAACCATGGCTGCATCTTCAAGCAAACACTTGGCGTGCACATACACGCTCGCACTCATACAGCCTCTGGCAGCAGCAGCAGCAGATAAGCCTGGACCTGGCCGGCCAGGGTGTGTGGAGACGGCTGGTATCAGCTGCTGGGTGCAGAGTGATGTGCTCCCTCTAACAGGGTATCACCGTGTCTCAGGGAAAGGTCACACTCTCCAAATAAACACAGAGACAAACTGCATGTAAATACCAGCACGCTGCTCTGAGAGCTGCAGCACAGATCGTTTTCACTTCCACTGCAGGACAACATGTAGTTTGACTCGAATATTAAAGTTAGACTTTAAAGAATGCTGTTCTGTATGTTTCGTGTATCACAGATGAACCTGTTTTGATCATTTGTACAGAATAAATAGTAATTTGCAGGGAATTAATACCTTGTGCCAATAAATCAGTATTTGTCTGTCTCAACCTAATACTTGCTCAAGCCCCTTGCTTACATGCAAACCTTTAATGGCAATGACATGTTGGTTTCAAGTCTGAATAAGTGCCCTGGTCACATTTACGTAGTCACAATGACAATGTTACTAGGTCAGACAGTGAATTTTCCACACCACTTTCAACACAGTACAAGTCTGAATTGAACACCATCAGATAGGTAAAGGCTGAATCAGCACAACATAAAACATGCAGAGATGGAGGCATTATCTCTGTCTTTATTTCTTATGCACAAAGAAAATAAAATAAGTTTAATAATCTATGAAAAAAATGAAAGAAACCAATTTTAAGTTGAGGAGGAGAACAATACAAATAATTTTGGTTACACTGGGGCAAAAAAGATAAAAAAAAAAAAAAAACGTCATACAACCACAGTAATAATCTGTTCAACAGTCTATCTCTGCTCTGTGGATGAATCAGTGAATATCCAGCAAAACACTTTACATTAAGCATGTGAGCAGAAAGAAATTAAACTTAATGTTCTGTCATTCAGTGTGCTCAGTGCACAGCTGGATATCGATAAAACAGCAAAATCCACTGTGTAATAAGCTGGAGGGCGAGCACTGCTCATGCAGAAGATGGCCATTAACTAAGACATTGCGTCTTAATAAAGCCGTGAGGAACATTGACTTAACAGTCACCTCGGTCTGACTGAGAAAAAGCCCTCACTTTACCAAATAGATACCAGATAGCCAGCAATGCTACATGGCAAGATAACTGAAGTGAATACATGTAGCATGCAGCATGTTGCCTCCATCTTTGTGAGGACTAATTTGAGTTTTTTTATTGAGCGAGGACACATCTTCAAAGGGCTGTTTTAGGGTTATTCATCCCTTGTGTGTCAGTGTGTTTGTTTACCTTGCTGGCGTAGGCCTGGCTGGCTGTTGCAGGTTGGGAGTAGTACTGAGAGACCGCCTGCATGTAGGAACTGTAATCGCCGTAGGAGGACACTGGTGGAGCCTGGAACACATGAAGATCTGCTGCTGAGGTGATTATTTTCAGGTTTTATTTACAGTTGTATCCCGAAGTTTGAGCAACCCAGGGCAAATGACATTTTGCTGATTTTGGAAGTGAAACGAAGAAACTATAAATCCTGCAGCACACAGACATTAAAAATGAAGTCTTTAGTCAAATATTAATGCATTGTTACTTTTTATTTTACTAATTAAGACGCAAAAGTTTGGGCATCCTACAAAGTCAGTACACAGTAACCCCTTCCCTTTGGCAGATATTAGAGCTTGAAAACGCTTTTTGCGGCAGCTAAGAGTCTTTGTATTTTTGATTTATGAAGTTTCACCCACTTGTCCTCAATTCAAGTTCTGAGATATTTTTAGGCTGCCTTGCACACACACAGCATGTTTAAGATCTACCCACATACGTTCAGTTGTGTTCAAGTCAGCTTCAGTTTGTGTTTCTGGAAGTAGCTCATGGTGGATTTTGAGGTCTGCTTTGGATCACTGTCCTGTTGCAGAAGCCCATCTCTCTTCAGTTTGAATTCCTAGACTGACTATATGATGTTTGCATCCAGAATTTAGTAGAATCCACAAAAATCCCACACAGTTAAAAACGAGTGTGTGTGTGTTACCTGTGTGTGCTCCTTGCTGTAGTCTGTGGCCGTGCCATCCTGTGGAGCGGCAGTGCTGTAGGTGTGAGCTTGTGCTGCTTGGTAGTGCTGATACCACTGCTGCATGGCCTCCTGTGGCATGCGCACGCACGCACGCACACACGCACGCACACACGAACGCGCGCACACACGCGCGCGCGCACACACACACACACACACACACACAGGTGGACCAGATAAATGGATGTTTGCACAGTAATTTTCTTGTCTTTGCTGATTTTTTGCCTCCTCCTTTATTTGTCTTTCTTTCTCATTCATTTACTATCGCGCCTGAAGACGGCTCTCCCCTTTTCCTCCTCTCCTTGCCTCTCCTGTCTCATCTTTCCAAACAAATTAAACTGACTGTTTTATTGGTTATCTAATCATGAGTCATTTGTTTGGATGAGTAGATTGTAATTAACATTTAAAATTGGGTTTGCATCGTGCTTCAAATATCAGATATGTCACTTGCTGCTGCAGGAGGCATAAAGACAACGAGAGCAGAGACGGAGAAACAGAGAGACAGAAAGAAAGAAAGAAAGAAAGAACGAAAGAAAGAAAGAAAGAAAGAAAGAAAGAAAGAAAGAAAGAAAGAAAGAAAGAAAGAAAGAAAGAAAGAGACAAACAGTCAGTAGAGATGCTTCATGACTTGATCAGAGTGTTAAAGACAGAGGAAGGGAGCAGGGACAGATGAAGAAACACAATGCACTCTGCCAAATCCTCTCTTATTGTGTCTGTTCAAATATCCATCCTCATTCTCATTTCTTCCACCTCTCTGCCTCCTATAGTTACAGCTTGCTCTGTCATCCATCCACTCATTATGTATTCATCCAGAGATCATCTACTCAGCCACCATCCCTCTCTCTCACAACCTAGCCCCTGTAACACAATTGTGAAGGCAGACCCACATCCATTCATCTATCGCCATATGTCTTCATTTGTATCTCTGTGTAGTGTGTGTGTATTGTGTTGCAGTACCTGTGTGTAGGCCTGGTTGTATTGGCTGTAGTCAGTGGAGGTATCAGTGGTGTATGGAGCAGTTGTTGTAGCTGCAGCGCTGTGGGAGAAGGAGCCAGAGCCCTGGGAGACCACAGGAGCGACAGAGCTGCTATACACCCCAGAGCCAGGCTGTCCTCCCTGGGCTTTACTCCCCACTGACCCTGAGGAACCATGAAGGAGACACAGCATGTTAGATAATAATCTCATTACTTGTGTCCTTCAAACTTCGCTATGAGTGTCTAACTGAAGTTTCAAGCTTATTCCTTCATGGAGGACGGCAGCTGTAGTCAGATTAGATTAACAGTTCACCAGTCCTGCAATATAATCCCCTTCTCCAAAGATTCTCTCTTTAAGGACTTGATGCACCAAACAATCAGCCAGAAAATTACCAGGCGTTCTGCTTCTGGCAGAGCTTTGGAGCTATGGAGAAGTGATAACATGACACAGAAGTAGTGTATTTAGTTATTTTGTGGAGAAACAATGAGTGTTTAACAGTGAAATACTCTCATCTTGAGAGTTAGATTGGAAGATTGACATCACACAGACTGGAAACGGCTCCGCACAAAGGTCACAAACTCCACATACCAACACCTCTAAAGCCCACTAGTTAACATGTTATACCTTGTTTGTCTGATCTTTAAAAACAAGAAGGAGTGTAAGTGCTGTGTATCCAAGCTGGCACCTTCCAAGCCTAGAGGCATAGGGTTTTTGACACTCGAAAGACCAATTTTTGGTTGAATATTCCTTTGACAATTTATGCAATTATGTAATAGTCTTATTTTTATTAATAGAGGTGAAACAGTTTGCCAGTGAGCCAAAAACAACCTGTGTGAGTTTTTATGTTTACCTTGCAGAACCACCCCTGGCATTACACTGGCCAGGTTCAGGTAAGGATTAGAGGGCAGCCTGACCTCTTTAGGAGGATCACCCAACAGAGAACTCTGACCACTGCTTACCTGAAGAGTCAAAAACAGATTTAAACAGTATTATTCACAGTAAGGAAGAAAGGAAGGAAGGAAGGAAGTGCAAGTCAAAGAAAATTAACAGTCTGTAGATTGTGAGATTTTGAGTTATTACTAATTTCAGTCAGTCCTTCAACCTCAGATGTATCTTCTTGTATCGTTTCAACCTTATCTCTTAACCTTAATTTGCAAAAAACAATACAATACCGTGGCCTGTGCTGCAAGCTACGTTGCTCAACTACACCAACATACCAACTTCAGCATAAGACTTTAAAGTTGTAAAGATTTAGATGAACTGCTGAAGAGCTGACAAGGCTGTGGAAACCTGGGAGGATTGTTCTCTCTGTTAATTATACTTTCCCTCCATTAGAGAGACTTTAGAGAAGACAGCGCTGGGAATGGACTCCAGTCCCCTAAGAACTTTAGAGCTGTGATTATCTAAGTACACAGACTTAGAATGGATGATGATGTTAGCATAGCCATGCTTTACTTAAACCAGGCCTAGTCAGAAAGATGAAGATCTGCACGAAAGCAGGTGTTCAGAGTGTACAGGATTTTATACAGGTGAACAGACGGGTAGATGCGAGGTAGCCCTCATACTGTATCTGTAAACAGGGGCGAGACAGAAATGTATTATGAGAATTTCCCAAAGGAAGAGCCCTTGAGGGACTGAGGCTGTTTTATTCATACGCTCACTTGATATGTGTGTGTGTGTGTGTGTTTTGAATGCGACTGAGACCCAATGGGACTAAATCAGGAATAAATATCCCTGTCCCCAAGAGACAGAGAGACAGATGATGAGAGAGGTGTGATACTAGTAAGTGTGATTCTCTGTATACCTGTAAGCTGCAATCATTAGCATGTCTGGCTAACTAGCTTATTACCTTACCTACCAGTAAGCGTTACTTTAAAGGCCAAGGAACACATCATTACACTGTTTGTAATGTTACAGATTATCTTTAAAAGGTCCCATTCATGTCTAGAACATCCACATTACCAGGGATAGCATTACAATATGCCTAGCAATTACATTGGTTTGCTGTCACCTTAAAAGACTTCTCATTGTTAAAACTCTTTAAAACACCAACAAGTATAAAAGCTTAGCAGCCAAAGGGTTAGAACAATACATCTGGTTAGAGTCTGGATTTTCTTTCTTCCATATTTATCTTTAGCAGGTGGTAATGATGTTAGCATTACGTCTATGACATGTAGATTTAACCTCAGTCTTTTACCACAATATCATGTATGTAAGCTAGACATCATGTACACATTCAGGACCCTGTTACAAGATTCTCTTTTTAAAGTAAGTTAGCTGAAAATAATGAAGTCAGCCGGATACCATGTTTTAAAGAAACTCTTGAAACTGGAGTTGGCTTAATTAGCTGGCTAACTACAACTGATAAAACCTGCCAGTGTGGTTGTCATTATAGCTTGCGAAACCACTGTTGGCTAGAAATGATTTGCTTTTGTCTACTTCTGTCGGCAAATCAAGGACTCATTGTTTCAAAGATTACTGCTGGAAGACCAGTGACTGACCAACTGTCCAAAAGATGTTTAACTGTTTTTAAACAGAGGAAGAAGAAGAAGAGACAAAGAATAAAACGAGAAACATAACTAGAGGGGGAGAGTCACGTTAAATTTGCTCTGTGTGTGTGGGTGGGTTGTGTTCGCAGTGCCTACCATGCTAGCCAGGGGGCAGCCATCTGCACTGCTGTGCTGGCCTGTTGATGTATAAACTCCTCCAGGGGGTTTAGGTGGAGGTGGACCAAGGCCTGAGTTACTTATGCCCAAGGAATAGCTCTGTCCCTGCAGCTGGGAGCTCACCATCGTCCCAGGAGGAGCAGGCTGTCTGTCACAGGAGGTGGAGGAGGAAGAAGAAGAGGAGGAAGAGGAGGAGGAAGCAGAAGGGGTTGTGGAGATAGAATGGGTGTTGATTTGTTCCCCAGCTCGACCCTGAAGGTACGGCATCACACCTGCTGCTGATACCACCACCGTGGCATTGTGGGTAGATGCTGGCACTGACTCCTGGCCCAACTCTGCAAGAGGAGAAGAAAGGAAAGAGAAGAAAAAGGAAAGAGGAGAGAGGAGGAGAAGTGAGGAGAGGACAAGAAAGCAAAGGGAAGGACAAGAGATGGGATTAGAGGAGGAGAAGAGAGGAGCAGAGAGGAAAAAAACAGAGAAGGGAAAAAGTTAGAAAAGGAAAGCAAAGGAGAGGAAATGAGAGGAGAGGAGGACCAGAGAGTAAAAAAACAGAAGGAAAGAACAAAGGGAAGCAAAGTACAGGGGACAAAGGGACAGCAGAGAGGAGAAAACAGAGGAAAGAAAAGGAAGAGAGAAAAGGTAAAAAGGAAAGGAGAGGACAAGAAAAGGAAAACAGAACCAAAACAGAAAACAGAAACAAAGGTTACAAAAGGTTAAGGAAAGCAGAAGGTAGGAAAGACATAAAATACAGCACAGAGAAGTAAAGGAAATTAAATGAAAGGAAATGAAAGCAAGGAGAGGAGAGACGCCTGATAAACACATGAAATGGCTTTTACAGATGACCATCAGTGTCTCTGTCTCCTCTGGACAGAGACGAATCACTCAGACGGCTAGAAACTGAGCTCAGCCCGGCCGTCTCTGTAGAGCCAGTTGTAATATTTGAGAATGGGTTTCCTGCTCATACATCACCACTTATCATGTTTATTTACAGCCCAGCAGTTTGCTCCACACTCCCAATATTTCACTCTCTCCAGGGTTTAATAAACACAAATATGTACACCCATACATATACACAAGCAGAACAAAAATAAAAACACATACACTGACATAAAAGCACAAACACATAATTGAAAGATGCACATATACAATAAAGGTGAAATAACACACACAGGCAATCACACTTATTATAAATCCAATATTGCTGTGAAAAATGGCCTCCACAGCACAATAAAACAATCAGCTCTAACAAGCCTTAAGCTAACAATCCCAGCAGACACATGCCCTGATAAAAGCCTCACATTACAGGCACTGCAAACTCATGCACACAATCAAAGAGGGACACACACACACAAATACATTAGCTAAAACACACACACACACACACAAATACATTAGCTAACACACACACACACACACACTCACACACACATAACTGCTTGTGTTTGCGTGCACACAGTCTGTGATATATCATTTCCATTTAAAACAACATGGCTTTTCTCTGCTGGAGATTTGAATTGTAAATGCTCTGCAGTTTCCTGGGGATGTGTTGTGCAGTAATGTACAACTGTGAGACATTCGGGACCCAGCAGAGGGAAAAGCCTTGCACCTGACATTAAAATATTATGACTGAGGGGTAGTTACATATCCTTTCACATGTTCATCACCCTCTTCTTCTGTGTTTACATAGTTTTTAACACCACTTATCTTATTCTGTTCTCAGCTGCTACACATCACAGAAGATACTCAATTTCAGTAAGAAGATAAAGTCATTTTTATGAGAAAATACAAATAATCTTTAGGATACTGAGGCATATGTTCTCTCTTTACTACTTGTCTACTACTACTGGTCCTTTATTGGGTTTAGGGACACTTCTTTTTTATAGAAAAATATAAGAGATGAGAAAAGATTGCCAACACTGAGAAGCTGGACAGCCACTATCAACCTTTCTCAAATCTTCCATACTGCTTTACAGCATTGTGAAATATTGTTTTACAACACAAAACAGAACAACAACAAACACTGTGATACTCAGTGGTCATTCTGTCTACAGTTCGGTACAAAACTAAACGTTCTCTATAGTCAGTGAGAAACTTGATAAACAAACGTGCACAGGATGTGCATAGCCAGATGTGTCAATATGACCTCACTCGTTTCCAGTTATTACACCAAATCATTTGAAAAGGCCATTGCACTGGTTCTCAGCCGTGGTTACCTGTAGGGGAGTCTCCCAGGAGGCCTTTTCCCAGCTGCACGAGGCCTGGAGGCCGCAGAGACAAAGCTTTCTGCATCAGCAGCCTGGACGGGTCCCCGAGCAGACTAGAGACCTATGGAGGAGAAAGAAGAGAGGAGGATAACGAGCATGAAGGACAGAAAAGGACAGGAAAAAAACAGAAGTGATTAACAAAATAGAAGAGAGATACTGACGAAAAAAAAGAAAGAAGAGAAAGTGGAAGAAAGAAGCGAGACGCAAAAAACCCTAAAGGAGAAAGAGGATTTGAGGCTGGAAGGAGAATCTAGGAGGCAGAGATGGAAAGTCAGAAACAAAATACAGTAGAAACCAGATTATGGTAACTTCATGGAAACAGGTAAAGCTGTAATACACCCACATCTGATTTCAAGACTACTCATGAACAGCAGCTCAGCCTGTAGCAGTAAGAGTTTATGCATGCAATTACACAACAGAGGTAAAAAGGAATTTATGATGCAGAATAAAAGACCCTACCTGTCCATTAAATCCATACAGTATGTATTATTATTAAAACACTTTCCTCCATTCTCTTTTCCTCTGCACTATTACACACAACTGTGAATATCATTTGGAAAAGCCAGAGGTAAAAATAAGAAAAGGGGGAAAAAGGAAAAAAAAAAGTCTAACAAATACAAAGTATAAAAAGGTCTTATGTTTTCAAAGGTGTGGGATGGTTAGGAGTCAAAAAGGAAATGATATGATACACACAGTATTCTGCACCTCTGAATTGTCAGTATTCAGTTTCAGAAACATCAGTCACCATGACCTAACTAACACTTCAGAAATGAAAGAAAACACTTTCCATTGAACTCAGAACTGGATCCTAGTTCATTACCCCAACATTTTCCAGTTGTCAAACATTTTAAGTACTTGGGGAAGGACATCTTTATATGGTCTCACTTCTCGAGATGAATAGAAGCTTGTGTGCCAATTGCTAAGATGGACATGCTGCCATGGACAAACCTTTACCACCCCACTGATTACTGAGATAAAATTAACTCTTTGGTATCTAAATTTGTTTGGGGTGAATGAAACAGTTACTCAGACGGTGCCCAGATGAACTTACAAAGTGTTACATGAATATACACTAGGAATACAAGGAAGTGAGACTTTTTTTAGTGTGAGGTTTGTGCTATTCTCTCCGATGTACTGGATGTAACTGTGCCACGGCTCTCCCACTGTGCTGCTCTTAAATGATACCTCCTTATTAAAATTAAAATGTTTGAATAGATGTATTCTCCTAATGGGCATCACCACTACCCAAGACGCTGCTGGAGTGGGACTGCAAAATTACATGTTATATTCTCTGTGTTGTTCCTTTGAGTATGACGTATGTATCTTAAGCAAAAAAAAAAAAAAAAACCTCACAAAATCACAAAATGAAATGCAATTAAAGAAAACACTGGAGACATTTTAAAAGAAAATATGCAAATCAAAATGTGGAAGGAAATTTCAACACCTCAAAGGTCTTCCTTTCAACAGAAATGAAGCAATTAGGTTGCATGAGTTCGGGGTTGTTTAGTTTCATTATGCATTAAGTGCTGAAGATGAAAGTGTAAAAGCACGTATCCACATGCTCACAACTATATTTAACCCTCACCACTGACCTATGCAAATAATCATTCACACACACACATAAACAAACAGGTATCTTACGCTACTGATGCGTTTGTCTTTGATGTGAAGAAGCTGTTGCTGTGCGAGCTGCATATGCAAAAGGTTCTGGAGGACCAGTCCATTACCAAGCATAGCACTCTGTAAAGTAAAAGGAAACAGACATCACTGTAAAAAAAACCAAAAAAAAACCCCATCAACATACACACACTAAAAAAAATTCCAACACAGATGCTGATATGGTTGTGACCTGGTGTGCTTTTCCCAGTGTGAGCAGAGCCGTGGTGAGAGGAGGTCTGAGGAACGGCAGGCTGGCGTGACGCCCGTACTTCCCTAAAAACACAGAGAAACAACAAATAAGATCATCAATCAGTGCCTCTATTTGTGACTTTCTTTTTTAAATCTTGGTTCCACTGATGCAATAATCAATCATCATCTTTTCAACAGGCAAACGCATAGTCAGACAACCCATCCATCAGTCATTTACAGCACATTTCATTCAATCACAGCCTCCTGCTTTATAACAGGCACGAGTAAAGCAATACAGGGAAATTATCAGCGCCCACGGCAAAGTGCCTCCCTCATAACTTTAGCTTTTTCAGTTTTTCAGTAAAAATTTTATTTTGATCTTGAAGATGTCATTGAAAAGAAGCTCAAACAAACAAAAACAAAAAACAAAACAAAAAAAAAGCTGACAACAAAAGAAGAGAAATTCAAACTTCAAAAAAGTCTGTCTCTATTTAGTCTTAATGCTAATGACAGTTTCCTCAAAAACAACAGAAACAGTCTCTAGCTTCTGCAGCTCACAGGCAGTTTTTCACAAGTCAGTAAATATTTTTTATAAGCTCTCCGTAAAGTGCTAAAATTCAAGAGATATTGTACAATCAGTGAGTTGATGTACTGACAAGTATGAAAAAAAAAAACCAAACCCTTGAACTATGACAAGATGGCAGCCATATTCTGAGCGACGTCATCAGTCAGATGCTCGCACAGACAGGGGGCAGAAAATACCTCAAAATGAGACTGAGGAGATCGATGTAAAAGACTGTTTTTCCTTCTAAAACTTCATGAATCGCAAAACTAATGAGTGGAAAATGTTCATTATCCCTAGAAGGATGTCTGCCTGTTACAGAATTATAATAATACAATATATATAATATAATCTAATACAGAACAGAATTCAGTATTAGCTTTGGGGATCTGGTCAGAGGCACAGACTTTCATGAAGGGGGTAGATGGCTTTGCTGCTGGATTCAACTGTTACTGTGTGTTCACGGCTGTTTAATGGATATCGCCAACAGGCTCTATGTCCGATGTGTGTTTGTAATGTGAGTGTGCAAATTGGTGGCAGCTAATAGAAGAGCAGGCTTTGGGTGGAAAATGTGCCATGTTGTTACACCTTTCATTTTTCAGAGGAAAAAATTAAATAGGTGTTCAGAGTCTCTTTTCTTGTCTTTAGTCGTCTCTAATGTGTGTTTTTGCATTAATGTAGCACATCTGGCACATATCCAGTGTCTGGTATATTTTTTTTAAACTTGCTTACAAATATAATAACCAGAATATTAATTTAATGGAACAACTGTGTATGGGTTTCCAAAATTTAGGAGGGTTTGCCCACATCCACCCAACTGAACACATTTTCCGTGTTCAGGACTGATTAGAAGAGAATTAGTCACGAGGCGTCTCTCACCTTCAGGCGAGTGCCACCCTACCCCTACACATATTCAGTCCACACCCCCTTTCTTTGGCTTGTGTGTGTGTTACTTCTCTGAATCACAAGGCCTCCTCATAATAAATGTAAGCGTCAATGCTAATGGTAGCTTCCTCCAGAATAGGTAGAGAAAGTTTAACATTTAATCAAGGTCCTAATTTTAGACTTTAATTGTGCTTGCTCTTCTTTAAGAGAGCTCCCCCACCTCTCCCATCTTCTCTTCTTCCTTTTCTCATTTGTTCCACTAATGTCACACAATTTCATTTTAATACCTGATTAGCCATTCATCAAATAATGAAGCCGTCGACGAGGTGATTAGTATATAGGAGGGCCTAACAGAGGGGCAGATTCGTACAGTGAATCTCTGATTATCATCCAAGCCCCTCAGGAGTGGTTACACTACTCAAATGGAGAGGTTCAGGCCACTGATATACCTTCAAATTTAGATAAAGATTATTCAAAACGTGCAGCATGCATGTAAATTTGATCTCAAACGGACTGAAGTATGATGTTTTGAGGTGACTGTATTTAGCATTGCCTGTACCTGTCATTTGTGTTTTCTTGCAATCACGCTGCTGTCAGTTCATTGTTCGGGTGGCAATCTGTTCTCCTCACCACACCTCCAACTTTAAATGGATGTGTCACAACTATAGCTGTGTTACATCTGCAGTTGCTCTGCCAGCGCGAGGTTGCTGCAGTTGATCTACACTACACTACACACTACACAAAAAAAAAATAAAGCCCATTATCTATGCTGATGAAAGTCAATATGTATAATACCGTGAGATAAGGAATCAAGCTAAATTTCTGAGCATATTACCAGGGTTTCTGCAGTGCTAAAATAAACCTTTTTAATACCACATTGAATCCAATTCAGTGCCTTTTTCACAGTCACACCAGCCGAAGAACAACATAAAACAGACAATAAGGCTACATTAAGTGCACAAATTTATTAACATTTGTATCATTTGCATCTGCTCTCATTCATTTGGAAGACGCTTTTATCCAAAGTGAGGAAGTGAACACTAAAGCTTGAGTACAGTAGGAGACCTTGAATAAATTTAGTTCTACGTACTAAATCTATTCAATAAGACACAGAGCAAAGAGATGTGGTAAAGAGGTGTATCAAGGTGTATCCCAGGTGTCAGAGGAGAGACGAGGTGTTATTAAGTACTTCAGTGCTGTAGACAATAATAGCATATAACAACTCATAATAATATAATGAATCAATTAATGTGATTTAGACCCTTGCATGGAGTACTGAACAGGCCTACGGGTCATAGGCCCAGAGATCAGGGGCCTTATTTATTTGAAAGTCACAGAGCTCAGTTAAAAGACCACAAAGAGACTCAAAACAACCACAAAGATACGCAAAATGACCACAAAGATACACAAAACGACCACGAATATACTCAGAACGACCACAAAGAGACGCAAAACAACCACAAAGATACACAAAATGACCACAAAGATACACAAAACGAGCACAAAGATACACAAAATGACCACAAAGAGATGGAAACCGACTTACAAGTTCAGACTGCACTAAAGTAATGTCTGTACAGCGTATGACTTCTGGGGTTTAGTTTAAGTCCATCAAAGTATCTGTACTCCATGCAACAGCTCTTGTAACTGTCATTCACTGTCATACCTCCTCTCTTCCCAGAGTGGTACGGTCTCATGAGGATCTGCAGGGCAGCAGGGTTGGTCATACTGGTCAACAACTGGGCCAGGTTTGGTTCTGGTAGCAAACCTTTCCTATTACTCAGAATCTGGAGAGGAAAAAATACACACATAAGTCAGAGGAAGAAAAGTGGGACTGTGTGTGTGTGTGTGTGTGATGTACGTGTCTGCAGTACAATATGTATTTTGATCTTATCATTAGGAGCCCCTGATGGCTGTGGTAATCATTACACTAGTTTACATCATCAGAATATGTCTGCAATGTCAGCAGAGGGGAGCTGATCTGGGAGACAAAGGGAAAAAAAGCAAGCAAGAAAGAGAAAGGGACAGAGCAGTTTTAGAAACTGAGCAGGAAAGAAAAAAACAAAAGAACAAGGCAGAAGAAGAGTTGGTAAGCAGAAAAAGTAGAGGCCACCTCTCAGACACTGTAATTCACAATTTTACATGTCAACATCATGTTTGGAATAAAACTTTAGCCATTTTGAGCCAGAAGTTTCTGCCATATTCTTGCCATCTGGCTGAGGTGTGCACACACAAAAACACATTGCCAGTAACACACAAGAATCTTACATATGATATTTTACAGTGTGCAAGACAGTCACAAGAGAAGACCAAATGAGGCCTTACAGTCCTTCAAAAGATGGTTTCAAAGTGTAATTCTAATAAAATTAAAATTTTGCTTCCAAATGTGCAATAACCAACCTTAAAAACAAAAAACAAAAAACAAAAAACAACAATGATCAGTATTATTCACTCAGAGTGTAACACTCAAGAACTGTGTTTCCAAATCCCTGCTTCATCAGGACTGTGTGGGTGTGGTTTGAGCAGATTTCACAGAACTGTCATCACATTTTGATTCAGAGGTTACGTACATCCTGATTGGTGCGTGACAATATGTAACACCACCTTTTCCTTTTTCCCCACCCACTTCAAAGCAGCGTGAAGAGCACAGGGAAAATCAAAACACACTGAAATATCTCATGAAATAACAGAACTGGTCGAAGTGCCAGAAAATTGTGTGCAGGGTGCTACACCTCATCGTGAGAAACACAGATTTTTAGAGCCTTTAAATACTTGATCATGTGGCAGACTTGATCCTGAAGTGACAAATTTAAAGCTATATAATGTATATACTAATATATACTAATATACTTGCATAATATATAAACTATACTAAAAATAATATATATATGAACCTATGTGGAAAAACCAAACCTAAGAGCAGCTCTGATATTTCTGCATTGGACAAAATTTCACATTCTTACAAAAGTGTGTAGCTCATATAGCTCAGAAGTGTCTCTACAAAGTCACATGCCACATCAAAAAGATCTCAGATCAAGGTGTAGCAATTTAAGCTTCAATCCCGTCACTTGTGATTGAGCTCACGTAGTATGTGCACGTACAGTATGTCATGCAAAAATGTTGCAATCTTCTGCAGTATTACTGCTTTTATTCACAGCTTTGTAGGATTATTCTCACGGCATGTTCACCTTTATCGGACAGTTGATAGTAAAGAGACACATGAGGTTAGTGAGGAGAGCATGGCATGTAACAAAGGTCCCCAAAGGGTATTGAACCAAGACCGTCTTGGTTATATGGTGTGTGTCTTTTGGCTACCAGTGTGTCCCATTTGCATTCACGTTTGAAGAGTTAAAAATGTCTAAGTGTTAGTAAAGTTATGGACTTCTGTTTTCAGCTTGCAGGTCCTGTCAGTTAAGAGTTAGCACTGGTCTTTTCTGTTTCCATCCTGCTCGTTTTGCGTTGCTCAGGTTTTTGTTACATTACTTTTATGAGTAAAGCTTATATTTCACTTCACATGAGCTGAATTTCCTGGAACTAAACAGATCCCTGCTGACTTGTGTTTAATCGAAAGACATACTGTAAGGCACATTCCCAAATGCGAATTCAATCACTCATTAAGCTGCGGAAATTTAATTTAACAGACTTAAATGAAATCCTATTGAATTAGTCTGCGTCAAATCAAACGCAGCAGCCTTTACTCTGGTAGATCCTCCTCAGCACTGACAGTGCGGCGGCAGTGCTCGCTGGCTGGCCCAAAGACACAGCTATTTAAAACAACATTAGCAGGATGGTGATATTTCCTCTTCGTCTGCCCCTGAGCTACAGCATGACTTCAGCTCAAGTCAACCTTGTTTCCTTCCTGTCACATCCAGAAGAGAAAGCATTACTGATGAGGATGGAGTGGGTTTGACTCCAACCCGTCAGCAAGAGAGGATCGGAGAGTCTGGTGCACACATAAGAGTATGTGTGTTTGTGTGTTACAGCAAGAAAACCTGGCGTTTGCATGTGTGTGTCTGCACTGAACAAGGCCAGTCGTAGCTGACAGCATCTTCCAAGGGAAGAGAGGGAGGAGGAGGAGGAGGAAAAGGAGGAGGAGGAGAGCTCTCTCATTTCTTTTTCTTTCGGCTGGAGAAAATGTCAGCATGCATCAGTCTGTTTTGCTACTGGCACAAAATCCAACCACACACCCACACACTAACACACACGCACGCCAGGGAGGTAAGGAAGCCGCGAAGAAGGGAAGGCGAGAAGTATCGCGTACGGAGAAGGATGGAGGGAAATGAAAGGAGGAGGGAGGAGGAGGCCATCTGGTCCTCAGTGCTCACACTCACATTCACTAACTGTAGAAATGAGAGAAATGCCTCCGAGGAGAAATGTATTCAGAAGTAGGTCTTGATCTCTTTCTGCAGGTCTGATGTTTCTAATGTCACCTCACAGTCATGCTTTCTGCCTCTCCACCTCTTCCTCCTCTGTCCCTTCCCCCCATTTTTTTCTCTTTCTTCCTCCTCAATCTATTCAGTAACACATTTTTTTCTCAATGTCTTTTCATCCTCTTCGTTGCGACTCACACTATGACCGTTACCGTTACTGCTCTGTCTTTCAAATTCTAATTTTCAACCCACCCATCTCAAGGCTACAACCTATTTAACTGCACAATTCTAGTTCTGCAACAGCTGAGAATACAGCTGCCTTTTACAGTTCAAAAAAACGATTGCACAGCAGTCTTAAAGTCTAGAATGAGTAAATCCGCATCCTTACTGGGTTAATGTAGAGTCGGGAGTCAGGGTCTTTCCAAGTTACAAGCCCTGGATTTTCATTGTAGCCCTCCATAAGCTCAATTAGAGTAATCTAAAATATTTATCATCAGATGTGAGTTAAACAGTAAGCTGTAACGGTTTTCCATGGCCCATGAGTAACTCATAATGAACCACAAACCTGCAATTCATGTGAAAATATAATTGAGGACTTCTCTGTGACAGAAACAATATTGTTGCAATTTGTGCTTAAAGGCTGTTAGAGGGAAAATATGAAAAACGCTTCCCAAATTACTAGCAACATTGTGAAGGCGTGTCATTATCAACTTTGGATTATTAGGGTTAACTGGAATCGATGGAAGGTCATATTACTATATTGTACTATATGGGAAACATGCTATAATGTTTTCTTTCTGAAAGATGGACCTCTGACTAAATTTTTGTATATAAATCCATGTACCCATGAAGATTAACAAGTACTGTTCTTTCTCTACAACTCATTGGAACTCTCCCTTTTATTTACATCTTGCATGTGTAAGTCTGTTGGTGTGCATCTAGTTGAATGTCTGCATGTATGAGTGTCATACTGTGTCGCAGGCTGTGAATCTGGTTTATTTGAGGCAACAGGAGACAGTGGAGGAGCCCAATCAGTCTATAGAACTATAATTATCATGTCAGTGCCTACTCACTGTGTAGGAGGGATACCACAGCTACAAAGACTCTTTCAGCCAGAGGGTGTTCATGCATGTGCACCATGTCAAACCTCTGTATATCTCAACACTGGATGTGCAATAACCAGTTGGCGCTGGCTTCACAATTAGATGTAGCTGTAGCTGTGAGCCATGTCAGCTTGTTTGTGTGTTTATGCGTAAGCCTGAGAAGTCCAATGTTTTGGTGATGCAGTGTATGGTCGTCCAGATTTGAGGAAATGTCTCAGTGGAATGACCTGAAGTGAAGCTGGATCCAATCGTTTCAGATGTCACCAGTGAGCTCACACTGCTCTGCATGTAGTGTAACAGCTCTTTACAAATTAGCAGTGACGCCTGCTACTGCTACAGACAACTCCAATGTATTACTACACTCGCATATGACATATTCTACTTATTGGATCACAGCTCTACTTTAATTCCTGCAATCACTTGCTGCCTCTGCTGCTACTACTCTTCATAAAAGGTCCGTCTGTACTATCAAAGTCTAGGTTCCCTTTGGAGGAGGTTATTATCCCAAATCTGTGCTGTGTTGAGAATGGTGTCTCTTTTGGGGGAGTAACAAGTTTAGAGCTGAGAAACTAAATCTAAAATTTAAATAAGCCTGCTTTCACACAATGTTTCACACGAGTAGAGTGACTGAACAACAAAACTGAAAATGTGACAAACTTCATAATAAATTTCTTCTTTATGGCATGAAACGAAAAAATAAATGCTTTCATATGTTTAGCAAAAGTTTACAGGTGCTGCAGTCGTGCTCTTAAACCATTTTGCACATACATTTGAATCAATTTCAATTAATGTTAATATCTCTACCACTAATACTAGTTGGACTGAATGTATTTGGTTTGTTTTACAGAGGGAGCGATTAAACACCACTCTGGCCTTTAAGTACACTGTAGCATGATGATGGCCCTGTTTTTTCATTATTTTATTTTTCACTTACGCTTTTTTGATTGGTATTTTTCATTTTTTGTATTTAGCTCAGAGATCAGTGACATATCTTTATTCACAACCTCTAACATTCCCCTGCTGTTGATTCTTTAAATTCATGATGGCATGACCTGATGTCCTCTGTGGTCACCGTTTATGTGTTGAGTATATACCAGTCATTTGACAGCTGAACGGAGATCAGAAAGGACTTTGAAACCTGGGTATTGGTGGGTATATGACTTATGCGCGGGTATGCGCCTGTAACATGATGGGCTATGGTGCTCTTGAGTGCATCATACTCACCATACCCTGGGCGGCGATGAGTGCTGCCAGGGTGCTTCTCCCTGAGGTGCCAGGGGTACAGAGTGACAGACGGACCTCCTGCCCTCCCACCAGTGTTCGGTCCATCTCTATCAGCACAGCCTCTGCCTGCTCTGCGCTCTCATACTCCACCACACCGAAGCCCCGGACTGGGCTTCCCTCATCCTGAGCAAGCTGGGAGATATATATAACAAACAGAAGTGCATTAAAAGCATGACAACTACCTCTGTAATTATAATTAATCATACATCTTTTTTTTTCTTGTCAACTCCATATTCACTGTTTCATTTTCTCAACTTCTGTGAGATCTCTCATTTGATGAGGGGTTTTGTACACAAGCCGATGCCATTTACCATTTGTTCACCTGTTCAAGTTTCTGATTAGAATGGTACCATCCTCTCATTGTTTCCCCGTTGCTGCTTGTTCACAGGAAGTCTCTAAAATGACAGATTTTCACAAAAATGTGGGGCAATTTGCCATTGTCACACTCAGCGCTGGCCTGGTCTTCCTCTCTGCTCAGTGCCACGTTCAGAATAGCAGTCAGTCTGCCTCATTTGGCCCCCGTCTCCTTGTGTACCAGAGCATACTTCTGCTCTCAAGTCAAATCCTGCTCCCTGAAGATGTGTGGGCTTCCTTCACAGAGTAAATTAAATACTGGAGTGCTTCGATGCTTTGTTGCAACTTGACTGGCGAAAACTCAAGATTAAACACTAAAACTAAAATCACTGACACACATAGCAACGCTGAAATATAATTGAAACTGACATATAAATGAAATGATAATTTGGAAAAAAACAAAACAAAACATGTGCCTCTGTCCTGCCTCCTAACAGGAAAAGCGTCCTGGGTTTACATCTGGAGGCCAGCCGGTGTGTTTCTGTGTGGAATATTCACGTTTTCCTTGTGTCTGCACAGGTTTTGGTTTCCTCACATAATCCAAAAACATGTAGCACCACCTGTCCAGGCTGTATGTCATCCCTCACCCCGCGTGCTGGATACGCTTCAGCACCTTGCGACCCTAAGCTGATAAGCAGGCACAGATGATAGATATTTGATCTGAACTGCCTCCCTGGAGTTGTTCATTCGGGAGCAAACAGGCCAAATGAAACCTGTGACCATCGAGGATGGATTTACCAGTGCTCACAGTGCTGTCTGTTGTTGCCAGCAGTGAAGAAACAACATAAACACTTGAAGCAACTGTAAGAGGAGAAAATGATATCTCATGTGGATGACTTTTATGATTTTTTTTCCCCGTTGTATGATTGCTTATACCTCATAGACCTCAGACTAAAACCTAATGTCTAGTGTCCATTTTCTCCTTTCAGACTGCACCATTTATCTGCAGGGATAAAAAAATGAACACACCAGAGGCATTATCACCAACAGCTGCTTTAATGGGGTGAATGTGTTTTAGGCTGGATTTTTCTTTCAATGTGCAAGAGTAAAGGTACTCACTGACAATTCTAATTACCTAATATAAGCCGCACACTGCTTAATAGCATTCTCTTTTCCTCATCAGAGAGGGTAAAATGCCTGGAAATACTACATTCATTTACTCTATCTTTTAATAAATCGTCAGGGAAAGCAAAGGAGGTCCTGACAAACAGCCCGTTTCCTGTTTCTGCACCAAGTTTATGGCACCGTCGAGGAGGAGTAATTCAGCTTATCCAGAAAGCTGACTGGTAGAGCATTTTCACATGTTTGGACTCAACAGCCAAAACACAATCTCCACCATACAGGCAAAGTTGCCATGGTGATGTAAGCCAGCACCAAATCCAAAGTTGCAAGCCAAAATGCTTATCCAGTCAATGTTCCAGAGACTTTCAGGCTAACAAATGTTTTCATCAAATGTAAATTCACACACACACACACACACACACACACACACACACACACACACACACACACACACACACACACACACACACA
>JBBMJY010000022.1:16659326-16678203 GCA_037833715.1 Toxotes lorentzi
ACACACACACACACACACACACACACACACACACACACACACACACACACACACACACACACACACACAGGCTTAGATTGGATCACAGTGACACAAGAACATATACATGACCACTTTAAATGTGTGAGTGTGTGTGTGTGTGTCTGTGTGTGTGTGTGTGTGTGTGTGTGTGTGACAGTAACTGACAGATATCTATATGTTGTGCTGGTGGTAAAAGAGCTTGTCTAAGCTCTTTTTGTCAAAAAGAATAGATAAAAAAAAAAGTATCTCTTACATGATGTAAGAGATACATCCTCTTGCTCTTCAGGTACTGCTTTAGGGAGTAATCGTCCACGCGCGCACACACGACTCACCACACCACAAGTTTCCGTAACTGCGCAAAAGCACCCAAAATGGGAAACTGACCTGAACCAAATAATCTCCTGCTACTGCTACAATTTATTGGCCACATCAAATGAAACCTCGGGCATTTTGCACCCACGGAGCAGTGCTATCATATTGTCTTCATGGTAGCTGGTTCATACGCCAGAGTACTGCTGACCGGTAACATTACTTCCAAAGAAGATTGACTTCTCTGTCAAGAAGGTTCAGTCATTTCCACTGAGTAAGGAACAGCTAAATAATGCAGGCAGGCTAATACCTTAAAGCTAATGGATGATACTGAATAACCACAACAGTTAAGAGATAAAAGGTTTATGATTAAAACAAACCGCATGACCTATCGGTAGTGAAACATAGTTTCACTCAGTCCAAGAATCTACAAACTGCTCACATATCCGCAGTGATAGTAACAGCACTCTCCGAAAATCTTAATCTGACCACTTCAATAAATGAATGGCTCCTCTGTTATATCTGTAACAGGTTCTGCTTTGAAGGTCCTCCATGAATGAAACAATCAGCGAGACATTCTACAGGGACAGCAATAAAACCTGTGTGATTATTTTCTATGAAATACTGTGGTTTATAAATAAGAGTTTTCGGAGTGATGCTATCCAAGGTACAGAAAGGCTAATTTAATTCTGTCGTGTTAAATTCGCATTTAACCTTTTGTTTTGTTGTGTATGATTACATCCCTCATGTGTCTGCACGAGGAAAGGACAAGGCATGAGAGTGAACACATTGTGCTAGCTACTTCATAAATCTAATTTTGAAATGTATTAAAATATTCCTGCAAATGCAGTGGAGCAGCCCAGTCCTGCCTTGTACAAAACTGAAACTATTAAAGCTTCTGATGTGTCCACACTGAGCTAAACATCAAAGAGGTCTTAACAATAAATTCATGACAGGATGGCCCCTTAGAAGCTCAGAATAGACCTTAGAATTAGGAAAGCAAGGAGCTTCATGTTATCTTTATGCAATCATGATTTTGTTTGGAAATCAGAATAAAAAAAGTAAAATCATAGAATCATAAGGGCTACGACTAATGATTACTTTCATTATAGATTAATCTGCTTATCTGGCAATTTTCTGAATTTATTGTTTAATAAGGTGATGTCCTCAATATGCACGTTTTGTGTCCCAAGATATTCAGTTTTTTAATCGAAGAAGACCAAGATGACCACCAAATATTCTCATTTGAGAAGCTAGCGCAACTGAATGTTTGGTATTTTTGCTTTAAATTGAATGACTGAGCCATTTAATTGATTATCAAAATTGTTGCTGATGAATTTTCAGATTTTATTTTTGATGATTAGTGAACAGTTTCAGCTCCGCTATGTGGGCCAACCATGTAAATACATTGTGACATGTACAACAAGACCCACAAATCAATACGTTTCAGAGGATTTTATAATTGAAAACTTTTACAATTGCCATGTAATTACACGTATATGTGATACAATCAAATCAGATTCTTTTACTGTAAAAGTGGGCAGATTACAAATCAGTGGGAGACAAACATACTTTCTCAGCCTGAGCACTGATGCCTGTTACCATCAGCGCTCAATCAAGTGGCCCTCCACTTCCTCCTCCCCTCCTTCCCCTGCGCTCATTTGTCTGCTGTTCCCTCCGGTCTGAACAGAGGATGGATGGAGGAGGGGAACAAGGGAGGAAAATGGATGTATGTGTGGAGGAGTGGGTCGATAGGCTATTATCATCAGCATACATTAAGCAAACTGTATGGAAATGACCTGAACCACTCTACCACTTGAGAGTTGGATGGATGGATGGATGAATGGCAGAGGGGAAGAGAGTGGGAGTGAGGAGGGGATGGAGAGAAAAAGAGCAGGAAAGAGAAGTGAGGAAGAAAAACATCAGCGATTGATTAAGTGACTGACGAGTGGAGAGGTGGAGGGAGGGAGGGAGGCTGATGGAGGATATGAGCCAGAAAAGACAGGGAGGGAAAACAAATAAAAACTTGCTAATCATTATTTTTGTGTGTGCACAACAAATAAGACTGGTGTGGAAGTGGGTGAACTGTGAAACATACATTATATATCAAATTGGATTGTGTGAAAATGGTATTCAAGCAATCATCAACTTTGTGTGTGTGTTTGCGTGAGTAATGATGCGAAGGCTGAGTGAGCCCCTCTGTACTCACATTGTTACTGCAACTGCACTCACACTATATAAAATTATCAATCACTATTCAGATCTGCACAAACAATTATGCAAATTTAAAGTAGGCATGTGTGTACTGCATGTGAGCCTTGTATATGCCAGCTGTTTGGTTCTCTTTCTTCGTGTTCATTTGTGCGTATTCTCAAAAAAGTACAAAAAAAAAAAAAGTTTTGCATTTTTGCTATCTTTCTTATGCAGGCAGGGACCAGTGGCTTTCACACAAACTGAACACCCCAGACATTCACTGCAACCATAAGGCAACCTTGCTATCGTGGGTGAGATTTGAGGATGGTAATGTATGGCAACGGAAAAACCAGTTTCTTAATCCTCATCCGACATTATGTTTGAAATGTTAAAGGCTTCCACAAATGATTAAAGCATTGTTAATGTGTCTTTACAAGGAAAAACTTTCATTAGGAGCTATTAAGTCTTGCATCTTTTATTTTTTCCTGCAATGTATGGCTCTACCTTGTCCTCAAGGTATGATTTAGAAAAAATTAAATAGTAATTAACTGCATAAATCTGGCACTTCATCCTCCATCCTGTAAATTATCCTTGATGTAAATCAAACAGATTGGCCCAGAAGAATCTCCTCTCCTCCAAAGTGTAATTACCCTGCATCAGTCTAATTAACAGAATAAGGTTTTCATGTTTTGGCCGACAGGTAGTTCTGTTGGAATAACTGACTAAATAAACCCAACTGCACCATAAGGCCCATGATGACTGAATCACAGCATCTTTTTCTGTCATGTTGGATGGGGCTAACGTCTAACGTGAACAGTGTGTGTCTTTGTGTAGGTCATACTGTGGCCTATTTTTCAAGAGGGGTGAAATTAGGCTGTCACTGTCCACAGTGCTGAAGACTTGCGACTATGTCATACAATATGTACAGCACAGTACATGGGGGGAAAAGAAGAGAAAGAGGCATTACGTACAAGAAAAGAAACACATGCAGCTTGTTACATAACCCTGGATTATATGATAGCATTATATTATGGTGTGCTAAGCTACTGTAAGTCATTCTGTTACATCATACTCTCTTGGTCTGTACTCAAAGATTACTTACCATTTCTGGCTTTGACAAAATAATCAAACATAACAATACATGTCAAGTCAAAGTGTAATGGCACTCAAGGAGAGGAAACTGGAGGTTAGTTTCCCTGATGCTGCAGTGTGAGATCAGTGGAGTTTGCTGTTAATAAACCTGAGGATCAATTCACAAGACCTGCTGATCGTTGTTTTCAACTCTTTTGTGCTGTTGTTGTTGTTGTTGTTGTGGTCTTCTTGCAGATGTGAGGATTTAGGGCCATTAGAGGAATATTCCTGAAGATAAATACCAACTTAGCAATAGACCAAAACCTAAACTCTGAACAAATATCATGAAAATTTAGACAAAAACAGGTGTTACATTTGAATGATCTCTGAATGTTAGATTTATATGTAGGCTGGAGTGCATGTTACACTGACCTGCCAGGGGAGTTTATGTTACTAACTAGATTTGTCACATTCAATTTTATTTTGCATAAAACACCACACCACATTAGAGAGAAAATGATTAGTAGATTGAGAAAATTACTTGGCAACTATTTTGATCTCCCTCCTCTGATGTAAGGATTTTCTGTTTCTGTTTTATATCGAGGTAAACTAATGATTTTGGGCTGTTGATGGGATGAAAAAAGACATTTGAAGACTTCACCCTTGGGATCCAAGAAACTGATATTTTCTGACATTTTATAGACCAAACAAGAGATTTATAAATCATCTGTAGATTCTTTGATAATGAAAATAATCAAAAGTCGTAGTCCTAATCTCAACGGCAGAAATATTAAATACAAGGATGTTTCACAGAGGACAGAGGGGGTACTGTGCGCTGGGCTGCGTTTTATCAGCACACTCGCACATAAAGAAAACTTTTAAGGAGAAAACAATCAGTGTGTCAATATTCTCCGATGTTGCAGCTTGGTACAGAAGGGACTAATTCTTTTTAAAAACAAAGTAAATGTAATAAAGGCATGTAGTTTCCTTACAAGTGTTTTGTATGTGTGCACAAACCAAAGAGGCTAAGCTATCTATTAGTGTGTCTGACGGCTCTTAACCTCAAGCGGTGATGCCCAGCCAAAAGATGCTGACTGAGTCACTGGCAGGGCTAAGACTCGGAGGAACACCCCTGTCAGTTTGTGTGTGCTTGTGTGTGTGTGTGTGTGTGTGTGTGTGTGTGTGAGAGAGAGACTGTTTAAATGGCCACGTCAGTTGCCTGAGCCGAGTGACGAGGTCACGACAGCCCTGTCACGGCTGTCTGTGAAGAAAGTTACGTGACCTGTCACGGTGACAAGTCTCACTGTAAAGATCTTTACGAAGAAAGCTGGATGAGTGGGGCACAGAGAGACAGAGAGAGAGTGTGTGTGTGTGTGTGTGCGAGTGTGTGTCTGGACATTAAAAAACAAGCAGACTGAAACAAATGTTTTTCCATCAGCTTTGTGTGCAGAAAAAGATGTCATTAAACATGACAACTGTCTTAGAGTTTTTCTTTCTTTGAATAAAACTTTGGAGCACTGTGAGATTCACCAAAGGGGGTAATAACTGTGTCAAGCATCTAAAAGATTGTACTTGGGAAGACTTTAATTAGCTGCGCAACAATGAGTGCAGATGATTGTGAGGAGCATGTTTTTCCAGAGTAAAACACATTAAATATTCAAACGTTGCTGTTCTCTGTTGCTTCTGAATAAAATAATGCAACTGCCTACATTTTCTGACAGCAAAACAAAGCTTGTTATATGTTGTTTCTCCTCTTACAGATTCTTTGGTTTATTTTCGAAAAGTGCTGATTTGTAGGGGTGGTTTATCTGTCTTTTCATCAGTACTTAGAACCATCTCTACATCTATCCCTACCTCTAAAAGTTCTCTGTCATCCTATATTTACATGTACCCAGACTTGCCTCCGATTCACCCTACAGTAGTGCACACCTAATTATGTTTCACTTGTGAGAAAAAACTTGAGGCCCTTGCTTATTTGATTTAGTTGACATCTTTGTTTCTCAGTTGCCGTGTTGCTTTTTGACTGCGTTACCCAGTTAAACACTGTCACCACTGACTAGACATGTTTGCAATGGCGGATGTCTTTTCATATTTTTTCCTTGAACACCTTGAAAGTCCTACATAGCATCAGGTGCAATAAACGGCAAACTTCAAAGCTCCAGTTAACTCAGGATAGAACAGTGCGAGCTGTGTCCTGTCCACAGTTGAATTATTTGAATTGCATTATTTGAAAGAGCAGAATAAACATTTCAGCATTCTTTTCACACCTTTGCATTTTCCCTTTAAGAAATGTTATGGTGGTGGCTGGCTGCACCATAATATGTAGTAAAATAATTCATCATCATCAGATGTAGTCTTTTTCTTAACAGCGCTTTCCAGAGCAATATGTGACCAGAATCTGCTGCTCTAACTGTAGAAAATCATTACAGCTGTTGCAAAACAACATACAGACAACTGAGAGCACAAATACACATGATGTGAAGGGTGTCTGCTGTATGTGTGCTATATGTCACTGTGCTAACATATGACATGAACAACCTTACTGAGTCAGATCAAAGTCTCTACTCAGTCTGCTAATTTGCCTGTAAAATGTGGAACTTACTCTTTTCATTAACCTCTCTCCATCTGTACTCAATCTCCCTAACATCCATCTATGCTTTTGTTTCTCCCTACCCCTGTTAATCCATCTACATCTCCATCCTTTTATAGACAGTGGTATATTACTGACAAAATTGGCTCCTTTTTCTCCCTTAATTTAAGTGTAAATGTGAGTTTAACTTATTCTCAGCCGTCATTATTTCATTTGCAGGTGCAAATATGCCAACAGTCTTCTCACTGTGATTGACACTACGCCTCTTCACCATTTCACCTCAACTCTCCATCTCTCCCTGTCTCTCTCCGTCCCTCTATTAGGGCTGACGTTGTCAGCCCTCTCCTTCCTACTGCCATCGTCTCTCTCTAATAAGTCTGGCATTCTCAGCTTCATCCTCCCTCCTCCCTTCTTACCATCCCTCCTTACTGTCTCCATCCTGCCGTCCTTCCCTCTAATATGGTTGACATTCTTTACCCTCACCGCCCTCCATCTCTCCTGGCTGACTCAAGCTAAAGTGCTGCCTGGAGGGCCCTTTCGTGGGTAGCAGAATTATAGCGCTCAGGGCCAAGGCCACAGGTTAAGTGCACTCTGAACAGAGGAGAAGTGACAAGAGGGCTGAGTTTTACCTGTGCACGAAGGAGGAAGAAGGTTTATGTAAGACAGACTGGGGCTGACAACTGCAAGACATTAGGTAATGATCAAAGACAAGTTTTCTGCAGCAAACAAAGAAGACCAGTCTCTTTCTAGGTATTATAAAGTGTACGTAGAAAATACATCTCTATACAGTAGCTGACGCTGATCTCTGACCTGCTCTGAAAGAAAATGAATGGATGGAGATGCTGAGGTGACGTGCAAAAGCTTTGCGTGTCATTGAACCAAGGATGTTGCGATTACATGATCAGCATCTTAAAACATCTACACAACCACACATCCAAATCATAATGGTGAAAAAACATTACGCCACAGATCAGACAACAAGTTGACAACACCTGCATTAGAGTAAATGGCCACCTCCTTGCTAGTGTGGTAGACCTGCTCAACGCACTTCACTCCACTGCCCCACCCAGGTAATTTAATATGACTCCATGATTACCCATTTGAATGCTACCTTTATGTTGTCATATCCCTCTGCAATATTTTCTGCAATATTTCTGCAATATTTTCACTAGTGTAGAGGGTTTCATAAGCTTTGCACCTTAACTATTCCAGGACATACACGGTGAGGTGCCGTAAACACGTATGCTTTCACAAGCACATACTGTACTGTACAAAAAAGAAAAAAGAATGCTGAACCATAGGTCAAAGCCTGCTGGCCCTGCAGCAGTGAAACAACATGAGCTAAACACCCACAAAGCATCATGGGACCAGGATGATGTGGGTGTATTGATTTCTATGTGGGAGTGGGGCAGAGGGGTGGAGCTAAAACTGGAAATGCAATAGATGACAGATACGCATTGAGTGATGTCTAAATGGGCATGTGGGGGTGGAGTGGATGTAATGGAGCAGGGTGGGATGTAACACTGCTGAACTGAGCAAGTTACAAAAACAAACAAAAAAAAAAACGGAAAAGAGAAACGGAGCAGAGTGGAGGGGAAGGAGGGAGCTGAAGGGTGGGGCTGCTGTCAAAGCAGCCACACCTCACCATGGAAACCGTTGCTTAGTGATAAGTGCGAGTGTGAGATTGGCCAATAAGGACGCTGACCCCTGAATTTTGTATCAGCACCTCTCACCTGGCGGTGTTCGACTGACAGGGTGTGGAAGGAGGGGGGTCATTTCACAGTGAGTGTCATTCGTATGATGAAGCACAGATCTGTGCTTGGAGTTTGTTTGACATTATCAATGAATGAGATTTTCTTTACAGCTTCTGTTGACAAGTTGGGTACAATTACCATAACCTCTTGGACACATAATTTTGCAAGTCTGAACCTGCCTGTAACATCATCATTGTGAGAGGTGTGAAAACTAAACGCCCTGTCACATTTGTGTAAGGCTGTTATTTGCTAAATTGGCTGTCATATGTGGAGGTGTTCGCTTTCAACATACCATACTTACAATTATTAACTTTCTCAACAAAGCACTTGTACTGCAAAGAGCTGACAAATCTGTATGCCTGCACACCCTATGTCTCTCTCTCTCTCTCTCTCTCTCTCTCTCTCTCTCTCACACACACACACACACACACACAGGAATAGAAACTCACCTGGCAGAAGACAGGTTTGTAGGTTTCAGAGAAGAGCTGGGTCAGTTCTTCAGAGTCACAGAGGTCCAGCGGCAGTCGGTCCACACACAGACACTTAGAGTGCAGGTTTTCCTCCTGGCTCAGCTGGTTGACGTCCATCCACTGCACCATCAGCGAGCGATCCCCCTGCATAGATTTGTGTGATATGTAATCAGATTTTTAAGATTCTCAATAGAATAGAAGATGTACAGTCAGTAACACAGTACATCTTAAGTACACTCTAAATCCTGCATTTATTTTAAATGCAAGGCCCAATATACTGTAAATACGTGATCTCAGCCCTTGAGCTGTATTTTCATCCACAGTTTTATGTTTCACTGGTCAAGCCAATCACAAATGCAAGGGTCAGACAA
Organism: Toxotes lorentzi; assembly: GCA_037833715.1. NCBI lineage: Eukaryota > Metazoa > Chordata > Actinopteri > Toxotidae > Toxotes > Toxotes lorentzi. The sequence goes on from JBBMJY010000022.1 coordinate 16,668,106, forward strand.
ATTGTTGTATAATCTAAAGTAAAGTGATTTTTGATGATTTGATTTAAAAATGAGAGGAGATGTTATTTTTCCAGCATTGCTTCTCAGAGACTGTTCTGTGTTTGCAATGTAATTTTATATTTTCTACTCTGGCAATAAATTACCAATTACAATAAACCAAACTCAACTTGCAGAACCTGTATTTGTACTAATTATCTGTATAAAGAGATCTAAATGTATTACAGATATACAGATACTTGCTTGCATAAGTATTTACCTTCTTTATCAGCACACATCAAGAGTCTCCTTCCGATGGGAAACACAAACCGTATATTGACTTCATTCACGGAATTGTTCTTTCTGAACATACCGATTAAGTAGGTAATTGTGGTGGTAATTATTATGGGGGCGGGGGTGAAAAATTACCCACACAGTCACTCTGGATGCGATTCACTCTGTTGTGCAGCCCATTGGTTTAGAAGTCTCACAATTAGTTAAATGGAGATCACCTGTATGTGTGGTCAAGGGGTTTCAGTCAGTTGACTGTAGAATAAATCCAAAGCGCTGTATCTATGTAAACAGGATGGTTTCTGAAGGTTCTGGAAACTAAAATCTATCTTCTGTACCCATCAAACAGGGTTCAAACAAACAGAAGCCCTCCTTTAGATACTTCTGTTCCAACATGTTTTCTGTCTCATAGGTAAATGTAGCAGAACAGCATGTAACAATCAGACAAGACAGGATAATTTTAATAACTGCTCTAACATACCAGTGGTCGGCCCAGCAGCTCAGAGCGGGCCCGCGAAGCAGAGTCCTTCTTCATGTATTCAACAAACCCATATCCTTTGGAGTGGCCCGTCAGCTCGCTGTACACCAAGAAGGAGCGCTCGATGTTTCCATAAGAGCGCACCAGCTCCTCAAACTGCTGGGCAGTGAAGGTGTGGGGCAGGTTGGTGAGGCAGAGCAGGGAGTCGGTGGGCTGCAGGGTGACGTTGATCAAGCGTCCCCGGACAGTGCTGTGATGGAGGGAGCGGATGGCATCCTGAGCCTGGTCCCCGTTCAGCAAAGTCACAAAGGCTGGAGGAAGGACATTATGGAGACAGCGACGAGGGGAAAAGACAGACGAAGACAAGTACAGACACAAAGAAAGAGATGCACAGACATAAATGGACAGGAACATGAGAAAGACTCACACAAACATACATTTAAAGCAGACATTCAAAAACAGGCAGAAAGCATTTGATGGAACATGCAGAATGGAGACACACAGTCAAAGAACATGCACAAAACAACTCACATGAAAAGCAAAAAAATAAAAGATAAAAATAAAATAATAAAAATAAATTGACAGGCCGAATGTGGAAAAGTGACAAAAAAAAGAGAGATAAAAGAGAAAATTTGGGCACAGACAACCAAAATCACAGACAGACAGTCATAAAGACAGACAGACAGACAGATACACAGAGAGAAAGACAACACATTAGCTAGAAAGCCAAAAGGGAGCCACTATGTAGGGGGAATCCACTGTGACACACACATACACACCTTATCTTATTTAAAAACAGCCTGATGAAATATGTCAGTGAACCAACAATACTGATGAATACCTCAGTATAGATAGCACTCCTAAATTATTTATTATGAAAAGCAATTTAATTGTGACACCTTCAGATGAGTGTTGGCCTTGCTTTTATACCAGTGATTATATTTGTCTTCTTTGAGTTCAATGTTGGTTTCTCCTCTTTTGTTTTCCTTCACTGGGACTAAAAAGAAAGCCCCATTTCTTGTGTAGCTAAAAACCAAGCAATAAAGAGAAAGAGGAAGAACTAGAATTACCACCTCGAGGTTGTATGCCTCTGCCAACCAGTCAAGTTAAAATCCATGTCTGTCCAGACTCGCATAATATATGTAGTGAAGACTTTAGGAATTTAGGAATATATAAATAAAATTGAACTGACTTGACTTCGTTCTGCTGTAAGTTTATTGTATTCGTGTGAGAAGGTGCTTTAAGAGAAGTTGACGTTTTTAGCTGCACAGATGGAGTATTTAAGAAAAACAGACCAAGGATATGCAATACTTAAAAACAAGAGGTTGAAACGATTTAAAAACATATCCACACAAACATAAAAAAAAAAAACCCTCAACTGTACAGTCAAAACTAAACCATCGCACAAAGCTCAATGGACAGTAAAAACTGAGATCTCTGTCCATTTACTGGATAATACTTATGTATACAATGTTAAGCAATTCACCAGTGACCCAATACATAATATAAACAATGCTGACTTAAATATCCTATAAGACAAATGTAACTTAAACTAAGCAGACACTCTGACATCATCAGTTTACATCACAGCCATGAAAATATGGAGAGGAAGGTAAATGAGACTTTCCATCACCTCCATAAACAACATGCTGGTTTTAGGTTTTGACAGTTAAAATCAATGGGCAGCGCTGAGAAAGACCATGCATTCAGTTTCAATGAAAAATAACTACAGCTCTTTCGAGCACCCTAAGTGTCAAAAGGCTCACTGATGTAGTAACACTGCGACCTGATATAATACAGTATCAGTTCATCCAATGTTCAGGTTTAGCTTGGTTAAACTATGTAAAACCAGTGTGAAACAGAAAAAATAGTTTGTGTAATTTTGAACAGATCCATGAAAGTGCATCTTCGACATCTAAAAAAAAAGGTGTGACTCACAGTAGGAGCTTTTGAGCTGGAGGAAAATATCACTGTACCTCAGGACAATGCTGCTTTGTTTATACAAAGTCACCCCTGTGCTCACCCAGCTGCATGGGAATACAACCCAATGTCTTTTATCAAAGCTCCAACCTAACCTTCACTGATCCTCACCGTAAAATTAAATGCAGGCCGATGTATTGGTCTGTATTAGCCCTTTGCAGATATATCAGTACTGGTATATATGTCAACTGATAAATGTTAAGAAATTTAAGTCAAAGATAAGTTTAGAAACAGTGTTTTCATTCTTAAATTGTCAATCGGAGATTAATGACAAGCTTGTTTTTTTTTTTAACCCTCAAATATCCTCATCGTTATCAGGCTCAAAAATCTTGTCTACACTGTAAACAGGGTCATACAGCTTCACCATTCTAAGTGTCCACTCCTGCAATGTATGAATTTGATACTACTGAGGAAAACTACTGAGCCCATGATGCAAAGCAGAGATTGCTTTGCTGCTGCTGCCTGCTGCTGTCAGTAGGGCTGCTGATACAGTCAAAATGAAATGTAACACTGTTTTTGTTTAAAACAAACAAAAAAATGTCATATAATATTAATGTTTTTTTACCTCTTTTGATATGATCTCATTCCAGTATGTGTAGCACTGTTTTCAAAGGATATTTACAGACACTGTGAATTCTGAGAATGCAGCAGGAGTCGCAGTATTTTTGCACACAGTACACACGAGTATCCTGATTATAACTGTTTTAAGTATCCCATCTCTTTATCCCCATAATGATGCTACATGTTGAAGTAAATGTGAAAGCCTGAGAACCGGTAGTGAGGACGATAAGTTGAGCATCACTTGTCGCTCTTGTTTTCCATTACTGCTCACAGGATAGAGAAGCCAAATCAGGCAGCTAGTTTTAAAACGTAGCAGTGTGCAGGTAGCAAAAAGCAAAAGATTCATCCCAAAAATACAGAGTCTGCATTTAAATGATAGAGACTGATATTGAAGAGTCAAAGCCAGCTTCAAAAAACTCATTCAGTCATTGTTGGTGAGATCTGTTTAGGGACTGACCTCTATGGGGCATTACGAACCCCGTGAGTATCTGGCACCATTATACGCCTTCACTGTGAAAAATCAAACAGATATGCAAATTTGTTTGCCCAAAGTGGGCGAAATTGAGCATTTTTTGAGCTATTTCAGACTGAGCGCCAAACAGCAGGTCATTTACATCCTACACTCAATTTGCATAAATATATGTATGAGTTTTCATTTGAGCCTGCTCTGGAACGATGTGTACATGTTCTGTGGTCACATGTAGAGAATGACCTCCAGTAACAGCAGGGCAGAAAAGAAAAGAAAAAAGATTCAAGTAAGGGAATGAGAGATGATTCATACATTCTAGATAGTGCTCCAGGCCTAAAATCACCATAAACACCTTTGCAACAACTCAGCGTCAAAAGGAACATCACAAAAATGCCAATGTTTGATACTGAGTGTACAGTCTGGGCCCGCAGGAAATGGAAAGCTGAAAGCCAAGGTTTAGGTACCAGGCCCGCAAATCACCGAGTGACTGTTTGTTAAATTATTCAGACGAAAACACTGGCAGCTGGTGTCTGTGCCACTCATCAGAGGGAGCGACACAGCCAAAAAACATCAGAGTGATAAGTGATTTTTGGTGGGAAAAAAAAAAAAAAATGGTGCTTCAATCAAACCAATGCAAACTATGATCACTCAGTCGAAGCTGGTTACACATGTGGCTTCCATTTCAAGGCAGCAGGTTCAGCCATCCATTTAAAGAAGTTCTCACATGGAAATCTCTTTGAGGTCAATTCGCCATTAACCCCGCCCCCCCAAGATTGTTGTCAGTTAATTTTAAACAAACTGTTTCAGCATTTAAAGCAGCTATGGACAATCTGGGCACTGCCTCAGTGTTGGCATCATATGTAACATTCCCTTTCTACTCAGGTGGAGGCAATCAAATCAAAATGTTTTCAACAGTAAAAGAGATGCAGAGCAGAAAGGAGATCTGGAAGTGGCTTAAAAATATCTGTAATGCAGGACGCCCCCACTGACCTGCTCACAAACACCCCCCTCTCACATTAAATCAAAGCTACAGAAGGTGTTTACATACCAACCATGTCATTCCCTCACAACAGAACACAGGCAGACACCATGACCACATTCTTTGGTTAAAAAACACAAGACTTTTAAAGGCACAGCATAAACTGCTCCTGTGTTTGTGCAGACATCTACGACACAGTGTATGTGCAGATCAGGTAGGCACTGGAGTGTTGGATGGAAGATATTCCAAAAAAAATGTTGAAATGAGCAACAATTGGGACATCTGCTCCACAGGCATCGTCTAGTTTGCACAGAGTACATCACTGTAGGCAGATCTAACACAATGTCACACACAGAATCTATCCCCACCTCTCTGTATCTTCATCTATTAACCTGCCTGTATATTTGTCTTTCTCCCCCCCAGTGCTTCTGTATCTTTATTGATCTCTCTGTACTGTCTTTTTGTGCCCACCTTATTCCTCTCTGACTACTGTTTTTTGGTTTTTTCCCCCCGCACATCTATTGGCTGTCTGTCCTTCAGACTCTCACCACTTCTCTCCCAGTTTCTCCATCTCCATTTCCATCTGCCTCTGTCTGTCTTGAGATTCCACCTCCACCCAAATCAATTACCTCGAAACCCATCTAATACTCACACATACACACACTCAGACACTCTGTAATGGATCCCTTACACTAAGCTGAGAGCCTAATCTGGTTTTAACCCGCTAAGTATGCTACCTAACATTAGGCATTACGAGGAGCCGGAGAGAATATGGTTTGGGTTTTATGCTCAAGCCCTCTCTCTTTCTTTTGCCTCTAATGACACAGTGCAGCCTGTCAAGCGGGGGCTGACGTCAAATCCTGCTCAACACTTTCTCCAGCAGTGAAAGGGAGAACTCTAAGACTCTTAAATAGCTTACAAAATAATCTTATAAATCACAGCCTGGCAATCACTGAGTGGGCTACCAAGTGAACTTCAAAAAAAAAAAAAAAAAGAAAAAGAAAGAAAGAAAAAGAAAACATGAAAAAAAAATTACACAAAAGTGCCAGCGTCTTAATTATGGGTCTCTGCTTTTGAACGTGTCGATTATTCCCCATGTTCCTATGAGGAGTGTGTAGGGGCACAGGAAAAGAAAAGAAATCTTCCGTTGAAATCACCTCGAAGGCTGCAATTCTTCTGCCACATTCCCTGTTGAAGGAGCTAATTAAAAACAGGGGAGTTACAAACGACACAGCAGACCCCTGAAACTCGAGGGGCCGGTCCACGTGCTGCGTGCAAGGTGGCCCCTGCTGTTTCATCTCGGCCCCGAGGCCAAGATGAAAGTCTCAGGTGAAGAAAAAGTGTCTCTCAGAAATAAACAACTCAGTGGGCCAGCAAGGGAAAAAATGCTTCAGAATCAGTCCACATTTACTGTCATCTTAATGATAAGTCACATGAAGACTGTGAAAGTGCCTGAAAACGCATTTTCCTTCCATTTCCATTCATACAGTCAATGAACTATTCTGTTATTTTGAGACATTTTTAAAAATTTCTCAACAACTACTGGATAGATTGCGATTAAGATCATGTGCAGATATTATTTTTTTTCCAGACAGTTAAACCTACTGACTTCAGTGATACTTTACTTTTCCTCTAGTGCCATGATCAAGTCACAGTGTTTGTCCTGTACTTTGGTTTACGATCAGATACTGCTGACCATTTCTTCTGACGTTACTAAACATGCTCTTGACCCTGGTTCTTTAATTTTTATCACCCAGGCCTCTTTAACATCAACTCGTCACAGTGCATAAGTCTATAAAACAATAAAAATACAATAATAAAGCATGTATAATCTTCACATACAACTAACTTAGTTATGTTTTTTTTTTTCTGAACTCTTACACCTTGACAAGACGTGTAATTTAAAGTAGAAGTGAAACTTATGATACAAGGACAACATTTCTTAAACGAGAATTTTCCCCAACATCCATCCTGGAACTCACCTATTTTTTCCTGTGATACCTTTATCCTTTACAGGCCATCATGTGATAAATTATAATGTTATCTATTTCACTGATGCTCATCTCTGCTAAAGGTGAAAAGTTGCTTGAGTAATGATGTCGAAGATTTCAATTTGCTTTGAAGATGAAAGGATAACGGATAAGAGGAAACCATGGAGCTGAGGACGGTGTTTAGAATTTACATCATCATTGCAATTTCAGTCTGAACCAAGGTTATATTATCTGTGCGTGAGCCAGCGCTGACAGGACAGGAAGGATGAGCTCTCTCTGGATCTGTTGCTCTTTCTCTATCAATCTCTCTCTCTCTCTCCTGACGAATAAAAGCCCCTTGAGGATGTTCTTGACTGTGAACTGTAAAGTGTATAAATCCTCAGATCGCAGCAAACATCATCTTTGAGGGGGGATAACAGCTTTGGTCTAAAAGGCAACCAGTGCCAAAAGGCATTCCACAAATAAAGAAAAACAAAACAAAAAAAACCCAAAAACAACAGGACAAGAATGGAAAAATGTTAAGTGGCTTCTTTCACCCTCAACTACCTGTGGTAAAACACCACCAGAATGTCTACAAATACAAAACACACACACACAAGCACACCTGCTAAAACTGCTACTACAAAGCCTTGGTAGTGCCTCTTAGTTCTGTAGCACCAATAAACCCTCATCCTCCTTTGCATGTGAGGCTTTATTCCTCCCCATCGCTCTCTGCTACAATATCTACATGAGTAAACACTTCAGAAGAGCTGTATCCTCCTCCCTCATCCTCTACTCTCTCTCTCCAGCGCTCCTCTCATGCTCAGAGCCCTTTGTCTTCTAACACATCGGCCCTCCCACACTCTCCATCACCACCACCTCCTCTTGATGTCCGTTTCTCCTCTCTCTGTTTCCATCTATCCAGCCCCACCCCACCACCCCCCACAGTCCTCCAGCAAGCAGCCACTTCCATGACAGTCCTCGAGGGGACTCCAGGGCTTCAGTGCTGGTTCAACAGATTTTAATTATTGTGAAATAATGTATTATTTAAAGACAAAAATATTTCTAACCAGCAGCTAACTAGCACATATATCCACAAATCATTGCCTCATTTTTTTTTTTTTTTGACAAACACAGGGCTGTAGTACATGAGCCCAGTCTCAGTCTCTTTGTTTTCTATTACCTCAATTTGTCTCAGTGTCATGTTTTGAGCTGGACTCGTCTTGGGTCTTGGCTACTAGTCTTTGCCCATTACATTATTCAAGTCCAGTTGTCTTTTACTTTCTTTCTCGCCTTTTCTTCCCAGTGCTGTTGGCTGCTCTTGGCAAATGTCAGTTCCCCAAGAAATGCTAAATTCTTTAACATCATATGTTCTGTTCATTTCTAAGAGCAGGCTAATTTTCCATGCTGTGTTGCTGCCGTTTAACAACCAGTCATTTAAGATGTGTAGTTTTCTGTACAGAAAAATATCCTAATCTCACCGTGTAAGAACATCTCATTTCAAATGATTATTTTTTTGGGTCTCTGTCCTGGCTGCTGCTTGAACACTAATTAAACTTGATCTTGACTGGATCTCAAAAATACTTCAGCTTGTACTCGTCTTGGACTCAACTGAAGTAGTCTGGACTACAGCCCTGGTACTAAACAAAAAACAAAACTATTTGCATCTACAGCTTATTTTATACTTCATGACACTGCCGTGTTCTTCCATAAATGAAACCAAAGTTTTCAAAACGGACTCACAACAGACGTTCTCGATCTCCTCACCAACTGTCTGTTCCTCAAAGAACAGAAACTCCTGACAACTGTTGAAACTTTTCCCAGCTGTGACTGTTTATTATGCATGGAATACATCTCACACACAGTTAGTTAGTGTTTAACGGTTGTCTTTACATTCTAGTCCCATACCCAACTGCTGCTGAATTTGATTCTGCTGGACATGAGATTTAAAAAGTGTTGAGATGTTGTGATCATTCAAGCAAGTGGGAGGGTATTATCTTAAAATCTCAAAGGCACCCTTAATACATAGCTGCCAAATATGAGATCACTTTCAAAACTAGCAGTTTGCAAAATAGTGGTTTTTGCAGGGCAGTGCTTGCTTTTCTTCTTATCAATTATAGCAGAGGCATTCAAATTTTCATAGTGAGGTATATGAGGTTGGTGGGTGTGTGATCTATAGATGGACAGAGAGAGATGGAGAAATGGATAGATAGATGAGATGCATAAGAGGCAGTGATGAGTGGATCCAACACTCGGCATCTCTTCAACGAGCCGCCCACTCAACTCGCCCACAGCTACATTGTTCAAACAGCCGCTCTGTCCCTCTTTGAAACATTTCACTCTAAAAATGGATGCATCGTTTAACATATCCACAACTGTAATTCTGTGTGCTGTTCTGTAGTATGCACATGGAAATTTGCATTTCCAGTGAAAATATAGTCATGAAAATGGCAAACAACAGAGTTTCTGATTTACATTTGAATTACTCTAAACAAATAATCAAAGTCAAGGACAGCTACTCCAACAGTTTAGAGTTTAAGAAAAAGTTTGTCTTCAGTTGCAAATATTTTTGGACAGTAAATTTGGACAGTGATCTCTGCCCTGCCGGCCATTATTTCCATCATTCATCATCTATTATTGATTCTTCCATCAGATCACTCCATCTCTCTCATTTTTCTTATTATCACGCCATCCCTCTGTTTGTCTCCTTTTTTATCATTAGTCACACAATCTGTCATTTTTAAGGCAATCCTGACCTTTATCTGCTATTCATCAATTCAGTTCATTCACATTCAACCACCTCCCTCTCTTCAAAATGTTTCCTACATTACTTCTCTCCTCCTTTCCTTCCTTCTCTCTCTTACTGTTCTTACTCTGCTCTCCCTCTTCCTCCTCAGCCTCAAGTAATGCTGCAAAGGAAGTGTGATCTAACCAAATGGCTTAAATCTATGGCTACAACTAACAATTATTTTTCATTACCGATTAATGTGCAGATTCTTTTCTCCATCCATCTATTATTCATTTGGTCGGTTTAAAGTCCAAAACAAAAGCTTTTGTTATGACCTTTTGATGCTTAAATTAACACATTTAAAGAATTTAAACAAATGCACTACAAAGAATGCTTCAGTTACGTTGTAGCTCATTTGGTCTCTCACTTTCTTTATTTCTGGCTATCTCACTCACACACGCACACACCAAAAAGCACTGGAACAAACAGGGAAATATGAATATTCAAAACTATATCCTGACAATACCTCAGGGAGGCACATATGGTATACTTCCTCTTTTGATGCTCTCTGAAGACTTCAGACCAGCTCTGTGAGTGTGTGAGTGTGTGTGTGTGTGTGTGTGTGTGTGTGTGTGTGTGTGTGTGTGTGTGTGTGTGTGTGTGTGT
>JBBMJY010000022.1:16686687-16724781 GCA_037833715.1 Toxotes lorentzi
CACACACACACACACACACACACACACACACACACACACACACACACACACACACACACACACACACACAGTGGATCTCTATATAAGATCCTGGTATCTTCTTCTTTTGGTGAACAATGGAAAATAAACACTAATGTGTGGTCCCAACAGTGCACTTTAAAGTCTGGGCTTTAAGCCAAAGTTGATTCTGTACTTTTCAACAAATTTCAGGTAATTCACTGAAGAACGGTTTCACAGAGTGCTACACTTCAAATGTTGCACGGTGGCAGTGACAGAAAGAGAGAGAAAATCTTGTTATTTTCTACGCTGTGAGATCGGAGAGACAGAAAAGGTGAAAGAGAGAAAGAGACAGAGGGATAGAGGAAGGCGAGGGTGAGTCAGACTGTAAACACTTCATTGGGGTGAGGTTATCCAGCTGCCATGAAAACTGATCCAGTGGCTGGCGAGATCAAGCTGACTGTCGTGCCACATTTACACATACACACGACCACATACTCTCCCTATAAAACACACAGAAACACAGCTGTAGAGTTGTATGATGCACTTTAAATTGCGCACAAGCATGTATACATCAGCACAAACACACTAAATTTAAAACCACAGGAGCTGAGGTTGGATGGAAGCGTGTGTTAGAGGCGACAAGCCAGGGGGTTACCAGATCAAGGCAACAATATCCAGTCATTCAGCACGTACACACACATGCACATGAAAAGGTTGCAGAGGCTTGAAATCAATCTTCCACACCTCTAACTGAAGCAGTCGGGGATCTCCCACCACCATGTTACCAAAGCATACACATGCAGGCACGCACTTATATCAGCACAGGAAACAGTGTCCACCCTGCCTGCTGAGGGTACATCCTACCTTAAACACATTAATCACATTTGAACTTATTTCAATAGGGTGAAAGAGTCCACATCGACAAAACAGAAAACACTCAGACAGCCAACAGATCAGGTCCAGCAGAGCCCATGGTCTTCAAAGTAAACAAATCCATTATAAGGTCTAGTGAATTTAAGATTAACCCTGGTTAGAGTCTGAGGTCATGAAATATGTTCTGCAAGTAGGAGCTAAAGCAGAATAACTGTGGGCTGCAATTCTCCTCCTCCACAACTCATCATCCCTTTACGTAGTTCTGTTCTGGATTATAACTGTTCTGGATTATAATTGTTGTCAACTTCATTTTGTTTGGTTTCACCTCTACACAAAAGTGGATACTCGGCCTCGTGTTGTACAGTACACAGAAAATGCTGAAAATGCTCTCCATGTAGCTGCTTCTCTCTGTGTTACCCAGTCACTCCGCCTCTACACAATCAAACAAACTATGAACACGTTCATGAACACTGATCAGCTTCAAGCTCCAATGTCTCAAAGCCTCCCACAGCCACATCTCTGCTGCAATGTACGATCTTAGCGGAGTCCTTAATAAAATTCATAACACTATTACCAGGAAAAAATAACTTAAATGAAAACTCTCCCTACTGATTTTGCTTTCACACAAGGTCCCTGGACGGAACTGTATGAAGACGAATGTAAATTTCTCTCAAAACATTCTCCATATTAATTCAAGGAGCTAATATTGAGACACGCAGACATTACCACATTATGCTGTCAAACCGCTGAAACAAGTCCTTCAAATGAAACGAGTGGTACTTCACTAAACAGGGGAATATGGAAAAGTTAAAAAAAAAGAGGGAGGTAGGCGTTGAGTGAAAGGGAGAGACCAGTGATGGCGACAATGTCAGAGAAGGAACAGCAGCAAGTGAGAGAGAGTTCATAGAGATTTAAGTAAGGCAGAGAGGGAAAAGAGGTAAGAAGTCGACAGGAAAGCAGTGCCATTGCTTCCATCGCTGAGTTTGTTAAGGAAAAATTAAACTTCCTCTGATGTTCATGACGCTAGATTCTCATCCCACTCCACCCACCTCTGTACATCAGAGCTCAACACCCAACGCCACCACAGTGGCCTAATTAGTAGAGTACTGTGCCTGCTGGTCCGGTGAGGGCCCGTGTTTCATCAGGCTCTCATTTGCTCTTAAACAGCATTAACCTTTTGGACAGGCGAGTGCTTTGATTTCTCAGCTGTTTACAGCTCCCCCCTACTTTCTAAAAGGGTTATGTTTCAGGTGCTTGGCTGACTGCATGGACTAAATATAGGCACTATGTAAGATTTCCCTGGAAAGGGACACACTCTAGGGGCAGGGGGTCTGCTCTGTGTGTGTGTGTGTGTGTGTGTGTGTGTGTGTGTGTGTGTGTGTGTGTGTGCATATGTGTGTCTTCTTGTATTTCCAGACTCACCTTCTGACCAAATGTGCTCAGAAGGTGAGCAAGTTAGAGAAAACTCTCTAAAATGAGTACAGTTAGGTTATAATCACTTTTATACAGAGTGTAATTTACACATAGCATTCTGATTTATGATTAAAACTAACTACAATGTCTTTAAAACATGGTTAAACCTTAATGAAGTTATGTAGGTTAAGATTAAAATTATTGTGTGTGAATGAGAATGCGCAAAAACATACATACAAGACTGCAGAAACAGATTTTACTATTTGAATTTCAATTTAACACCAAGCTGGCACTCAAATGCTTTAAAAACCTTTATTCTTTATTGTAGAACCACTTCAACTGAACCCATCACCCATGACTCTTCATGCTGCTCCTCTATTGCTCTAATCATCTGTTAGTTATGAGACAGCCTCTACAGCCAGCTAGCCTAGCAGAACCCGTCGAGCCTGACAAGGATATTAATGCTCTAAACTTCAACTTCAGCTTCAACTGGTGTGGTTAAAGACAGTTTGATTCCCTTGAAGAAAGGCAAGATACAATATGGCATTAAAACAAACAAAAAAAAACCCCCACTGAAATCCATTACTGAATAACAGAGACGTCCTTAAGTCTGTAGAGAAGTCAAGTCAACCAAATCAATTTTATTTATAGCTGTACTTTGCAATACACTGTTCAGGTTGAACTTAATTTAATTGTGCCAATTCATGAACAATGCAGTTTTTGTTTTTCAGTCCTAAACCTGCTCAGGGACAGTGATAAGCACCATTGCTGTGCCGAAAACCACTTTAAAAAAAAATATATATATATATGTGGTAATATGTGGTCGTAGAAAAGAGTCACTGGAGTGAAAGTATCTGCCACCAGCCTGACCCCTACACTATTTCTACAGTATGTTTAACTATTACAGTGTTGAGTCATGATTCAGGCCACACACACTATGTCACTATTGCAATACTTTCCATATAACTGTAAGTACAAATTTGTGATGAGAGATACAACATGGTTGTATATTTAACATTTATTTGAGCAAACCTGCATTGGTGTGTATATGTGTGTGTGCTCTTATACATCCATCTTTGTGAGGACCATGGCCACAGGACAGGACAGAAGTTCTGTTTAAGACTTAAGATGGTTTTATGGTTACTCTTATGTTTGGGGAATCATTGGGGTTAGGCGATTCATTGCGTTGGCACAGGTTAGGGGCTAGGGAATGGATTATGTCAGTGAGGGTCCTCACAAGTATAGCAGTACAAGTCTGCGTGAATATGTCTGTATGTCTTGTTAAGTGCAAGTTTTACCTGTGCCTTTGTTGCGGTCCACAAAGCAGTACTTCAGTTCATATTCTTTCAGAATTTCATGGACTTCCTATAAAGAGAGATTGACAAAGACGCACAATATTTTAGTCCAAAGAAAAAACAAATGTTCAAACCCTTGTTCAAATTTAACATATACAAGACTAACTGTCAACTGCAATCAACTGTAATTTTTCAGTTTTCAAGTAATCTTATAATTGTTAAATCAATTGATCATGGTCTCAAAATTGTCAACACCCCTCATAATACCATATTGATAAAACATTTTTTTAGTGGTTATAGTGAATAATTAACAAAGTTGTCAGTTAATTTGCAGTCAACCAAATAAACCATTACTCAGGTTTACAGGTCAGTGGCTACAACTCTGTAATAATCGTCAGACTTTCAACACATTGTCATCTTTCAGGACAGTACTATTCTAACACCAAGACATTTACTATGAAGCTGCTTTTAATAAAACACTGCACATTCAAATAATCATTATGAAAACTTGAATTATGTTATAAAATGGATTGTTGCTCATCACACTGATGAAATTTTTTCTTGTGCACACTCGTGCTGGGAGATTTTTAAATGACTTGTAATTGGTCACTATTTTTAAAGATGAAAAGCTTTCTGTCTCCAGCCCACCACACAGGACTCCAATCCACATGGACACACACACATTGCTGCATATCAAAGTAATAAATCTGATTTTTTTTTTTTTTTTTTCAGAAGAGCAGAGTCCACTCTCCTGAAGAAATGTTTTAATCTCTTCAGTGACAGAATATAATGAAGTGAGACAGGAAAGGGAGTAAAGAGAGACGCAATAGCACAGCAAGAAATCCTAACACCCTGTCTGAGTGAATTATGAACTCCACCGCTCACTGCTAGGTTTCTGTTAGCCTTGGTGCCTTCCTGATGGGTTTCACTGTTTCGTAACCACAAAGAGTCTCCACTGCACACAAGTCAACTGTTCAGAGCTTGGCATCAAGAACAAAAACAAGACAAAAAAAAAAAAAAAAAAAAAATCAACACGCACATAGAGACATTTATTTAGTGTCCCTCATCTCCAATCATTCCCTCTTTATTTCTGTCACAGTAAAGCGCTGTTCTAATGCTAAGTTGTTTACTGACAACATTTTCAAATCCATTCTGGCTAAATGTTTTATCTTCTTGTCTGCTGACTTCTGACACAATGCAGATCTGAAGCTCTGCATTGTGAAATTATTCTTTTTAATCTCTGGTAACATTTTTGTGAATGAAACTTTTCTACCTGCAGGGTGGAACTGGTTGCCTCATATGCCAACTTTAGTGGTGTTGTTTACACTACTGATAAAATCTCACAAACATGGATCATCAATCAGTCAATCACACAAATGACTTTTGACAAGTAGTTAACTTTAGACATTGGTACAAGCAAACCTCACAGGCAAAAACTAGAAGTACCGCATGGCGGTGGTATGCCTCTGCGCGGTTGGATGCCTGTTTGTAGCAGTTTTAGAGGTTATGGGTGTTTTGTAGTGATAATGGCAATGTTTGGGAAGGTTAGTGTTGGGTGTTCACAAGCAAAACTTACACAAGATCACAATGGCCTTGACCTTTGACCTCCAATAAATACCGACTCCATCTTTGACAAGCAGTGATATATGCCACATCCGCCCGGAGTCACCAGTAGAGTAGAAGCCGTCCAGTTTCTCTCTGTACTACCTCTTGGTTGCTGTACAGTCCTTAGATTGCGCTGGTTAAAGTCGCCAGCGGCGACAAAAACAGCGCCAGGATGATCCGTCTGTAACGCGCTAATGATGCTGTGGAGTTGGCTCGCGGGGGGATGGAAACAGCGGCCAAAAACAGTAAAAAGCAGTAAATTCCCTCAGTAGATAGTAGGGATGGCATTTCAGCAGTAAAAACGCCACATCTGGCCACAAGTTGTTAATAAACACGCAAACACCCTCTTTGGCCTTACCGTAGGCTGCGGTCCGGTCTCCTCCATGTACGGAGTGAATCTGTAGCAGAACGGCTAGTTCTGGGATTTTGTATGAAAGCCAGGTCTCTGTGAAAATTAGACCACAGTTTGTTTTTCAAGGGCCGCACGTTAGCTAGCAAGAGGCTGGGCAGCGGTGGTCTGTTAGCCTAGCATGGAGCCTGCCCCTCTTGTCTCGCTTGTGTCTACGTTTGCGACGCGCTCTCCTGGGGTCAGCTTGCTCACTCACAGTCAGGGCTGAGAGTTGGCGATATCCAGCAGTGCCTGTCTGTTGTATGTTAGCAGTGCATGGCATTTGTGCACTGCAGAAAGAACAAAAAGCACACAAAAAAGAATGAAAAAGCCAGCATTCGAGAGCAGGGCGAGCAAACACATCTGCCAGGGAGGGCGCCATGTTGCCATAACACATTCTGAAGCACAACATTTGCATTAAGGTCACAGCGACCTTGACCTTCGACCTCCAAAGTCTACTCAATGCATCCTTGAGTCATAGTCAACATTTGTGCAAAGTTTGAAGACAGTCCCTCAAAGGGTTCTTAAGATATCGCATTGCCAAGCTAAACATAAATATGGTCACAGGGACCCTGACCTTTGACCCAAAACCTCCAAAATCTACTCACTTCATCTTTGAGTGACTGTGAACATTTGTGCAAACTTTAAAGAACATCCTTCAAAGTATTCTTCAGATATCACATTCGCTTGCATAAAATTAAATGTACGATCACAGCGACCGATCCTTGAGGCACAGTTGACAGTCATGCAAAGTTTGAAAGCCACCCCTCAAACGGTTCTTACGATATTGCATTACCATGTAAAACATAAATATGGTCATAGTGACCTCGCCCTTTGACCTTTGACCTGCAAACTCCTTTCGGAGTCTGCCTTAAGTCACCTCAAAGCCTTCTTGAGATATCGCGTGTAGAAGAATATAAAACATAATGCCTGTGGCTTTGGCTGTCGCCGGCACGGAAGCATAAAAAGAGCAGGATAAGAATATGAAAATGTTCCTGTGGCCTATCGTTTTTTCTACTTCTTCCCACCCTGTGTGGCATTATGTTGCTCTTCAGTTTTATTCAGTCTTTCAAATTTCAATGAATAAAATGCTGGTTTGGAGTAAATAAATGGGCTTGAATGAGGTAAAAAAAAAAAAAAAAAAAAAAAGAGGCATCTATAAAGAAACGATGAGCATGTGTGTCAGTTTTGTTCACTGTTGGCTAATGTTGGCCCATGTTTTGTGCTTCCATTCAAAGATGAAAACACAAATGACTGTGATGCACCAACTCAAGGTCATACATAGTCACCTTTTACATGAGAGTAAAGGAAAGGTCCCAGGACAAAACATTTCCATTTATCACGTCAATTCTATACAGAAGAAGAACACCGACCAAATCTGCTTTGTCGTTTGAGGTGTCTAATATGTACATTTTTCTCCTTCTCTGTCCCTCTTAGCACCATCCAGCCCACTCATGTACACAGTAAGCAGGAATGTTCCCTATCAGTGAAGGCAATACGAGGCAGCCCACACAGAGGGTCAACTCACTCGCCCTTAAAATCAGTGCAGAGCGAGCTGTAATGGCTGAGAGGAAAACTGAGAGACAGAGAGAGACAGACCGCGTGTTAGTTTTAGATCTGTACTCCATATTTATCTATTTCATGATCAGTCTGTCCTGCTACAGACACAGAGGATTCAGGGAAACGGCAGAATTAATCTGAAGGGATGAAGAGGAACCACCTGAAACCAAAATCATCACATCATTTGTCTGCAGCTGACACCACATTCTCTTAGAAACAATCTACCTCTGCAGTAAGTCTAGCTGGACTCATACCTTTTTTCAACTAACAATTATTTTGTCCAGAAATTGTCAGAAAAAAAAAAAGGAAAAATGCCCTTCATAATCAAATTTAAATCAAATTTTTATTTACAAACTACTTGGTGACATTCAGACATTCTCCATAGTGCTGTTTTATTGTGCTGTTCTGTGCTTGAGCTGAACTGCACTGAAAGTTTGTCTCTCACAGCACTGGCACATTATAAGACATTCAAGGACTATTTTTAGTCCAAATAGTCCTGCGTCTCGTCTCAGCCACACAATTTACCAGTTGAGCACACCATGCTGCTCTTTTTTATCATATTCCACTTTGTTTCACCCCATTTCCTTTTATATTCCGTGTTTTAATGATGTTTTACTTCCACTATATCCCATCACACTGTTCTATGATGTTTCACTTTGTTCCATTGAGATTTCCACTACACTGTTTCAACAGCTTTCTAATTAACACTGCTGTAATAGCTTAGCGATGTGTTTGAAAACTGCAACTGAGCTCAGGAAAGAGACAGTATGGCAAACTGCACTTAGGCAGTCTACAGTTTTAAATTCAAAGACAGAGCAATCACACATATTCAAAACCTATTAACTGCACATCATAAGGCCTAGGTTTTACATTCTGACTCAAAATAAAGCCGAATTTTGTTGCCTCTTACCACTACGTAAGTGGACATGGTTAACAAACTTTGACAGACACCCGTTCTGCACAATCACCAGTCTTCAAGACCAACAGCAGTTAAACAGAGAACCTGGATTGTGTGTGGTCAGAAGGAGAAGGCCAATCTCCTATTGTGTTTCTGTTCAAGGTCACTGCACACCATGTTCTTCTATGTCAAGCTGTTCTATAGATCCTTGCTGTGCTATACTGTTCCCTCTGCATGTCTGAATGCTTTCAGAAGCTGACATTTCCAGCAAGTCCAGTCAGTACCCCAACACCAGTCTTATCCCCAGGGCCAATTGCAGTGCGTGTATGTGTGTGTGTGTGTGTGTGTGTACGTACTGTATATATACACACACCTTGGTGGGGCACTAAGGCAAAATTCCTTGAGAGGATGGGCTTGATAAGGAATGTGATAGCAGCCTGTGACACGTGGTAAGCCTACATGGAGCTCCAGCCATAGTATAGGTTCATGAAGGAACATGCATTCACTTTAACCACTGAAAATAAAGTGATCATCAGCTTCACACCTGTTCACTCACTGAACACTGCTGCTAAACACTGCCAATTTTTGTTCCAATGACGGCAACGTAAGCCAAAACACACCACCCACCACCCCAGCCTTCACCTAAATTATGTTATTTAATTTTCAGCTACTGCTGCTAACTGCTGTTTTAAATCTTATTCAATTTTATTAAAACTGATTAAAGCTACTGTTTCTCTACGATACACAAGGCATATTTCTATCACTGAGTATATTGTGTGTACAGATTTAAACTGGAGCTTAAGTTTCATGAGGATGCATGTAAATGTCTTTGCGGCTCTATGCCGGGTGTTATAGGTAACCACTTCTGCACTTCATGTGTTTTGTCCACCTCAGCTAGTGTTGCTGCACTACACTTGCTTATGACAGCCAGGCTTCGTGAAGCATTACTTTGCTGCATATGAGAAAGAAAATGAGAGTCACTTGCCTCAGTATGCATTAACACAAACGCACATGCACACACACACTTACAAACAAAGACAGACAGAGTTCTGACAGAGGTTGGCAAATTAACACTGCTGTAATAGCAAAGTACAGATTTGCTATGGTCAGACTCTAACAAATCGGTTCTCTCTCCTCTTTCATATTACCAGGGAGCAGTGTACAAAACACTCAGGTAGCAGCTTCTCATTTTTAACTGAACTAAACTTTCGCCAGTTAAAGTGACAAATGTCACCAGTAGACGGTCATGTAAGCTGCCGCTAATTAAATGTTAAGTAATGTTAACGCCGCGTATGGACGTATGTACAACCATGTATGGGGTGTTTTTTCAGTACCAACAACTCCAACAGAGTGGTAAAACTTCAACTTTGTGTGACTGTGTGTGCCTGAGAGTAAGAGAGATAGAGGGATGGAGTAGAACTAGGGAACAAACACAGCCTGCATGGCCTCCTTACCGCCAGTAACTATGTCCTTGACCTACTGCTAGAGCAATATATGCTACAGAAAGAGAGCAGGGTATGAAGCCCTGGTCCGCCAGCAAGCAGAATGCTCCTCCCACACTCAACACTAACATGGTTTGAAATTATTAGCATTACAATAATCACATCACCTGCATTTATAGAGATGCAAGACTAGCACTGGATTAATGCCAGTGATTTTAGTGGTTTTACAAGCAGAGTAACCTGCTGTAGTCTGTCAGCAAAAGTAAACCAAATGTTTTATATCTGTATACAGGACAAAAGCTGGTGGATGTTTTCAGGTTGTCCTTCTCAAGAACACTTTGAGTTCTCTCTATCAAACTTTGCACAAAAGTTGACTTTGACTTAAGGCAGATCCGAAAGGAGTTTGGAGGTTAAAAGTCAAAGGTCAAGGTCACCATGACCATATTTATGTTTTGCATGGTAATGCGATATCGTAAGAACCGTTTGAGGGGTGGCTTTCAAACTTTGCATGACTGTCAACTGTGCTTCAAGGATCGGTCGCTGTGATCGTACATTTAATTTTATGCAAGCGAATGTGATATCTGAAGAATACTTTGAAGGATGTTCTTTAAAGTTTGCACAAATGTTCACAGTCACGCAAAGATGAAGTGAGTAGATTTTGGAGGTTTTAGGTCAAAGGTCAAGGTCCCTGTGACCATATTTATGTTTTGCTTGGCAATATATCTTAAGAACCCTTTGAGGGACGGTCTTCAAACTTTGCACAAATGTTGACTGTGACTCAAGGATGAACTGATTAGACTGTGGAGGTCAGAGGTCAAAGGTCTGCTATTACCTTAATGCAAATGTTGTGCTTCAGAATGTGTTATGGCAACATGGCGCCCTCCCTGGCAGATGTGTTTGCTCGCTCTGCTCTCGAATGCTGGCTTTTTCTTCTTTTTTGTGTGCTTTTTGCTCTTTCTGCAGTGCACAAATGCCATGCACTGCTAACATACAACAGACACAGCTGGATATTGCCAGTTCACACAGCCCCGACCGTGTGTGAGCAAGCTGACCCCAGGAGAGCGCATCACAAACATAGACGCAAGCGAGGCAAGAGGGGCAGGCTCCATGCTAGGCTAACAGCTCGCACTAGCAGACCACCGCTGCCAAGCCTCTTGCTAGCTAACGTGTGGTCCCTGGAAGACAAACTGGACGAGCTAAGAGCCAGGATCACAACACAACGGGAAATAAGAGACGCAAGACGGCAAGGTCTTTGAGTGATGTTCTTCAAACTTTGCACATATCACTGCTTGTCAAAGATGGAGTCAATATGTATCGGAGGTCACAGGTCATAGGTCAGGGACACTGTGATCTTGTGAAACTTTCGCTTGTGAATACCCAACTCTAACCTTCCCAAACATTAACACTACAAAACACCCATAACCTCTACCTCTACATCTGCTACAAACAGGCACCCAACCGTTTGTAGCACCTCATAGTTTTTGCCTGTGAGGTTTGCTTGTACCAATGTGTTAAAGTTAGTCACCGAACTCTCTTAACTGGAAAAACTTGTTAATCACTCGTGTGATTAACTGATTGATGATCCATGTTTGTGAGATTTTATCAGTAGTATAAACAACACCACTAAAATGGCATACGACCACCATGCAGTACTTCTAGTTATATTTTAGAGTTATAGTGATGTCACATCCACAAAATATCTTCTTCTTAAATGTAAAGAAAATTTAGATTTGTGAACCGATTCCATTTCCAAGTCTCTAATCAGGACCTACTTTGATGGAAATACCTAATGCAGTCCATATTAAATGCATGAATGGTACCAGACCAAAATTTCGCCGTTCACTTTTGCTTTGAAACTAATATGAAACATCTATAACAGCTGCAATTAGTTACACAGAGACAGAACGATAGAGCGTATATGGGTGGGTGGGCGAGTGAGTGTGTGTGAGTGTGTGTGAGTGTGTGTGAGAGAGAGAGAGAGACAGGTGGCTCAAACCATACACAGCACGGATCGCTGGCCCATCAAATGTCTGCCAGGAGAGCTTCTTAGAAAACATTACACTCACATATTGTGAGCAGACAAGCATAAACACACACGAGCGCAGACATCTCTTTCTTTCATCCTTCATTTCTCTGTCTCACCTTTTTCTTTCTGTCTCTCTAACACATCCTCTGAGTTTTCACACCCTATATGCTTGTTAAACACCCTTGCGCTGCACCAGAGCTGGTAGAATTCCTCAGTTTAACAGGTTTGCTTTGATTCTTTTGCTCTTCTGTTCTCCGTCTCTTTTTCTCTACATCCAGGCCCTCCTCCTCTTTCTTTCTGCCCTCCTTCCCCCTCTCCTTAAACTCCTTTCTCCTCTCCCTCATTTGTATCGTCATGCTTTCTCTTGTCTTAAATTCTTTTTCATTGTTGGACTTAACACTGGCTGTCTGGTTAAATTTTCCCTGAAAAAAAAAAAAATCCCAGCAGGTGAGGATGGAGAATACACACATAGCACATAGAAAGAAATCTATGATCCATCCTCTTTGAACCTCCCACCCACACCCCACACCCAGCCATGTTCTTTTGTTTATGCTAAAACTGTGATATGAGGGCTCTCCATCTTTCCTTTCTTTCTTCTTGTATTCTTGCCTTTTTCAGATTTCCTTTTGTTCATTTCCAGTTGAGTAGAAACTGATGATACTGTAAAGTAGCGCAGCAGGAGCAGGGATACAAACCCATAATCAACCTCAGCATTCACAAGCACATGGTTCAAGAGGTGCGCTGACTGCCAAACTCGTAATCTCGCAATATACTCCAGACACAGACTCTCGGCTAAGAACTTCACTTTTTGCACAGTATTCGCTGCCCCACAGAGCATCACTGTGTGCAAACGGTTGAAAATTCTATGTAAATAGCTGCAAGTTTACATATGGGCTTGAGCCAAATGTTTCCATTTTACATGTTTACTATTTTCACCCTGGTAGATGGAAAAATTGTGACACACAGATAAGTCATTGATAGCCGAATTGAATGAACTCTGATTGTTCATTGGTACTGGTATGAAGGAACCTGCTATATGAAGTACGCAACACACCAAAAAAAAAACAGCATTTATCATGCTATGAAATAAATTATACTAGATTCCTTAGTCTGTTACTTCTAAATGCTGTTTCAATGGAGTTTGGTCTTTGCATATATACTATTACTCTTAAGATTCTGAACAAATATTTTGAAGCCCGGAGTTCAGCATACCATTCACAACCATCTTAATCAGTTGGAGTGGGTGAAGCTGAGGTAGCACAAGCAATAAACAGCCATCACCATTAGGTGTGACTGACTCAATCAAACAAAATATGTTTCAAAATAGATCTCCTTTTATACCTTAACTCCTCAACAGTAACTTATTCAAAATCACCATCAAGACACCCATTAGAGGAAGTGATATTACCTGTCAAACCTTAATTTGTTGTGAGGAAAAGGTACTGATTGCTGGTTTTCCCAGTCAATTCCACGCAGCCATTAAAAAACACTGCATCTTGCAAGACAGCACCGCTTAACATTTAGCCATTGCGGCCACTGCTAATCCTGCCTGCTGATTCTGTATATCCGTTTCTTATTTTCACCTTGTTTACATGTCTTAAATGGAGGAGCTGGTTGATTTGATCTCAGCAAGGAAGGACTCAGCAGGCAGAGGGAAGCAGGTGGCTTGCCCTGAGACAGGACAAAGTCTGCTGTCAGCCAGTATGACCCCTACTCCCTCCCGCTTTCACACCCACCCGTCTCTGTTTGGCTCAGGCCCTGAAGCGACTGGGCTCAGATTGGAGGTCACTTCCCCCACTGAGCGAATAGTCACTCATGCTCTCATATCGACACCAAACATCAAGTCAAAACATCATTTAAGAATATCCCTTATTTTGGTATGAGCTGGCATGAAGTGTGTGGGGTTTGCCACAATAGACTATTATAAATTAAAATATGTCCAAGTGTTCACACAATGTGAAGTAGCAGACTACACCTGAGTACAGAGATGTGGTAAACTCTAGCTTTCAGCTAGAAAGTAAAATCGAATACGAAGACCAAAAATGATCATTTTACCTGGGTGTTCAATACTGCTGAAATCTTTCTTTGATCATCTACGCCCAATGTGTTACAGCACTTTGTCCACAGTTTGGCTTTGCATTAATGTCAGAAAACTGCATGATGGTTATCACTCAGAGGACAATTTTAGCACAAAGCTACAGCAAGAAGCATCATCACGGCAGCAGAAAAAGCACAGCAAATGCAGAGATATGAGGAGACTGGCAGAGAAGCTCTTAGACCTAAAAGCTAAATGGTCTCTTGCAGTCATCTGTACTAATACACCAAGGCGCCGGTGAAAGCACAATGCACATCAACAGGCTGGATGTGGGAAAGTTAATGTTTTCTGTGCTTGCACTACACACACATTCTTGTATCATTACTGACTAAACAATCAAAAGCAGCTTCACATTACTGGAGTCATAAAGTATTTAAGTGTACATAAGTGTTCAAGTTTGAAAAATGGCACAGCATAAACACAGGTTTGAAATATTATATAAATATTAGCTTTGGAATAGTTTTATTTAGAAAATCAGGAAGGTGATATAAAAATAATGTTGTGTAGAGATACTGATGTGTAGAGTATTTGAATAAGTAACTGAAATACATGCAGCTAGATTTGACATTCAAAAGGCTACCAGTCAGACTAAGTAGAAAAATTCACAAAATTTTGGCCTCTGGTAATTTGTAATGGACTTGTGTATTTTGTATACACCAAAGTGACTAACTGCTGACAATTCCTAGATTAACTGAAACATAAATAAAGTCAGCCCTGATGAAACACACAAATGTTCATGCTCATTTGACTGAATGTCAGGCAAACTCTATAATAACATACTGTACACGATTTCTGATGGAAGCTTAAAGGCAGTTTGACAGGTGGGCTTGATTAAAAAAGACATTTTGGGTGAAAAAAAAAAAAGAAAAAGTTTACTTTTTGTCTTCCATAAACACTTAAAATAGTGACATTTTTTTCTTTTTTAAATTTTCATCGTGACAGAATGACAGTTCCTATTGTTCCCCGTAGGTAGAATAAAACTCCCGAAAGTGATTTATGAAAATAAACCACTGACACAAGGGAGGATGGAGGGATTCATGCTGTTAATCTCTACTCCGCCATCAGCCTCTTGCAAAAGAAATTTAAAAAGTCCCTCAGACTGAACATTGTGCAGATTTTACACTCTTTCATTTGCTGAATTTACCGTATGCTTTTTGTTCTTGGGCAACAAAAGCTGGAACTTGGCGTGGCTTACTCTACTCGTTTTCATCTTGACTTCTCTAATTACTGAGGTGTTTTCCCTGACAGAGCTGTCACTCACTGGATTTTATTATGTTGCTGACTTTAATGTGTGAGGTCAGGTGTTACTAACAGAACCTGATTACACTGTGCATCCTCTGAGAGTAATCATAGGCATCTGATCGGTATGGAAAATTGTGTCTACTCCCTTCTCCCCTCCATTGGAAGGTCAAAACATGCAGGTCAGACTCATAAAAAAAAAATTGATCTCCCCCAGCTCATTACACCACCCTCTCTTTCAAAAATGACAAATGTTTGATCAGTCTAAATTTGTGTATCAAAAGCATCACACCAAATTGCAAGACTGAGGTTCTGCTGTATGAATACTGAGGCAGAACTCCAGTAAACAGGGAGCAGCGGGATCCTGATCTACTAACAGTGTCAAACGCCCCTCCACCTGCTCCATCTCACACTGACTGACACACACACAGTGAAACAGTCAAGAGGAGGAATGAAAATACAGAGACTGATGAAACCGCCTCGCCTCAGTACCCCTCGCCCACACACTTATTTCTCCTTAGCCTTTGATCCAATTAGTCTACACCACATTCTTCCTGTACTGTCCAGTTAATGCAATTTACACTCTTGGTTACACATTTTATCGAGTCAGCGTAATTCCCAATTTCAGTTTACTCCTAAACCACATAACAGATTGGTTAGTCATTTGTGTGTGTTTTTAATTTAATTATAAACTGGCAAAATGTGCTACTTCAGTTTGTATGTTGTATATTTGATGTGATGAATAACAGTGAAACAGCTCATTGCAGTGGACTTTAGTCTGGTTATTTTATGTGACTCTAAAAACATCTGTAATAGCACGATATAAACTGAAAATATACTCTTATTAAAATCCTAATATTTATTTTGCCACCATCGTCAAGGATGTCAACTGGTTCAGCATTAGAGGTCATACTCCACATGTTTGAGCTACGGCCAAATGATGTCATAAAATAACTAAATAAATAAACCACATGAACTTGTTGATTTGTCCTGGTTGTATTAACAGTAGTCAGTCTAACAGGTGCATCTTGAATTCCTGCAGGATAACTGCAACACAAACATCTGCAAGACTTCGAGGTGACTAATACCACAGTAAACAGCTAAATCACATCAACGGGCGCTCACACAGGCACACAGGTGATGGGGGTGATGAAGGCTGCCCACTGTCAGGAAGGGCAGATTTCATGAACATCTGCTACTGACACACACACACACACACATTTATCACAGCGTGTAAAGCGAGACGAGGAAGTGGGTGGAAAGAGAACAGCTCAGGCACATATTGCTTTGTCACATTTACATGTATTTGTGTTTACCTGTATATATGCAAACAACTTCACACACACACACACACACACACACAGACTGGTGTTCTAAGCTTATCAACTTAGCAGTTCTAAATCTGTAACTCCCGTGTTTGGAGAGGGTAGCTCATGAAACATAAGGTAATTTAAATATGTCGGTCTTTTATTCAAATGTGTCAGATACATACAACACTTTTGTCTCTGTTCCTGCTGAACTCATTTTCAGGTTGTAGCTACAGGTATTGAACATAAATCAACACGGTTTCTGGACACGAGAAGTGATTATAGATTGAAACTTAAATCAATTACACACGTGTCCCAAAAGTCCGTGCACCCCAATGGGCAACATTTTTGTCCGTTCGTCTCCAAAATGGGTTGCACCTGGTCAGCCAGGTGTTGTGAGGTTGTTTAATTAGTTCATCTGTTTGTGATAGGCCTATAAATTTCTTGGTTGACCATGAAGCATGTCACTGAGAGAACTTTTTTGGTAGTGTTGCCACAATGGCCAAACAAAAATCTGGAAAAGCTGCACTTTCAAAGCCTCAAGTCCGTGCTCAAGCCATTTCCTTGCGCAGGGCAGGGAAAACTTGCAGGGAGGTAGCTCAGGACCTTGGCTGAAGCATACGATGGGTGAAGAAGTGGTGGCAGAGATACCAGAGTTTTGACTCCCTTGAAGACATGTCCTTGCAGGTCGCCCCTCAGTTCGAGGGCCAAGGACCTCATCCACAAGGCCAAGGGAAAGAGACACCAATCCTGCCGCAGACTCAGTCGAAGACCGAAGAATCTTGGGGAAGCAGTCTCTAAGAGTACCATCCATCGTTTTCTGACTGAGAAACTGGGTCTGAGAGCATACAGAAGATTCCTCACCTTACCACACTGCAAAAGGAGAAGCGGCTTGCTTTTGCAAAGAAGTATGCTAAAATGACCCCAAGAGACTGGGAAAACTGGGTTTTCTCTGATGAGTGCCCTCTCTACTTATTTCCAGCACCGAACAGCCAAAACGACCGCATTTACACTGACAATCGAATGGAAGTACCACCTTCTGAACAGGTCAAGTTCAGCGCCCATTGCATGGTCTGGGGGGCCATGTCATCTTCAGGGCTGTCTGAGTTGCATGTTGTACTCCAGGGCACCACCATCAACGCTGAGTCTTATGTTAAGAACATTCTCCAGCCAGTGCTACTTCCCATACTCACCAGAAAGAAAGGCCCCGTCACAGCTAGGAAGATGTTCAACAGGCGTGCAGAAATGGTCTTCGTGCAAGATGGTGCCCCCGCACATACTGCTCGTACAACTCAGCAGTGGTGTTCTGAGCAGCTTCCTGGCTTTCTACACAAAGAGGAATGGCCACCCAACTCCCTGGACCTCAACCCGATTGAGAACTGCTAGGGTATCCTGAATAGTCGGGTCTTCCATAGCCCACCCCCTACCACCATGAAGCAGCTCAATGCAAGGGCTGTGAGGGAGTGGGGCAACATTGAGCCTTCCGTTCTAAAGAACTTAGTGCATTCTATGCCCGTCAGGCTGAGGGTAGTAATTAAGATGCAGGGGGGATACACTGGCTTTTGAATAAATGCATTCTGTTGAATATTTACAATCTGAGTTGACTTTTCTGTGGTGCACGGACTTTTGGGACACGATGTATATATACAACAAGCAATTCAAAAGGATTTGGATTCAGTAAGTCTATTCAATAGTGGATTTTGAGTCTATAAAATACTACCTTTTGCATTTTAGAGAATCAGACTGATTTAATTTAAAAAAAAAAAAAAAGGTAGAGAACATGGAATGCTAATGACTCCTATCTAAGCTGGATAGTATCAACTTATGCCTCTGCCAACCAGTCAAGTTGCAGTTTACATCCACATATCTCCAGACTCAGATTATATATGTAGAGAAGACTTTGAAAGTATTTAAGTGTATTTTGCCAAAAGTATCATATGAATTATTGAGTTATGGACAAAAACATGTTTTGTTGTGAAGTCACTGTGACCCTAAATTATCACCACCAAATTCTAAACAGTTCATCTTTGAAGCACTCACTCTCTCCAAATGGCTCTCCCTACTTCTCCCTCAACCATCTCTCCCACCCTCTTTCAATTCTTTCCTTTACAATCTTCTGTTGTCCCTCTTTCATTTCCTCTCCTCTCACCAGCTCTACTGACTTCTCTTTCTAACTGCACTCTTCCCTCCCCCTACTTCTCCCTTAGATGAGGACTGTCAGCAGAGCCATATATCTGACACAGAGCACCATAGACTCCAAACACACACACACACACACACACACACACACACACACACACACACACACACACACACACACACTCAATCTGCGATATAGTGTTCACTAATGGGGCAGCGGGTATGAGGGGAATGGGAGATGGAGTCGGCTGGATGTTGTTGAGTCCATCAGACAGGTTATGTAAGAGCGAAGACCATTTTCCTTCATCATAAATCTATAGCCTTATGGAAGATACTGTAACGTCAACACCTAAACTATGAATATCACTGGATTCTTGTTCTGGACAAAGAAAGAAATGCTATAGGTTTTAAACCCTGTGCACTACTGAAACATAAAGTGGTATGAATACTGATACTGAAAGGATTACTGATTAAACTCGATTACTGTTTTGATTAATCAAATAATCACGTAGTCTGTAAAATGTTGGAAAACTGTGAAAAATGCCCATCACAACTTCCAAGAGCCCGAGGTGACATTTTTTCTTTTTCATCCAACCAACTACTGGAAAACCAAAAATATTCACTTCACAATGATACAAAGCAGAGAAAAGCAGCAAAGCTCTATAGCTGAGGTTTGAACAGGAAAATATTTTTTCCATTCTGCAATAAAAGAGTTAAATGATTGGTTGTTAAGATTTTGTGTCTTTCTCTTTCTTGATCGTTTAATGAACTAATCATTTAATTGGTATACATACATAAGCCGAACATATTTCAGACTCTGCAGGCATTCAAGCTGAAATAAACATCAGCCAGTGAACCATTTTAAATCACAATAAAGCATGCAAAAGAAAGTGTTAACCATTAAACAATGTTTTATTCTGTTATTGATGGATACAGCAATTTTGAGAGTGTTCCAGTGTAGTTTTAAATGCTTGTTAATGGCTCAGATCTGTCTGACAAGCTGCTGGCTCGCTGAGAAATCTCAAAGCATAAGATCCATGTCTCTTGAACAGTATCACTTCCAGTCAGTAACTCCTACTGCGTAATGTCAAAGAGTGTGAACTTCTCCCTTAAACGGATAGATTTATGTGGCACATTCAACAGAGCTGATTTCATGCAGCTCTGCTGAGGCTCACTAAACATATCACGCTTGATCTGACACATGAATAATGTGGAAAATACAGAGAGAGAAATTCCGCTTCTGTTGCTTCACCTGATCCAAGTGACTTTTCCTCTCTCCCCCGTTCCTCATTTCTCACACACACCATGCAGTCGCACTCTTTCACACTCCCTCTCTCCTTCTCCTTAGACACATAAACCAAACACAAACACCAGGCAGTGCTGCTTCTCCTTGGCAGTGTGCCTCTTTCTAAGTATGTTTAGTGCTACAACCCTGAAGGAGCACACCATCAGCGCCTTCGACACGGTGCCTCATGAAGGCTTGCATGCTGACACGAGTGATGAATGACACTTAGTAGGAGAAATCAAAAAGGTCATGAAGTTCTAAACAGTGAAGTTACGCGGTGGTCTTTGACAAGAAGCATGCTTATGAAGTTCTTGCGTGTACAACAAACAGAAAAGATAAACTGATCTGCTTTTGCCTCAAGTGAAGGAATCTCATTACAGCAAACTGTAAACCATGGATACAACCTGTCATTTAGCCACAGAGGTTGATTATAATGTCAGCTGTGAACGGACATGGTGTATTCTGCAACTTGCACAGCAGAGAGTCAGAAGGACAAAGAAAGAAAAAGCAAGAAGACAACAGATGCGGCTTTATAATGGCAAAACGTGTATGTCCAAGCAATGCTCCATGCAAATACTGAAAGGAAAATGTGTGATAATTTAGTCATAAAAGAAAAGATGGATAAACCTGTTAAACTTGCTGGTGTTCATACAAAAAGCAATCCTGCTTTCGGTCTTGACCAGCCTCATGCATCTCCCATGTATTTTTGATATAAGTTCAGGTACATGAACATTTTTGCCTCATCCGAAAGCTGATGTTTTTGATGCCGTTTGTTTACATCCATTTTAAATTTTGTAATCAGATGAGAAACAAAGTGCTGATTTTCATCTATATCACACTCAGCTGTATACAACACGTGAACTGTCATTTATGTAGTCAAAAAAAAAGTGTTTAACTGCTAAATGTGAACTGTAGTCAGTAATCTATATCTATAAACATTAGAGTGATGGTGTCCAGAGTTATGTTTAACAAATAACCTGAAAACTAATTTGTTTAAGTAAACAAGAAAACGGATACATCCCCAGCGCCAGACGTTGATCCTAAAGTAGTTCAATTTAAGAACCGTCCAAATCAAAATCAACTGGATGTATGAATGGTTTGAAAAGAATTTAAAATACTAGGCAGAGGTAACTTTAGGTCACTGCACCCCACTATCATTAGTAGCATCTGACAAGTCGCTATTATCAACAATCCGGATTAAACGTCCGGAAAAGTGCGACAGTCAGTCCAAACTCAACTGATGAACACCACGGACGCGCAATAAGTCTGGATGTGCGCAAAAACTGCAGACTAACAGCACCACGCTACTTCACCCCTCAGTTTTTCTGGTGTAAACTAAGGTGTACCTGGTTAGTTGTATCAGGCGGCAGGTTCTTAATGAGGATTTTCCTCCTGTTGCTCAGCTCCTGACGAGTTTTGGCCAGCCTCCTCTCGATCTCCTCCGGCTCCAGGTCCGGCAGGTCGCGGAGGCTAATCCCCGGCTCGGAGGGCTGCGCTGCCGCCGCCTCCTCATCCTCTGGCTGCCGGCTCTCGGGGCTGTCCATGTCCGGGGAAAGTGCGCTCTCCCGGGCTAAAGAAGAGTGAACGCTCGGCGGCTGGATGGATGAGGCTGCCGCCATCTTGGGTAGCTGTGGGAAAAGTGTGAGGGAAGAGAGACAGAGAGAGAGAGAGACACAGAGAGATAGCAGGTGGGAGGTGTGTGTTTGTGAAAGAGAGAAAGAGCGAGAGAGAAGTAAAACACCCCGAATAAAACGCAAAAAGAAACTAGTTTAATGAGTAAAGTAAATCTGTAAATTCCTAAATGTATTTATTGATGTTTGAATAAAATATATATATTTTAAATTTTAGGCTAATTACTTTTATTTAAAGACATGCGGCTGCTTTAAGACAATGAAACTGGAACCGGCGGGATTTAGATGTTACATATGTTATATTGAGATTTAAAAGACGGTGGTAGGGAGGCAGTAGCTTATAGATGAACTACTTGTTTCTAGGGGCAGCTTGCCACTCATATGGCTTGTAGCATGTCGGGCTGCAGCTCGGACTCCTGGCGACCCCAACTGTCTGCTCAATGTATAGGAGCCCATTAATACCCGTCAATATATCAGATCATCAAACTAATGTTTTGGGGCGTTTTGTAGACGTCTCGGTTATTGGATAGTAATCCACTACCGTGGAAGTTGCTTGATTTTTGGTATGGCATCACTCTTTTTTAATGTATTTCAATTCAACATGTCTCCATGTTTTGGCTGCCTCAGCTGTTTTGACTCTGTAAACTATGTGCAGTGCATTTTCAGGCAGCACTGAACTGTACATTTGGGTCAAAAGAGAAAAGTTCTTATGTTCTGTAGTCCAATTAACACATTGCTTCTCTTGGTCAAAGGGAGAGAGGGAGAGAAAAGGCATTCATTGGAGAATATCTGTAAACCACCAGAGCTTTCCTGTTCATCATGTACATAATGTGACCATGAATGGCTGTGTGCCTTCCCTCCTTTCTACCCAAGTCATCCAGAGAATGCCAGCCTCGCAGCCAACCGAGCCTGCCTGCCTGCCTGCCCGCCGTGGGTGGAAAGCTGCTCCTGGCAAACACGAGGGGAACAGAGCACCCTGCCGAGTCCTCACAATGCCTATGTAGCTTCTGCAGGCTGCATGAATCGCTGACAGACACACACACTGTATACTCACTCTCATACGATGCATTCACACTCATGTAGGCACACAAACATGTCAGCGAGCACACATCAACCCACTTAGGAAATATTTAGAGCATGATTATGCCGAGGCCTGTAAGAGACGGTGAAATCAACCTCCATCCTCCAACCTCCATGTTCTCTCTCTCTCGCCATCTGTGTGAAGCGCTTCTTGGCAGATCGGAGCCCAGACAATCACAGTTGTCAGTGGGTGAAAATGATCTCACATTGCCAAGTGGCTGAAGCAGTGTAACTGAAGCACACCGGCTGTATGTAGACCTCTTGTATGAATATTTCAATCAAGTTTACGCTCAGTCCATTCCAGAGTGGAAAGGCCAAACAAAAGGGCAATTAGTGTTATTTCAAACAGAAGCAAAAGGATGAACAATATTTTTTCGCATGTGTTCATGAATTGGTTTGATGCTAAAAATCCAAGTCAAACATATGTCGTCCCACAAATGAAAAGGTTATTTCATTGATTTAAGGAACATATGATTTCAATGGGCAGCACTAATACATGAAACTACTTGTTAAAATGCACAGTAGAGCTGAGAATTAATCAACAGAAAATCTGCCATTTTGATAACTGGTTATTTCTCCAGCAAAAACATTCCCTGGTTCCAGCTCCTCAGATATGAGGGTCTTACTGCTGCCAGATAGTACACTGATTGCTGTATCTTTGGGTTTTGTACTGCTGCTTGGACAAAACCACATCATGTCACTTCATGCTCTGGGTGCCAATTTCTATTATAGAAAAATGAACATTAATGGACATTTTGGGGCTTAACACAATTCCTGATATTTTTAATCTTGGACTCAACAGCAAGCAGTTTTGTTTTCAGAAAGTAAGAAATGTTCCTGACCAACATGAATCTCATATACAACCATGTTTAATGTCCAACAAACACTGCAATCAACCGAAACCGATATTTTTTACACTTGAGAAACACTGAGGAGAAGTCAGGTTTTGATCCATCTGCAGCTAAGTCTGTGCCTGCTGACAGATTGCAGGACATGAATCATTGAGCAGTGGTTCTCTGAAAAGACAGCAAGGACTTGCCTGTCACTTGCACAGGCTGAATCTGGAGACGCGTGAATCACTCCACTAAGTGCTAAACAACGTTTCCATGAGAGAACAATTAATTTGTTCTCTCAGTCCCCCTGGCACACACGCATGCCAGCAGTGTATTACACTAAAGGACACAGTCCAACACACACACACACAAACAGGCTTAACTCATGTCAGTCTACAGCCGCCCTACACGGTTACACACAACCTGTATCTTTCAAAGCGTTTTACCTTTGTGCAAGTCAAACCCCATAGTAATGGGCTATGCTTCACAAACCAAGGGAAACAGAGATGTTAGTCCCTCTCCATCTAAAACACAAGAGCCGTGCTGGTGCTTCAGTGTGTCGACCAGTGATTCACAGCCTTTCGGAGTGGGTGGGAGTAGAGAGAAGAAGAAGAAAGAGGGAAAATGTTCACCGCTGCTCGCTGGGACTAAGAGTGTGAGGGCGTGGGTGGGCAGAGTGGCTGAACGGGCAAAGTAGGCACCTGGGATGAGCTCAGTAGGCGTGAGGATGGTAGGGGAGGAGAGGGAGAGAGAGGGGGGGGGGTGAACCCTAAATGGCAAAGTGGTTCATTGTGCATGGGAGTTGATGGTGAGCACATACTTGTGTGTATATCCTGTGTGACTGTGCAGTGTGATTATGGACATCTCACTCTGCAATCCTGTCAGGAATGCAGGAGGAAATATAAAAATGGACTGTAGCCCGTCCCTCCATTTATGAGCTGGTACACTGCTGTCATATGTGATCATAGATGCAGCATGTTAGCATGGCTTTCTTACTATTATAGCATAGAGGAGATTAAGGGACATGTGACCTACTAAAAACAGCTGACCTGAACCCACAGGGATAACAGTTCCCTGCCCAATTCATGTCCTAATTACAGTGGTCATAAGCATGCCTCTTCACCAGTGCATCAGGGAAGCTACTTTTATGTGGCCAGGAAGCGAGTCAGTAATGAGAAAGTTGCATGTACATGTACTCTCCAATTTCAGCCTAAGCAAAAGTCAAGTGTTCCCTCTAAAGGTCTCAATTAAGATTTTTTTTTTTTTTTTTTTAAACAAGACAGTAAAACTGCTAAATTGTACCTTCGAGCTGAACATTGTGATCAAATCCCTCCTGGGCATATTTCGCTGTATGGTTCAAGTTATGATGTCAAGTTGCTGCGCACATTTTCCACACATTTTTAGCGAAACCCACATGATAGGACAGAAAGCGCTGTCTGTCAAAGTGATTTCAAAGTTCTATAAATTGCTTGCATGCAAGACTTAAGATGATCAAACTGCTAAGATGTGATTGGGAAACTGGGACTCTGAACCGCACAAAAATATGCTGCAAGTGCATGTCTGCTGTACTAGTTGGCAGAGCAGAGACTGACTAAAATGACCCAAGGGTGTTTGGACACCGAGCTCAGTGCTCTAATTCACAGCGTTTCCCTGGCAGGGAGAACCAGACAGCTCAAGATAAAGAAAGAGTGGAGGAGATACAGTGACAGTGGAAAAGAGACAAAGACAGGGCCATGTAGGGGAGGTATGAATGAGTGCCGACAAAGTGATAAGGTTTGTGGGACATGGCGACAGGCGGACAGAGACATGGGGAGAGAGCTACTTCTCTCCTTCAGCTCTCCACAGTGCTGAACTACTTCCCTGCTGATGTTTAGTAAATTGAGAACCCAGCGTGGCCCTCTCTATTTCCACTATCCACCTCAAGGAGAAAGAAATTACTGAGCTGCACTCTATGACAGTTTCTTAAAATAGAGAGCACTTTTTCAGAAACCACCTATGCTTACCTTTTCTGTTGTTCGTTGAAATAAAATGTGAGATCTCAAGTATCGAGGATGACTGACCTTGCAAATTCACAGATGCTCCATTTTAAATTCTTCAATTAAATTCTATCTATATGCCTACAAACAGTCCAGGTGTATGAAAATATATATAATATAATATAATATCTTCTTTTTATAGCAATTTTTCTAAAGTGAGGAGTATTAAATCTACAATTATGAAATTGTTCCATTTACTAAAGATTAAATATTTGTAAGACACTGTCTACCACCTCTAGCTCAGATCTGTGGAGGGAATTTATCTGGAAGAACAATGTAAGGTTCTTTATAACTCCATAAATCAAAAGCTTACAGGGCAGTAATCCAGACCACAGTGCTGGAGAGGGTGTGGTAATATGTCGGCCGGCCACTATCACATATTCTGGGAGTGCTTTAATATTTCTTCCTACAGGACAGTTATGGTAACAGCAATCAGATCAATAATCAACTTGCAGCTTGATTTCAGTTTCAGTGTTATATATATATAAATATACGAAACATACCAATAGAGTTTAATAAAAAAGATAGATATGTATTACAAATATCAGCAAGTAGTAAAAAGGCAATAACCTGAAGTGGCTGAGTTGTGAGCGCCTGACAATTTCAGACTGGATAGGAATAACTGAAGAAATTCCCAACATGGAAAGATTAACATTTTCCCTTAGACACAATACTGAGAAGGGAAACAGATATTGGTGGAGATGTTACTTAGGTCAGATGTGATTTTGTCACTGAATATTTGCTCTCTGTGGAGAACATTTTTCTGTGTTGGGACACTGAGTGCGGTACTCTGCATTTCTCAACACCTGGACTTTTAAAGTGGACCTTGGGACTGTACTAACGATTCCCTTTAGGAATAATTTGTTTTATTACAGAACTAGGTGGTGAATCGTGGGTACCTCAAAAGACAGTCATGGACACGTAGAATCCCCAAGTCCAAACTGATAGTTTGGAAAATAATCAGCAGTTTAACTGAGAATGAAAATAACATTTAGTTGCGTCGCTAAACAACACTTAGTCCAAAGATGTTCTAAAAATGAATTAATGCCAGTACAGTAGCAGAAGAATTGGATTCACAAAAGAATAGCCCAGCAGTAAAATCAGTTTGTGGCTCACGCCAGGAAAAAACAAAGACATAAGAGGTAAAATACATATAGGTACTGCAATAGATATATGGATTACATAAAATAGATTATACACATTGAGTAAAATTAACAGTTGGTAACCTCATTGGTATGTTATCACACCATCTTCAGACAGCTAGTATAATCTAGCTTTGTTGGCAGTAAACTGATTGCAGAAAGACTAAACAACAAACACATCACAAAACAGCTCTATTAAAATGAGTGTCTATAGTAAATGTCCCCAAAAAGGAACTGTGAGAAGCAGTTAAAAGCTGCCTGTCAATATCTGAGGAAATGGCTTGGATGCAACGACATCAGCTAAACTGCTGTGAAGCTGTGTCAGTAGTTGTTGCTACTGTAGCAGAATATCAAACTGGCAGATAAGAAATATGTAGAATATCCCTAGATGTGTCCTTTAACAAGTCCTAAACTACAAAGGGAATATGACACAGCAAAAGCAGTGTGAGATTTAACTTTATTTATTTTAACTGTATTTATATTTATTTCATTTTTTTCTTTTATCATTTTGGTAAGATTCATTTATTGAATGTTTTATACTGTTTGTAAATTGTAAATAATGGGGTGATGGTGCTGGAGCTGTAGAAGTTCATGTTTGGTACCCTATCCTCCTAGATCACAAGAGCAGCCCTGGTTTCTTTGTTCTAAAATGAAAAAAAAGACTCTCAAACAGCATTCTTCCCCCCACACCCCAACCCAAAGGAGCCTGATATTGTATCAGAACCATGTTGTGTCTCCATCTGTGGCTGTTTCCCAGATCTCTTGGCAAGAAACACTGTATGTACAGAAAAGCATCATAAATAACTAATAGGACTTCTAGGCAGTATGTAACACTATTTTTCCCCTCACCCACAAATTGCATGACCTATGGTCAACAGTTTGAAAGACGCTTTCCTTGTGGAGCTAAGTGCAGATTGTGGCTGAAACACAGTTTTACCCTGAAATGCCACATTTCTTCAAGTAAGGGTCAACAGCTAAAATATACTTAGGGCGTTGGGATTTCTCAAGGTTTACTAAGTCAGATTTTTCTTTACTATGAAAGCCATAAACCTCTGGTCCTTTGACCATAAATACCATACATTAATTTTGTATTCTTACCTTGCCAGAAGCAAGCATAAGGCTTTTGCTGCCCCAATACTGAGATTTAACCACTGATTGATGAATTACAAAATATCCTAGAATGACATTTTGATGAACTGAATTTTATTAAATAATGAATGCTGTGACTGTATCGATTCCTGTAAGAAATTACAACCATCTGCACAGTTATTTGCAGAACATACTAAATCATTTTTACTTATCAAGACCACTTCAAAAGGGTGGATACTGACAAAGATGGATCTTCACGTTTAAAGAATTGTTTCTCCATCTATTGGGTCAGACTGCCATCGCCATTTCAACAGTAGTAGCAGACAGCTTTACATGTCATTAAAAATACTTGTTACTGAACGAGGCCAAAACCCTAAAAGAACAGCAGTTTGGAGTGTAGGTGTCCTTAATGTCCCTGCATGAATAATAATACAGGCTGGGGAGGCATCAGACAATATTACTCAGCTATCAGTGACTGTGAATACAGGGCCAGGTATTGAAACAACACACACAAAATCCCCAGCTGTTAATCTCCCTGTGCAGGGCGGTTTGTGCGTGACCTGTTCCATGACCTCCAAAAGTAAGAACGAAACAGCCAAACTGGCAATAGAAAAAACACAATTAACAACACATGAGACAAAATCTCAATGAGGGGATTTTTTGTTAAGCATAAGGTTTGTGTTTTTTGCATTAAGCGAGATAAAGTGCCAGCACTGTCAACGCAACCATATGTTCTTGGGTAAAAAAAAAAAAAAAAAACTCAGTTCTGCTCCGTTCTGTGTGGACTTTGCTTGTTCCTCTTGCGTTTCCACCAACAGTCCGATGACAAGCAGATCAGGTATAATGCAGATTATTGCATGTATGAGTGTGTTGATTACAAACAGCAAAACATATATTATCGGTAATTAGCCGGTGAAGAAAAAGCAGGAAAGAGAGATAAAAATGCAGGTTTTTCTCACGAACGGACAGAAATCGAGAGACAGAGAGATTGGACTTACATTCATCAGCCCAGACACAGGACTCCAATGGTGTGGTCCTGCTCCTGTTTCCTGGGAGTGCAAATAGGTAAATTGTTTGCTCACATGCCGACCACACCAAATGCATACAGAACAACGTGTTAAAGTTAGCGTTGTCTGTTGAGGATCTTTTTCAGAATTAGAGACTCACTGTGCTTTGTGCTACAGACCAATCTGTGATGTCGCAACAGGTGTTCAGCTTTTAATAATTTGCTGAAAACACCTGTTGTGACATCACTGATTGGGGCGTGGCTTAAACTGACGCATAATTTTGCAATATCGGTACAAAAGGAAGAGGAGAACAGGAAAAATAGTTATTTTGACTTGGAGGGTGTTGGCATATCATTCCAAGTTGGTTAGTCCTATAGTGCTAAACTTGTAATCACATCTGATAAAACACCTGAATTAGCTTTGTTGTGTTATGTATTTGTAGTAGTTCCTTATCAAGTTATGCCTCATAAATAGTGTATGGGTCCTATAAAATTATCTAAATCTAATATATTAGTGTTAATATTGGATTTTATTTAGATGTAACTGCCTGAG
This sequence comes from Toxotes lorentzi, assembly GCA_037833715.1. Taxonomy (NCBI): domain Eukaryota; kingdom Metazoa; phylum Chordata; class Actinopteri; family Toxotidae; genus Toxotes; species Toxotes lorentzi. The sequence goes on from JBBMJY010000022.1 coordinate 16,715,623, forward strand.
GTGGTATGTTTTCAGTGTATTTGTAGCTGCCTGTAATTTAGGTTTAACATTGTGATGTGAACATGTTGGTTTTGACAAGGTAAAAAATCACGGAATAAAAAAACATTTTTTAAATCTGACCTTGACTTGGAAAAAAAAAAGAGCAATAATGACAAAAGACAGACAATTTAAGTGTAAAATGGACTTTATCACATTCACATTGCAATAAATCTCAATTTGATAACTTTATATGATACACGAGGGGCATGATGCACACATGTTCCTTCAGTACATTATTTAATGCAATTCAGAGTGTTCTGTATACGCACACATATACTTGTTTACAACGGCTGGTAAATACTGTTTAAAAGCTCTCCAGAAAAAAAATGCCTTTAACATCAAACCATTTTGGAGAAAAAATTTTTTGCCCCAACATAAGCAAGTATCAAAAGATGCTCGCAAGACTGCATCAGACCTAAAGACTGCCATGAAATGCTACAAGACAGAGTCGGTGTCAAACTGAGTGGAAATTATGTACCATATAAAGTGATGAAAACAGGAAATTTTACATTTCAAATTTGGTGATGAACCTTTCTGTAATTCAAATGGAATATTTAACCCATTACACATAATACTAGTTCTTTGAAGATTTTGAAGATGATCTGCTTTAATCTCTCTGCTCTATCAGAGGTGTCAAATTATTTAGCACTTTTCCAGCTGGAAGTTTAATGAGCTCAAACTGGGTGTGCAAATGTAAATATATTACTAAACTGATAAACACACTAAAATAACTGTAAATGAAAATGGCTGACAGTCCTAAGTAGCAACAAAACCACAGCACAGCTTCCAGCAGTCTGCTGTAAAGCCTGAATCCACTACAAGGTTGTTCTTTTGGCTGTTACTCAGTGAAAAGATGTTGTACCGTTACTTTGCAATTCTAAATTAGTTCATGGAGAGATAAGCTTTCTTTAACATTCTGGAGACACACAATAAACCTTTAAAAACTAGAAGTCTCTCAAACATAAAAGTGTGTATTAACTTTTCCAAGTACTGACTTCCATCCAATATGGACCTAAAGAAAAATAAGTCTAAAAAAAAAACAAAAAACATCCAAGGCATCAAAAATATAGTGAGACACCATGAACAGACAATTCAAAAATATCAACCCAAATATCTGAGCATCATTTGAAGAATACATTATGTCTTACCAACATAAAAAATGGAGTGTACAGGACATTAATATCTATCTGTGATTCTGTATTTACACTTCATAATGAATCTTTTGGCACCCAGAAATAAATGGATGCCACACTGACATGATTTGACCAGTTGAACAATCAAACCTATGACGCACAGATCGGGTCAAGTGACTCATCATCAGAATAAAAATAAGTGGATTTCTCAATCATAATAATTTCATCTATAATTCTCTAATACTATCTTGAAAAAAATACAATGATGCATGAAAATGTTCCAGGCGGGTAGTCATTCTTTCCCCTCTCTCTCACTCTCTCTCTTTCACACACACACACACACACACACACACACACACACACAACAACAGTTAAACCAGAGATGTGTAGAAAAGACATTTTGAGTGGTTAACCACAGAGGAGCCGGATGGGTGTAACCTCTGTACAACAACAGCAGCATCTCTCACTCTTTCACTCTCTCTGACAAGGAGGAGACTCCATGTTGGGCATCCATGGAATCTGAACTTGTTTTGCACAAAATCCAACACACAACCTTAACACACATACAATATCAGCTTGGCCTCAGAGGCAAAATTGTGTGGTAAAATAAGGTGAAAAAAAAAACAACATTCTGTACTGTTTTTTTCTCCTCAGGCAGTTAGAGAGGACAGTACTCAAATCTCTGTGAATCTCTCAGGACCTCTCTGATGGTCCCCAATTATCCACACACACAAAATCCCCAGCAGTGACTAAAGCCAGGAATGTTTGCTGGTATTAGGTTCTCTCTTCCCTCCTCCATACCCAGGGGGCTTAAAAAGGCCAGCGAGGATAGAAGTTCTGCCTCCTGATACAGAGGACATGCCCAGAATGAGGACGTTTTCAACTTGTTTGGCACAGCAAATTTTACCTTACAAGAACAAAAACACACCTCAGTGATTCAAAACTATGAAAACAGATAGGAAAATGCACTACATCTCAAAGACCACTTCCTACTAAATGCCCTGACACAGGATGTGGTTAAGGCTCATCGTTTTCGTTTTTCATCGATATTCATTGAAAAATACCTGGATTTTTTGAAAGGAGCAGAACTGACTTTGACTCAGATTTCAAGTCCATGCTCATCCAAAAAACACTTTTCAAAATACTATGTATTAAACAGGGTTCTCTAGTGGAGAGGAAAATTCAAAATTCAAATTCACTCAATATTATGAAAAATAAATGTCACATTTTCACTTGGTCTGTTGTATTACTGTCATTCAACCATTCACCGATTTTTTTTTTTTTTTTTAGAGAATTAAAAACTGAAAATAATGAGCCCTAATAAATGATGCACTGGTTATAGGAAGTGGGTCAGTGCATATTACTTATCCTGACTACTGTCTTTTTTGTGTTAGCTGTAGCTGCTTCCTCATCTGTCCTGAAAATCTACCTCTTTAATAAATAGTAGAAAAATAATATTTTTTCTTCTAAGTGTTTCTTTCTGTATTTATGTGAACCACTGAAGATTTTTCTTACTTTGAAGTTCACAGACATTCATGAAAATGTCAAAATATATTCCCAAACCATTTTGTGTAAGACCAGCAGATGCTCCTTTGGATAAAGGCAAAAACTTTGAGTGTCTTTCTGAAGAACCAAGCACAGTAATGCTGCAATAGAATCCATACTATAATCCCATATTAGATCCAGGTCAGTGATGCAAAGTTTTACTCTTCAGAGATGTTCAGCAGTTTTCACAAATGTAAGGACTGACCTGCTCCCCTCGCCACAAGTGGGCTTAGTGGGGCAAAAAACCTGTGTGGAGGGTGGGATGGAGCCCTGAGGCAAAAGGGTTCACATCAGGCTCTAGATTTAATTTGATAAGGTTCCAGTTGTATCCTCTCCTCATTGAAGGCCAGTGAATGAGCTCAAACTGTGTTTTGTTTGCTCCCAAAGGTTGCTGCATGCACTTACAGTCCTTAATGTCAAATTTCATAAGAAAGCAAACAAAAATTCCCATTTGGTTATTTCTACTGGCCCAGGTCTGGCAATTTTCGGTGTTTGTAAAATTGTGTATGTGTGTAAGATGTTGGCACAATGGGAAGCTAAGGAGCCATTTGTGGTGGAGGTCCCCACAGCTCAATGGCACTATAGGTTTGAGTCCAGCTGTGGCTGTCTCCATCCTGACAGTACCCACTGTGTAATCAAGCACAAATGTTTTTTTAAAAATAGTCTTTAATTTAAAAAAAAAAAAAAAAAAAGTTCCATCCCTGGCAGGAGGGGCAATGCCACGCTGAGGATCAGCACTCTGCATCCACACTGTGCACGGTGACCGCAGCTTGCAGGTGGTGCGTGTGCAGTGGGTGGTGGTGTGTGTGCGTATGCCGGTAAGGGTGGAACTTGTGGCTGAGCAATGCAGCTGTTTGGGGAGGCGTGTCCAGGTCCAGGTCATCATCGTGGTTACCAACGTCTACGCCAGCTGACAGCGGATCATTGTTTCCGGGTGGATTCTCGCTGTCCTCCTGTGGACTCATGGTGCTGTAACCTGGACACAAAAAACATGCAGAGCTTGGCATTAGGGGACTTTTTATCTTACAACTGTTTCTTCTAAATAAAAACCCCAAGTTATTTCCAAGCCTAAATCTTTTCAGTATGCACACCCCCTGTAAATCGGACTCTCTCAGTCTAAGGGCCATGACCCACATGAGCTCACTGAATATACAGATGCTGATATTATCTGGTATCACCGACAGATAGATTTGATATGATGGGTTTGTATCATGTTTTCTATGTAATCCTACACATTCATGAACACAGAATACAGTAGTATGCCGCACTCATGCTCACAACATAAAACTTAAAAAGCATAAAACTTAAGTGATGAGCCAGAAATCGTAAAGAAACCTTGCCAGAACCAACATTAACATGTTGCAAGCCTCTTTTAAGCACTGGCTAGAAAAGCAAATAACTTAACAGTTACACGTGTACCAGTTTACCAGGCCTAGCCCTCAGTACAAAGAAATGGGAAGACCCGATAAAAGAAACTACTCGGCAAATGACATCCTCGAGTCATAGACATTAAACACAGAAACACTCTTGTGAAAACAGGCTAACACACAATGTTTCAGGAAGCATTACAAGGTCTTTGATGGCGCACTGACAACTAAATATCGCTGCTGGGCATTTTCTTCTCCATATGAAGCAAAGAAAAAGAAGCATACATATTTATGAACAATTTCCTACACATTTTGCACATACGTTTGGCCTGAGGAGACAGCATCATAAGCCAACATGGCAGTTGGGAAACGTCGGTAATTGTAGCACTGGAAGGGCAGTACTGCTGTCACAGGGAATAGGGGATTACTGGGTCAAAGAATAAGTAAATAACTGACTGAACATAAGGAGACAAATATTTTATGATACTGCACTGTACTGATGAGGCCAAACTAACCTCTAGGTCGTTTGAGATTACTCATCATGCAATCTGACTGTGCAATGATTCCAGAAGCTAATTTTCACAACAACCTTGTAGTTCTGAGTTTACTCAGAACTCAAATCTGACATAACCCTCCATCTACTAAGTGGGTTTCATCAGAGTCAGAGCCATGAAATCCATCTGAAACATAGTCTGACTATGAAAAAAAAATATTTGTGAGTTGATCTGGAAACAAACCCATTTTAATTCCTTTAGCATCATCTTTTTCAGCCTCTGAAATGACACCAACAACGTGCTGCACAATGGGAACATCTGTTATTACTATTCAAGCAAACCGTGCAAGCCTGAGTGCCTCGACGATTATATTTATAGGAAAATCACTGCCATTTTGGATGATGAAACATTAAACCTCCAGAGATGCTGAACCAAGTGATTTGTGAGAGTGTGCACGCGTCTATGTCTTGTGTATATGTGCGTGACGGTGTGTGTGGCGCGTAGGCTGAAGGCGGTAGGTAGACATATGTGTGTTTGTGTAGCCTTGTGTCAAATTCATCACCCAACAACCTTTTCGATCCTCCAGACAGTTTAACATCTAAACCATCAAGTAAACATATCTGATCCCTCAAAATTCCTCTCAGGGTTTTATGAGTTCACAATATAAAGCAGAAACCTTGTTTTGTATTGGATATCCCCAGGCAAATGCTTAGTAAGTCAAGAACCAAGTCAAACTATTCATAAACAAGACTAAGACTCTACAGCCATGTGAGCATGCCAACACTTCCTGTCATGTCCAGTGCTGTATATTCTGTGATATAATGTCACGTAATAGAGAGCAATGTAAGTTCCACAACGTGGTCTTGTGTAAAATATGGAAATGTCTTTCATGTCTCACTGAGGTGTCCTAAAACCCTGAACTAGAGTCAAACTGAAAAGTTTTCTCACAAATTTCCCTCCCTTCTCCTGAGATCAGCCTTGCTTTGATACCAAAAGAAAGAAAACAGACAAAGGAAAGGAGAGCAGAGGGAGAGAAAAAGAGAGGAGGGAAGGCTGAGGGAGGGATAGAAGAAGGGGGAGATTAAAGGAGAGAGAAAGAGGGATGGAGACTTCAAAGAGGTTCCAGACTTGGAAGATGCCATCTTCAGCACAGTTTATCCGTCATTTCCCCAAAGCAAGAGCCAGTTTCAGGCAGGTCAACACCTCACTGTGGCCTGTTGGCAACTTTCAGTTGCATCAGGTAAGGAAAGCAAATCCCACTTAATGTCAAGAGATGTGGAGAAACAGGGAAAACTACTGCATCATGGAGACAGACTCCAAGTGTCTTATTGTAAGTGCACCTTTGAGATTTCTGAACACTAGGAGACTGTTTGTTTAACTGCTGGAAACAAATACTTGAGACAGTTATTTTTGACAATTGAAAGACTGAAAGAATTTCTTTGTCATTTTGAAGAAAGAAATGCACAAAATACCATTCAAAAATAATGATATGTGGCTCCTCTTCTCTCAACATATGAATGATAAGTTGGAGATTTAGGCTGCGTATTATTGCAGTGCGGAGTGTTCATTATGAAAGCAGCAGCTGAAATCGACCACTGGCAAACAGCACTCTGTCTGATTTAACAGATGTAATGCTCTGATCCTTTGGTGATCTGCATGTGACTTGTGTGTCTATGTTTGTTACACCCTTGTGCAGTACAAGTGTGTGGATCGTGGTAGGTGGGCACCTTTGACTAAGCAGAAGACAGCAGCAACTTTGTTGCGTCAACGTATGAATTTGTTTTACTCCCTGACGAACTAACACCCCCCCCTTCCATTATTTCAAACTCATCTTCCTCTCTGTCCATGTGTCCTCTTGCCCTTCTATTTCACTCTAATTTCTGTGTTTTCATCATTTTTGCATGTCTACATCTCTGCACTTGTCCTCCATTTTCAGTTTTTCATAATGAAGTACAGGGAAAATGACACTAGAGTCACTAAAGATGAACTAATCTCACTAACATATTCATTACAATTCAACTCATTTTCTCTGTTCCTCACATTTCTTTATCCTCTCTGGTTTAAGCTTACTCGTGTCTTTGTTTCACTTTAGCCCACTCTCCTCTCTACATATTCATCCACTCCGTCATCATCAGTTATGCAACAAGTAACAGAGACACTCATTGCCAGGAAGTGGAGTGATGCCATATGTAGGTGGTAAGAGCCCATGTGGGTGAAACCATCCATCCACACTCATCGAGTGTCAGACTTACAAGCTCCACAAATGGTTACAGTGAACATGAGCAAGTCTCCCAGAGCTAGAGACAAGAGAAAACAAGGTTCTGAGCTGTGATATAATGAAAAGAACAAACCAGGAGCTGAACCACAGCCAGTGAAGTGAAAGCTAACTGTGTTTTGAGATTTGAGACCATGCTTTAACATTCAACAAGGAATGATATTCATTTAAAAAAGAGGAAACCTAAGCCCCAAATCTGATTTTTCTTCTTGTTGTTTTGTTAAGGTTTTATGTTCTATCATGAGTATTGCACATGCACATTAGTTCCCTGGTTTTGACCAGATTTGGGATATGGCCTTTACATGGAACATGAGAAAGCTGTTTATTCTTATCCCTGTGCATATGAAATTACAGCACCCAGGTTTCTGATCATCTGTGTTTGTGTCTTGATTTCTCACCATCTCAGCCACTATGCTCTGTACCAACAAAGATTCTTTAAGGTCTGGATAAGACCTTATCCAGGTTTCTGAAACCAGGATAAGAGGTTGACATGCATACTCAGCTCCTTCTTGCGGATCCGGTGGCTTTCCCAGGCCAGGTGGGATATGTAATCCGTCCAGCATGTTCTGGGTCTACCCTAGGATCTCCTCCCTGCTCGTCATGTTCAGAAAGCTTCCCAATTATATACCAAAATCTTAAGTGGTTCCTTTCCACACAAAGGAGCAGTGGCATCTGAGCTCCTCACCCTGTCTCTAACAACAAGGCCAGAAACCGGACAACCTGCACGTCTCTCCTCAGGAGAGTCCACCTCCTAATGCGGGAGTTTGGTTCCAAAGTTGTTGCTACATGGTCGTGATTTTGTCAATATTCCAAATTTACAGTTGTAGCTATGCTTATATTATATCTGCCTGAGGCAGTACAACTTGTGTGGTTAACACTTATTTTGTGCAGGATGGGCCAGTTTTGTAACCACTGAATGACACGTGATACGTTTTCCACAAACCAGATTCCTTTCGACTGAACAACGTGTTGTGTAACGACATGACACAACATGAACATGAGATGGGAGCTACTATCGGCCAGTTGCAAGAGTCGCTTCCAGGGAGAGCTAATCATCATCATGTTGGACCCATTCAGATGCTGGGAAGGAAGTTAAAGCTTTATACAAACTAGTCCCATTCTCATTTTTTACAAAACAATACCCACTGATTGTTGTGACTCAAATCTAAGCTGTCATTGAATATTGACTTCCTCGACAGCTGTGGTGACTTTAGCTTGACCCTCATGCATTTCAGCTTATTCACTTAGGTTAGAAAGGATTTTGGTAATTTTCAACCTACAGTGAACCATCTGACCATTAGTGAGAATTCTATAAATAGCCATTTTTGCTTTGACACAGCATTACTGACATGCTGAGGTAATGCATGACAGTATGCAGTGCACACAGCTAGTGGTGTTTGAGTGTCATCACATTTGTGCTTCCACGCCTCAGTTAATCTATGCACATGTTTGACATAGAAGTAAAACATCTTACCATGGTCACTCTCTGTCCCAGATCGTCCCCAGTACCGCCGTCTCCGTTCAGGAGTGTGTGTGTGTCTCTCGATCACCGCAGCTATAAATCTAGTATTACTGACTAAAAGTGAAGAGAGTGCACAGGTCAGCACAAAGGCCCTGTTAAGTGGTACTCAAATATGACTACTGTCTGATACTGTGAGACCTAGCCAAGCTTAAAAACACTGTAATCACTTCAACCAAGGCTTTCAAATATTTAAATGCTTCTCCATCAGATATGAAACAGAACTTACTGATTCCTCTGTCCTCGTGGCTGTCCTCATCCCTCTCATCTCTTTCATTATCCAGGTTAGACATTCTCACTGACATTTCTGGAGCAACATGGAGGTGAAGAGAGTGGGAGGAAAGAAGCAGAAGGCCGAGATGAGATAGATGCTGCGGTTCTAAAACTGTGAGCTACTACAAGCACTGCAAGTAGGAATGAAATGTGAACAGGGCTTCACTATCCAAACAAAACCAGGAACAGTGGAATTACAGCTAACGTGAGGTAACATTTAGACACTTGCCAAACTGCTTGCTAATCATTCTGCTTTCTTTGATATTTAAAGAAATGTCAGCATGTGACGTCTGGTAGTTGGTTAATACAACCAACTACCAGGCATATTTTTATTGTTGACCTTGCGGTTTTTTGGCACTACAGGCCAAACAGTTGATATATACGACACAGAAGGGTATGCAAAACAATATGCTATGGGTGTATTTTATTCATTCATTCAAATAGCAAAGAATGTGTTCAAAACTGAACAAAAAATAAATAAACCATCACATAACAAAATGAATATTTAGTACTC
>JBBMJY010000022.1:16724881-16767275 GCA_037833715.1 Toxotes lorentzi
TTAGCCATTTTTGATCTGAAGAACTTTCAGATGTGCTGGATTTATATAGACACAAAGCACCCTAACAAAAACTGTCTCTAATAAAAAGGATGATCTTCATTAGTGGGTCAGTGCTACCACAATAATAATCAATTTGAAGTTTTTAATGGCTGATTTTAGGATTGGTTTAGTATTGTGGCTGTGACTGTACAAAACAAATTGCACTTGAAAACTTAAAAGTGATTGTTAATGCAGTATATCACAAATGCATGGGGTGTCCGAAAACTTTTTTCCACCACTGTATCAGTCACACTTACCCTGTGCTGCCAGTGGTGACATGTGCTGGTGCGAGCGCCTATGGATCTGGTGTCTGTATGCATACACAGCCAGCACCAACACCATGATGCATCCCATAATTCCCCCAGCAACTGGACCCACAGGGGCGCTCTTGATCATGTTCAGAGATGCCACCTCCTCATCTGCAGAAGAAAGAGAGAAGAAGCAAGAAGAGAGGTACAGGCAGAAGGTCGTTTAAAGAAGTTACAAAAGATTTCAGATGGCTCAAGATGTGACAGTACAACAAGCCAGTATCAAGCAGCTCAGGCTCAGTTTCTAACTCGTTTCTATTCTCTCAACAGTGTGAAATGCCACAGAAAAATTATTCAAGAGCAGGAAAATGGCCAATTCCCCTTTTGAAAAAAAAAAACTCAGAACCAAAGAAAAATAACCAAGCAACAGAAAAGTTTCAGTCTACATAAGTAATATTTCTGCTGTCTCAAGGACCATGGTAGATTTAGGAAAAACGTCTCATAACTGTGGAATCAAGCTTAAGATGTTCCTGAAATGAGACAATGCAAAGAGTTTGAAGGACTCACCCTCTTTGCAGAAAAAAAAAAATCACAATATTTACAAAAGAGATGTCAGCAGGTGATCTATTTCTTTGGGGTAAGCAACTCACCTAGTAGCCCCAGGCCATCTGCGTATGGACTCTTGGCGCCAACGATGCCTCCGAAACACTCCTTCTGCAGGGCACAGTATGGCTTGTCCAGGTGAGTCTTACCATCACTGTCCACCATGCACCACTCACAGTCCAACACGCCAAAACAGTCACTGTAACAGGGAACAGAATACAGAAATATGTATATACATATGTATACACACACACACATGTTGCTTGTAATTTAATTAAAAGTGCTTTAGTTTCTCTTTCTCTCTCCCAGCATAGTTCGATTTATCATGCAGACTAACAAAGTCAAGTGGCTGGGTAAAAAAGACAGAATCAACCCAAATCTACACTTTCAATTTGTTTCCACTGGGTGGCACTGTGCTGTACCATATTCTCATTGTTGGTCATGTAACTTTGTTTTAATTCACACTCTAAGATGGCAAATTTATGTGTCTCAGTTCTATGTGTCTGCTGGTATATAGCTCTGTAAGAATGTGTTGGTATATACTGGCCATGTGTGTAGTTTGGTGCATGTACCTGCTGGTGTATCTCTGGCTACAGCGGGTATTGATGCACTGGGGCAGGGTATCATGCAGACTGGGATCAATCACATTCAGACTGACTGGCTCCTGATGCACCTCACAGCTGGGGTTCCTGTGCAACAGCAACGCACAGGCATAAAACACACAAGGTGAAAAATACCGAGAGGTGAGTGTACAGTACATATTCTTGGTCAAAATATTCAGCTGGCAAAATCCTTCCAAATCCTAGCATGAAACATGATTATATTCAACAAAAGCAAACACTGTAAAACTGACATAAAAAGAAAATCAAAACACACAAAGTAATGTCTCTGGCATGTCAGTGTATGCAAATCAGCTCTAAAAAGGACAAATGTCAGAGAAAAACAGAGAAAAATCTGGAAAAAAATGATAATTGCATGTCTTCCCGAAATAAAACAGGAACTGGCATTTGAAAAATTGACGTGCTGTCAAAGGGTGCTGATGGTTGATGAAAGGATTTGGGTAAAACAAAAGAGAGTGGGCGACGTGAGAGACAGAGAATGATGGACAGTGTGGCAAGAACAGTAAAGGAAAAGACTTGAGACAGTGAGAGAGAAATAAAACTGAGGAAACACCCACAAACATTTACATAGCGCCCAAAATGTTTGACTATGAAAGACACCAGCCAGGTATGAAATTCAATCATTAGTACTAAATTTTACTGATAGCAAGTAACAAACTGATTTGTTTACAGTGATGACATCAGTAGCTAAGACTAATTTTCCCATGCCAGCTCTTTCCATCCATCATCAATGTCCACAGAGCAGAAGTTATAAAGAAAACAAATAAAAAAACGGTTAAAAGAACATTCTAGTAATGCGGACATAATTAACAATAAAAATTTTAAGTGAATGTAAAATGCTAGCATTTTGAACTGTTGCTTCCCATTAGCCTCTGTTATTATGTACGCTGCTTTTAAGGAAGCCATTTAGGCACAAAACATCTTTAGCATTTAAGAAACAATGGAGATATGACCACACCTCAGATCCAGCTACATTACTGCTCTAACAGTCCGCACTTCAAAAGAAAAGGGAACTGAAACCTGAAACTTTTAGAAGCTGCCTGCATTAAATTATTTTTCACTAGTTTTTTTTTCTCTTCATACTACATCATTAAGTTTCATTCCCATACATCATGTATCTTCCACTGACCTGTTTTCAGCATTTGTGAGGTTGCCTGTGCACTCGTTGACCTCTAGAGGACACTCACATGGACACTCGCACTCATTCTGCTCCATTCTGAAAAATACAAACAAGTGAGAAACAATGTCACCATAGCTTACTGTTATGGCATTTTAATCTCGATTTTGGTCAAGTAATAACTACTTTTACACATCTACGTGTGTAATTGTCACAGGATGAGTTTCTGTTTCTGCATGATGTGATTGTAAATACAACACACGCGATCTATAATGACTCTACTGAGGCAGTATACTATCATATCTGGATCTTTACTAAACTGACAGGCTATTCTTTTGAACTTATACAAGAAACATGCAAAAAATTAAATTTGTTCTCTGATATTTTCCAAATACTATCATCTCACAGTAAATCCCTCATGAGTGTGTGCGTAAAGCAAAGACCTGTGGCAGTTAAGGCAGAGCCGGTCCACAGTGCTGCAGGCGCAGAACGCCAGAGAGTCACATGTCTCGTTGACGATACCAGCAAAGGCGTTAGTACCAGGGATTCTGGTCAGACGGTACTTGGAACAGTGGCTGCCATGGACCAGGTTGGTGAGGTCCCCCTGAAAGAAAAAAAGAGTTAGAAAGTAAGATCAGCATGTTGTCCCACTGGGTATCTGGAAGTTTAACTTACTTTTTAATCCTATCGTATTTATAATTCAAAGAAATTCAAAGAAAATTCAATGGTACCCTCCCTTTTTTTTGTAATCACCCATAAGAAAATAAAATACTTGATCTATTATTAAAGTAACAAGACATTGGTAAAGTAACTACTAAGGAACATAGGTTATTTAGACAAATTCTAATTTGTGACATTATATTCAAGTATTCATTGTTAATCTAAAAGCAGGCACGTATGAAATAGAACTGCAAGTTGAAAAAAAATATCCTCATACTTTACACAGGGATAACATACTCAGGATCTTTAACTACACAAAAACACTCCACAGTTCCAATAGAATTATAGCATCTAGGAATAATTCATGGTTGCAACACCAATGATCACCACTAGGTAGCAGTGCTATACTGTCAAATTTTAACATATTGCATATTGCATACTAAGTGTATCAGTCTGAATCTGAATCTGTGTTGTCATTTATACAAGCAGTTACCCAGCTGTGTGCCTGGCTTACCATAATGCTTGTGTTGAACTTGTAGAAGCGCTGCACGGTGCGGTCGCTGAAGCTGTTACACAAGTTTTTCTTGACAAAATTGGGATGGTTAAGGATGTCATTAGCCACCAGCGGCTCCTGCCATCAAAAAGCCAGAATGACCAGTTGAGAAAAGGAACATAAATAGGTGAGAATCAGATACAGTTCCAAAATAAATCTTGCAAGGAAGCTTCTCGTATTGATTGTTTGCTGGTTTATGGACCAAGAATAAGTGTGAAATATTCCTCTAGGTTGTGCACTACAATTAAATCTTTCTGCAATTAGCCCATTCATTTAGGTATTGGACATGTTTAAAGTGAGGTCTGATGTTACTGGTGCATGTCTGCGTGAGAGAGTGGTTTACTTAAATTTGCTGTTATTAATAAATGTGGTTGTGTTACATTTGTGTATTTGTCTCTGGGTGCTTTACCTTGTGTGTGATGTGCTGTTGCTCTGCAGGGGCGTGACCTTTGGGATCAATGAGAGTAGGGTGTGCTACCAGGTACCCTCTGTCCTCCATTATGAAGCACCTACAATGTACACACACAGATATAACAGAGCATACAATGACCCTTAGTTCTTTTAGGATCAATGGCAAAAGAGTAGTTTGGATCAACTAAAAGAAAATATGTCCTTTTTTTTTTGATTCTTCTTTTTCCCAGTGCTAAATTCATCTGCATGATACAGCTCCATTCTGCTTCCCTCTGTTCCTTAAACATTCTGCCAAATATTGCTCCTCTCCGCCCCACACCCCCTTTGAGCTAATCCTGTTTTATATGGCCCCTGAACACCAACAGAGAGAGCATGAAGGAAGTAGAGAGAAGGAGGGGGGAAAGACAGGAGAAGAAGAGGGCACTGGGAGTGGAGGGGGGTGGAACAGAAAAGATGAAGGAAAACAAAACAAAACAAAAAGGGAGACATTAAAGCTGGAAAAGGATTGAGGCAGCAGCAACGCCACATCTCCAGCAGGAATGCTGTGATAATCAGCTTATCTCTTTTTCTCCTCTTTCATTTTTCTTCTCAGGCTCTCTGCAACTTGAATTCTTGCTCAATAAAACAGAAATGTACCCCCCCACACACACAAGCAGCACAAGCAATTCAGGGGAGGGGGAAAAAGAAGAAGAAAGAAGCAGCCATTAGCATAAAGAAAAGAGAAAAACAGAACAAGAGACAAATCAGTCAATCATTGCATCCATCTCGCACTTACCTGATCTTGTTGCCTTTGTCTTGGTTGCAGATGGGCAGCAGGTCAAGCAAGACTTTATAGAAGTAGCGAAGGGTGAAGTCGATACCCATGACTGCAACTGCATAACCAGGGGCCATCTGAGAGCTAAAGAGGGAGAGCAGAGAGAACAGAGTAGAAGACACCGAAAGAAGGCATGAAAGGATTTAAAAATACTGGGAAAAACGTCAAACTTTTCAGGTAAACTGTTTGCTGTGATTCTGTGGCAAGTTTTAAGCTGACTGAAGTAATTGTCAGTTACATTATAGGTCTGTAGGTCACCTCTCTGCTGACCTTGAGGATAACATGAATGTTTACTTAAAAAAAAAAAAAAATCCCCAAAATACATAATGCCCCACTGTACACATATACATTACACACCACACACACAGATCTGCACATCCTGCTAATCTGTGTTTACAGAGTACAGACTGCATGATTACATGCTCACTGAGCCAGCATACAGTACAACACCACACTAATCCTGGTTTATCACACGCTGATACTGAATGTTTGTGTGTATAGTGAACATTTGCATGGACCATGCAACAGCTCTTATTGTACTGATTCAAACAGTGCTTGGCCATTGTGATGAGTTGCATTTTAAGTTCACTGAACTAGAAACATAAACATGTTCATCTAAGCCACAATAACAGTGTTTTTTAACCCTCCACCTCACACAGGCTGTGTAGAAAACATTTTGAAATAACTTTTATCACTGGCCAAAGGACAGGGCGTGATACATCATTTTTCATTTGCGCTTTCCTCCCTCACACCACCAGGACTTGGTAGGAATACAGCGACTCGATCGAGGGCACTTTGGGAGAGCAGATACTTGAAGATAACTGTGACTGAGCCCAGACGATCTGGTTAAAGAATATCATGTCACTCACTACAAAGCAAAAATGGTCAACGGTCTCCTTCAGTTTCCCCGAAATTACTTCCTGTTTTGAGAGGTGGTGAAGTCTGGTTGAAGTAACTTACAGCCAACAATGATGTCAGGGCTCATAACAACAATGAATCTGTTAATGAGCAATATCTAATAAGAAGAGCTGATAATTTTACTGCCAAAGTGTAAAAATTCACACAAATTTGTCAGTCATGAGTCATACTTTTATTACAGATGCTTCAGGAAAAGTTTTGACTATTAGGACATGATTTCCTCTGGTGCAGTCGATTAGTTTGACAGCAGAGTTGTAAAACTACACATTATTTTTCTTACCTGGAGGCATGGATGGTGTGGCTGATTGTGACAACGTATCCTGCCCCACCCACATCCAGGTATGGCCCCGTGAAGGTGATGAGACCAGGGTTAGCCACAGCATGCTGATACCTGCCCAACACATCACAAAGTTTGGACCATCTCATAACTTTTTCCTGACTAACAAAGTAAATGAGATATACCTTACTTTGGAAAAATGTACTGTACTATTGGCTAAACTGGAAGAAGACAAAAAGAATAATAACTAAACTTGCAAGAATAACATAACATAACATAACATGACTAAAACATTTTTTTTCCTTGGTTTAAGTTTAACTTCTGAAAAAACTAAATGTTTTGCCTTCTGCCTATTCAACTGGCTATTTGTCAGCTCATTACAATCTAATGAGAAAATAACTGGACTGAACTCATTAAAGACTGTAGATCATTTTAAAGCACAAACATGCACCTGCAGTTTGCACACATAACCTGTCCTTTTAACTCTTACCCACCCAAAGCTGTTTCATACCTCCTAATACACACACACACAGACATACACACAAACACACAAACCTTCCCTCCTTTCTCCCCCTCTTCACACCCTCCAGAGTAAGCCTCACCATTGTCTGCGGGTCGGGTCGAAGGCTTTGTCCATCAGTGATCCTGGGTAAATCCGGAGCACCCCACTGGGGGTTGCTATGTAACGGCGCACAATGTAGCAGTTGAGGCTACTCATTTCCATTAGTGTCATCCACTCATCTGTGACATGACTGGTCGCCATAACCTCGTTCCTGACAGAGGACTGCAAGAGCAGGGATGTAAGGATGTAAGGATGTAAGGACGGAGGAAGAGGGAGGCAGAAAGGGAAGAGAGATGTTGAGGGTGAGGGAGAAGGGTGAAAGGACATAGAGTTTTAATCAGGGGCTGACTTAAGAAGTAAATTGGCTAAAACTTTTGGCAAGTTTCCTTTGAGTCAAATCACAAAAAATACAAAAAAAAAAGTTAATCCTGTTTTCAAATAGGTACAACTATGCCACATCTAAACTTATTGTTTTGTAAGAAATCACTATAAGCAGGAATTATACAGTTGAACTGGTAAGATTTAAAGCCCCCTACTCCAAAAAAAATAAATCCTGAAAAATCACCTCAGTACCAGTTTCACAGAAGCTTCTAAGTTTGAAAGAGTTGATGAGGTCACCGGAGGGGGGCTTTAAGACTAGCCTGGGAATCAGAACTGGAACTGGGGCTTAGAGTTCAAACTCTAACCTCCTACTCCCCCCAGGACAGGAATGCACATGGACTGCCAAAACCACAAGGGGGTATATCCCCCTTCTTAAAGATGCAGAACTTCATTTAAAGTTTGTTTTAACTGTAAGCAGCCTGAAAAGCTAGACATGCTTGTCAGATTCTGCAAGAAATAAGAATTAAAGGTGGGTAAAAAAAACTAGTAATGGTGTCTGTACCTACTTGCATGCAGAAATATTTGTGTACATGACTGTAACCTGACCGCAGGGATGGCCGTGTGCCATGTGTCTGTCAGGTAAACAAATTTAACCCTTGTATTGGAGCGTGTGTGCCACCAGGCTGGTATTCTGCCAGTAGTTGCATGTATGTTCTCAGGTTTGTGTGCTTGTGTACCTTGAGGCCTGGGTTGGCTATGAGCCTGGTGTTATCACTCAGGTAGGCGGTGTAGTGCTCCACCATACGCTTTGTTTCTGGCTGGCTGAGGTGCTCATAGGGAGAGGAAAAACTACCAGCTGCCAACATCACTGTGGGGGACTCTGGGAAAGACACAGAAAGGAAAAGAGAGACAATCACAGATGTCCAATTCAATCAACATTTTAGAGCTGTTTACAGAAAAAATGACATAGCAGACAACGTTATTACTTCAAGTTATTATCCATTAGTTCAGGTTTTGAATTGGGTGCTTTTCTTACCGACAGTGGCAAGCTGTTTGAAGTGCAGGCAGGAACTGGGTTGACCCAGCAGGTCTAAACGATGGTAGAGCAGCTTTGAGCTGGGAGCTGTGTTTAGGTTCTTTAGCTGCTTTACTGGGATCTCAGGCTGCACGTACACAATGCACAGGATGAACGACGTGTCCTGAACCTAGAGGACAAGACAGGAGAGGAGGAGTCTTTACGCTAACATAAACATACTCCAGACAGTGCTGCAAAATGTGGAGATGAGGGCCGAGAGAGGGTAACTGATACACAAATGTTTACAGATAAGTGGATTTAAATGTAGGGTTACCTAACTTTTTTTTGACTTTAAGTATGATCATTTTCACTCTGCTTTAATCACTGATAACAACTTTCACGACAAGAACATACTCTGATTTTGAACTAATGAATGACACATTTACCTTTTGTGGCCGGGCTTATAAATAAAATACAGGATGTTAATATTATTAATAGACTCCAATCCAACACATCTGGACACCAGGGAGACTGTGACATCCCTATCTGTCCTCTTTTTTCAGTGTTTAGTGTCAGACATTGCAGCCAGCGTTTTATAGGCTGCAGGCATCTTCCTCAGAGGATACATGTGTCTGGTTTAACAACTGCTTTCACCCGACTGATTCTAAACGAACCATGAGACTGTCTGACTGCAAACTGTCTAACAGATAGAACGATCTAGGAGCTTCTGATGCCAGAGAGAAAATACGGGAAAATCACCTTAGCTCCTAATTTTTACAATGAATTATGAATACAATAATATGAAATACTCATAAATGAATCCCCTGATATTATCTGGCTGACAAAAGGGCAGAATGTTGTGGGAAACAACAGACTCCTTTGGATTTATGTTTTCTGTCAGTTTACTATTTTTCTGGCTCTGCAAAGTTCACTTTAAAAAACAGAGACAGCTGCCAAACTCATGGCAAATGTGAGGTGTTTGAACTCGCCTGTGTGAAAAAAACAAGAAAAAACACAAAATGTCAAAAGCTTTTAAAAAAGGCTAAAAGCAAAATGGCTAAATTAAGTGTGATATTCTTACTCCTGCCAAAAGTCTAAATGTCAGAAAGCAAAAAAGGCTCAATATGGCATGGTGTTATTGCTGTCCTGATGCCATTTGTTCCTAAAACATGACACTTTGGGGTCTGAGAGGAAAAGCAGATTCGAGGGATACACAGTGTCTGGGTGTGGGAGCATTTGTTTTTTTTTATTACACCAACTAATTTAAGGTGGCAGAGGTTTGGTGGAGACACAAAGGCTGGGAACATAAATCTCTATACTGCTTTTAGACAGCGGTACAGTAATGACAAATAACTATAGACAGAAATGGAAGAGTTGAGGAAAAAGTATATGAGTGAGTTATTGTCCCACCGTGATAATGCTTTACTGGCCCTAAGCCAAAGATCATCATTTGTCTCTGCTCTGTGCAAGAGCTTGTTCTTAGTATCCTGTAACATCATTTGTTTGACTCTTCTGTCATTCATTTGGTTTTTTTTTTCACTTTCACTAAAATAACGAGCAAAGAGTTCATGGCCCAATCTAGGCTGAAGGCAAAATGTTGGACAATGAAACTAAATGTCATTAGTCAACTTGTAAATATGTCTGATGCTTTGTCTCTGTTGTCTCAACCATCACCTACCAGTTTCCAGGCGTAGCTGACATTGTATGCATCTTTGCTGTTGTCCCTAAGTCGGTTGGTGTGCCAGGACAGAGAGGAGTTGACTGGGACAGCAATGACCTGACTGCCCAGAGGGAGGCTGCAAGACATACACAGAATTTATCAATAACAAAATAGGTTATGGATGTATCAATAGCTGGCTGCTTCTAAATGGTTTTTGAAGCTGAAGGCAACTTAAAAAATGTTTTCGTTTTTATTTCAGGGAAATCTCTTCCTTGTTCTTTCTTACCTGAGGATGTTCTGTCGGACAGCAGGGAATCCTGGGATATTCTCGTAGTGGATAATGTCTGTGTGCAGGGGAGGCTCTGTCATCAGGTAGGGCCGCGTCAGCGATGGGTGCATCAGGGTGTAACCTGGGAAATCAGTGAAAGTTCACAACGGCAGCATCATTAATTACTGCTTATACATACTGAAACATAAACAACAAGCTGTTATGAGCCAGCACTAAAATTTTTTGGTCAAATAAGAGGCTGCCAAGTGTAGTCATACTGCACAATCACTCATGCCATTATCATTGTGTAACATTCGGACTTCTGAATAAACATTCTATACAGCAACAGAATATATAGGTCTATTTAGTTGTTCTTATAATTACTGAGAGAAACATTTTTTCAAAAAATAAAAAACTAAAAAACAAAACAACTATTTTTAAGAGTATGTTGTAAAATGTACAGCCATGGTGCAGCCACCTCCTTATCAAACCATTTGAGTTAAAGTCTGAACATAAATGAAAGATAATCCATGACACGCTCAATATCTGACTCTAATAATATAAATCACTCGATGCTACAAAGTCACAGCACAAGTCAAAGTGGGCAATGCTCATTTTTAATGCTGCTCTATCCCCAAAATCTAAAGCTCCACTGAACAAAACAACTGCATTTAACCTTCAATCTGTTCTAAAGGAGCTCAGTAGCAAACACCACTCTGGCAATGCTAAGGAGAGCAGCGCTGTGATAAACACAGCTCGTAACAGCAGCAGTAATCATTCGAGGAGACAAAAAGCTCTCAAGAAACAGACCATCTGTTTTGAAGGGGGTAAACAAACAAAATATCATGAGCTTTTTACACAGTTCTAATACACTGTATATTAAGTGAAAAAGAGTGTGTGTATTTAACAAAGTAGCAGCAGGTGTGATGTGTCACACTCTCAAAGGGACATAAATCCATCTGCCGTATTATACAAGGCGTCTCTGTTCTTATTAAATACAGCCACCTCCAGTACACATCAATCATAAATCTATACGTAATCCTGCTCCTCCATGCAAAAAATATTTCTAAAATATTCATCTACTATTTTTAGCTTCAGGTCCGGAAGCCTCGTCAGCGGTACATTTACCTAATTATATTTACATAAACCCTAACTGGCAGCAGACGATTTGATTGCCAGCTAATAACTTTAATAGGAGTCATTTGTCAGTGTTTACCAAGTTACTGCACTAATAAGCATGGTGCAGTAATAAACTATAATTTGATGGGGTATTTATTACAATAACAAACAGTTTAGAGGGGGAAAAGAGACTCATTGAATGGTGCAGCAGAGGAGCAAAGCTCACACAGCTGCAAAAATTAACCTGCAATAATTAGTTTTAATTGTGAAAAATTGTGATGCTGAACACACATTCCAACCATCTAGGTGAGTACATGTAATTTACTGTGCATGTTTTAAGGCTTTCCTGCACCATGCTTTACCTCATCTCTCTCCTCCCCTACCACCTTCCCGAGTCCTTACTCTCTACTCTAAACGTTTCCCACCTGCCTGTCACTGGCTTCTCTTCTAAGCTGCTCAGAAACTTATGCTGCCATTCCCTTCAGCTTTTAACTCCCTCCTCCTCCTTGCATTTAATCAGCATTGCAAAGCTTCCCAGGCTCCAAACCATACACAAATCAAGCCTGGTTATTGCAGTTTTTGTTTTGTCAGAAAAGAAAGAGCAATACCGCAAGTGAAATTTGGATTATGTCCTGAAGAACAGGCCAGACCAAAAAATTAGCTCTGCACAGCTGCTGCTTCACATTTTTGAATTTTTGAAACACCCGGTACAGTTAACAATGCATGTGTGTCACCTGTAAACGCATTAAAAATCCATTTTAACGTTTTCAAAACTTTTGTTTCATTTCATTTTATTTTCATTAGTTTTCATCTTTAGTTTGCCACAACTATCCCGTCAACTTGGCAGGAGGACAAAGAGCAGTATCACTATTTTTTGCAGCCAATATTACTCAGTATAACTACCTGTCCATTAATAACGCTTGTCTACAGGCCCACAGAGCATAACGTACCTGTTATACTGCACCAGTGGTTTAGTCAAGACCCCTCAGCTGGAGCCAAGACAAACCAAGAGCGGATATGAGCACTACCGCCCTGCACTGAGGCAACGCACTGAGCCATGGCTGAACAGAGAATAAAATGCCAAAGAAGTGCCCGTGCTACCAAGAAGATGTCAATTAAGTGTTTCTTTAAGACCGTGACTAACGAAGTTTGATACCATTGGTGTCTGTTAGATCTGCAGACTGCAAGATTTGTCCTCATGTTTGTTTTGATACTGGCTTTGCAATCTACACAACAGGCAATGTGTGACATTGACTTGTGTAGATTGCTGTCTATGCTGCTGACCACAAGGTGGAAAAAAGGGAGGCAGGAGATAATCCTGCTAATTCTTCTGTGATGAAGATCATGCATGTGTGGGAGAGTCAGGGGAGCTGATTACTACCCCTGCTCGTTTTCATGTGACTGACCTTTGTTGTCAATGAGGAAGGTGTATGAAGCCAGTGAGTCTTGGTAGTAGGTGACGTCCTCTAAGATGTAGGCCAGGTTCACATCCACCCCGACCACGCCCAGGAGCAGGTTACCAAAGTAGCACGGCCTGCTCACCGTCATAATAAATCCTGGAGAAAGGAGAAGGAGGATCGGAACGAAAGTTTACACAACAGCTCAGATTAGTTATCTAAACTAATCTTGTGTTAACAGTTTCCCTTTATTGGTTATTTATCTGTGTAGCTCAATCTAACTAATTCCAGTTAAAGTGTGAATTAGCTTGGTTGCAGACAGCTGAAACAATCAAGCCCAGAGATTTTGGAGGAGAATTGGTGCGTTTTTTTTAAAAGTTCATTCAGTTCCTTTTGATTTATCTCATTACAACATGCCCTGGATGAGGTTATTTGGCCACAGTCTAAAATGTGACTCATTGTTAGCCCAGACCGAAGTTTACTTTGGCTAAGTTGAGTGCTCACCATCTCCCATGGGGTCAGAGTAGGGCAGGCTAAAGCGGGCCAGGTCGATCATGCGGTTGGGCAGGTTAATGTAGAAGCGACCCACTGTTGTCTCCAGGTTGCTTAGCTGGTTTAGTACCATCATGCTTCCCTTTACCACCGGCATCATCATCAAAGCTCCTGCTGATCCAGATGATGACGCCACGGAGGAGCGGTCTCGGTCCGTCGTTCTGTCAACCCCATACTTCACTGAATTCTGCTCCGCGAGGTCCCTCAGGAAGGCCAACTCCTTCAGGCCTGTTACTCCCTCTGAAGGAGGAGGAAATGGGATAGAGAATGAGTTTAGGAGAGTCAGTGACAGAATTTGTTTTATTTAATCAAGCAGGGACATTAAGAACAAATCTGTCACTGATGGCATGGCTAAAGGCCTACCGAACAGGAGGAGGTATATTTTGAGGACAACTACCCTCATGTTGTTCTTGTGGTCAAGCAGCAAGAGGCAAACATTAAATGGGAAGGATAATATCCAATCATTGACTGGATTACAGCAGAATCCCTTTTTAATGCCAGGGCTCTCCTCTGTGACTGACGGGTGCCAATGTCGTCATGGGAGGCAATGTCAAACAAACACAAAGGGGAAAACTGCAGACAGCAGAGGTTTCTGTTCACTTTCATTTCTGAGGGAGTAGCTTCTCCCACTTTTCTTCCTAAATGATGGTCCTCAGTTTTGCTCTTCTGTACCTCTATTTAAAAACAGTTCCTTTTACAGTTAGTGTTTCTCACCAGAACTCATTGCTTATGCAAAGCCGACTTTTGGAACATTTTGAAAACTGAATGGTTTAGACCATTTGTGCTGGAAGATTTAAAAAAAAAAAAAGGACAGAACCAGAAACATGCTCTAAAACACCTCTAGTGGTGAAAATCTCTACATGTTACCTTTAAGAAAACCAAACTGAAGAAAAATTGATTCAAGTGAAACTTGCTGCCTTGAAATATCTATGATGAAGGGTCCAATCACATCGCATTTACAAAATCTCATATACTGTGTAATGAATATGTTCACTTTTTGGACTGTTTGTCAGATAAAACAAATGTGAAGACATCATAGTGGGGTCTGGGAAAATGAACACACACACACACACACACACACACACACACATACACACACCCACACCCACAGAGAACTGACAGAACTGTGTATTATACTGCCAAGGGACTGCTGATCTCCTTGAACAATCAGCACTTCACATTTGGCAGGGGATGCAGGGAATAAGACACACACACACACACACACACACACACACACGCTCACAGTGGCCCTTTCAGCTGTGTGCAACAGCATCAGCAACAAAACAAATGTTTTTTTGGATATGCAATGCTAATAAACTCAGAGGATGATAGATTTCTGCATCCTTTTCATCATGGAGCTCTTTAGACAGCCAAGGTCCTCTGTCAGTCACACACAGTGAGCAGTTCACCCTTTGAAGTCTCACTCTCTCTCCTCTCTTAGATGTACCTCATTTCCATTCTCCAATGCAAAAATTATTTGTATTAATGGTGGACTAATGCATGCACAGCAGAGGTGCGTGTAGGTGTGTGTGTTGCAGAGGGAGGTGGGATTTAGAGGAGGCAGATGCATGGACAAGGACAATGAAAGAGGAAAAGGAAGCATACACACCGACACACACACACACACACACACACACGATGGAAACAAAAAGCTTTTGAGGTTTCTGAGCACCTCTCCAACCTTCAGTCTTCTCCTGAGCATACTGTAGCCAAGAATACAGAGAAAGGATATATAACAAACAGAAACTGCTCCCAAAAAAACCAAAAATGAATGAAGCTCTAGATGCGCAGAGCAAGAAATGAAATCAACATTAATATGGATCCAATTTAATTCCTACAGTATGCTGCCAAAACTGCTCCATGTTTGTGCTTTATTTAAAAAAAATATGTAATTTATCAGCTGGTCTACTTTTCTGATGATCGAATTACAGTAAACCGGTTCATAAAAGCGTAGCACTAACCTTTGTAATATTTGAGATAAATTTGAAATCTCCAGCATTTCATTTTGTTTATGGTACACTACAGACACCTGCAAAAACTTTTTACATTACAACATTAAATCAATTCTTTCAATGAAAAATGAAAAATTAAACTGAAAAATGTTCTTCTCCCCTATTATCAAAGTGCAGGCAGGGCTCTCCTGGTTCTTATTATCTGGGAAGTCTTAGAATTTATAATTTGTTAATTTCAATATTAACAAATAAGTGAACATCACATTAAAATACAATACATAATACACTACAATAATATAATAACACACAAAAGTATAAAAGTGTATCACTGCTGAGAGATAATCCACTGTTCATTTTTCTTTTCTTTTCATGTTCAGCTGTTGTGAACAGTGTCTTGCAGCAGAGCATGCAAAAATTTTTGAATGTGCAAACCCAAAATCCATGTGAAAATCAGTTAAAAACCACCCTCTTTGTTAATAAAAGATGTTGTGTCTTTAATGCGAGTGACCTACCATTCATGAGAGCGTAGGTGAGGATCATGACCGAGTTGTTGAGGTGTCGGTTCTCCTCTCTGACCACACTGAGCGTCGCTCTCTTCTCCTGCTCTGACGACTCTCGAGACGTGATACCAGACGACAGGTAGATGATCACCATGTCTGTTGCTGAAAACAAACACACACCACACATGACGACGAAACCTCTGCATATGAACAACAATATGCTCAATATGCAGCGACACCACAATTTAACACTATCGCTTTCTGCCATAGTTCTTACTGGTGCTCTGCTTGCTGAGGCTGGTGGTGTTTCGGAGCAGCTGGAAGGCCCTCTGGAACCCAGCTGCGTGCTGTGTGGCTCCATCAGAAGCCTTGATGTTGGAGATGAAGGTGCTCATCTTCCTCTTGGTCTCGCTGGTGGCTGGAGACAGCAGAGTCTTATAGCACTGGTCCAGAGAACAGGAACGAACCATCTCTGCCACTGACAGAATGGAGATCTGGAGAGGAGTGATAACGAGATTAGGTGACAAAACAAGGTAGTGGGAGTAACACTGGTGTTGGCTCTTATTGATTTTTCAAAGCATTTAAGCATATATGGCGCTCTGTAAATATCAGCATGTAAATATGAAAATTTATAAAGCAGGGTAAGAATAATAAGGTGTATTGCCTGTCACTAACCTTGTCATGTTCATCTATAGCATTAAGGATGACGAGTGCAGAGTCCTTGGCAATCTGAAGCTGGGTGTCAGTTACAGACGCTCCATGGTCGACCATCACCACG
The DNA here is from genome assembly GCA_037833715.1 of Toxotes lorentzi. Taxonomy (NCBI): domain Eukaryota; kingdom Metazoa; phylum Chordata; class Actinopteri; family Toxotidae; genus Toxotes; species Toxotes lorentzi. The sequence continues at coordinate 16,741,266 of JBBMJY010000022.1, forward strand.
ATGTGTTTAGACTGAGGACGTACTGCGGACACGTACACAGGCCTGCAGGAATACACACATGAATACACAAAAACATGCATGGCCAGATTAGATGCTGAACGAGGAAGAAATACACACACAATCCCCAACCCAAGATTATATCAACAAATCCTGTAAAAGCATTTGTGCAGTGATGATTAAAAAGGTAAAATTAGCAGGAAAACCAGGAAAACTTTTGCATTTTTAGTAAACTAAAAATGCAAAAGAACAATGTATCCTTCCTAAAGCTGGAGCAAATGTTTATCGAAAGCAGCAACGTGACTGTGCGACTGATTGCTCATGAATCTTCTAACCAAACAATACATCCTTTCTCGTCTACCCTTTCCTCATCCCTTATCTTTCCTTCATGACTTTTGTCACAGTTGTCTTTCCTTGTCTACAGTTTTCACAACAGATTCCCCATTTTTGGTGGAGATTCAACGCTTTCTTTATTTCATGCTGTTATTGCTGAGGTATTTATCCAACACCATGTAGAACTGTACGACTCTACAGGACATCTTCAGGCTTTAAAAGTTACAGAAGGAATTGTACTTTTCATATTATTCCCATGTATTTTTGAATTATAAAAAGATTACAGCAGCGTTTCAGGCCTTATACGGTCATGGTTACATAGAAACCTATAGTAATATAGAAAACCCCCTGTTTACGGTTAGAAATACCTCCATTATCTGCACAAAAACTCAATGACGTGCTGAAGGCAGACGTGTTGGCTGGGTGACAGCACAACCGATTTACAAAAAGCAGACTATGTGGCTCACTGTCAGGTCTAAATCTATTATTACAAGGTAATCACCACGCCAAGAGTAAAGTAGTGTTGAGGTATAAAATATTTCTCCCTCATTCCAAAGCTAAAATTTCTGTATTTGTTGCATCTCACTGTATGTGCATGTATTATCAGCTTGGCAGGGTACAGAGGGCTGCAGAGGGTAGAGGGATCAGCGCCTCTGTGCGTGTGGTCTGCTGGACAAGGGGACAGTAACACAAAGTGGAGAAGGGGAGCAATGTATTCACAAAGCCTCATTCACACTTGAAGCATGCCAGGCAACATAATTTCTCTGATGGCCATATGCCAGCTCACTGACTCGAACAGTAAGAGAAAAAAAAAAAATCCAACAGACGTAGTAATAAAAAAAGAAGTGCATCATAGAAATAAAAGACAATAGATACAGAGACATCTTTCAGCCGTGGCCATAAAAAAAAAAAAAAAACCCACAACACTGGAGGTGTGAAATTCCAGTGGGCTTTAGTGGTGCAAAGCCACATTCCTGCCAAGGGCATGTGTGTCAGGGTGTGTGAGGGCAGCATGCCATCAACATGCCCTCTGGGCCACCCTACAGCAACTGACAGAGGAGGAGGGAGAGGGGGGAAGAGGGTGAGGAAGAGGCAGGAATGAGTTGTTGTAGCTTTAACCTTAGTCGGTCTGTTCTAGTACTTTGCTCAGTTAGTGAAACCTGCTGACAAACCGTATATTTGGCAGTGAGCTGGAGTTTCGTTCTTACGTCTCTTTACCCAGTCAAAGAGCTGAATGACAAAAAAGAAAAAGTAATGATTTAAACAAAGGGGAGGTTGTTCGATACCTGCTGCGGTGCTCGTAGCTTCCTTTACACTGGAACTTGTGGGCAGGGAAGACGGTAAAGATGCCCTCCTCTGAGCTGAAGTACTGCCACTTTATCCCCGGGTTGGACTTCAGGTTGTCTGCCAACACTGCAGAAGGAAGACACAGAGAGAGGGCAGGGAAAATTAAAAATAAGTGGGCAGGACATATTGGAAAGGAACAGAGGAAAAAAAAAGGAGGACAAAGATTAAAGAAGGAAAAAGGGGAAATGTGAGGAGCAGAAGGGAAGGAAGGAAAACAGATGAGTAACTGAGGAGTTTATCTGATTCTCTTTCTCAGGCCAGTCACTACAGTTTCCAGGCAAATTTCACCCTCACTTGCATTTGGGTGGAATCTGGTCTGTCAATTGAATTTGCATGCAACTGTGCCAACTCTAAAATTTGCTCTGTGTTCAGAACATCTAAAATAATTTACAGATTAGTGTGACAACTTGCTTTAGTGAAAAGAACGTCTACTAATACATTTCGGGAATCTCTATTAATAACTTTTGTGTACACAAACTTTCCTACTCAGACATTTGTAGTCCAGCTGCATGCAAGCCCGCCTGTTAAGGCATGACAAGGATTGAAATGCATCCCTTTCTGGCTGGACGTAAAGGGTACAACCGCAAAGGCATTTTCCTATTCACACCTCACACAAAATAAACTAACATCAAGAAGAAAAAAAGTTTGAACTGTTACTACTGGGAAGCATAGTGTACATGTCTTTCATTTGGCCTGATAATACAAACTCTCTAAGTTTTTTGCTCAACACAAACAGGCACTGTTTTACTGGGTCACAGAGTAAACAGTATCTTCACAGAGATCCCATCACAAAGCCAGCAACTTCCTTTCCGCTCGCTGCAACACAAAACGGCCATTCACAAAGGGACGGGGCGGTGGGGGGAGGGGGTGTGTGTGGGGGGGGGGGTGTTAGGGAGACACAAATAGAAACTTTGGGCCTTTAAACAGGCAAAAAGAGAAACAGAGAGGGAAGAAACAGAGCGTAGCCATCACAGTAGGCTTTACTAAACTAAACAATGATGCAGCTGTTAGAATAACTTCTCATCAATTAAAATACAGGAATGCAATATACAAAATGACTAATCTTATCAATAGACATTCACACTCTAGCAGAAATCCTGTTTAGATGCACGTTAGATAGCAGGCTGAAACAGTTATACCTATGTGGCTATAATGCACATTGAAATTTCAAATACATGTCTGTTATTTGTCATTACTTCGACCCCATTAGCCATACAAGACTACAACCTCTTTTTGGTTAGAAATGAACCTGGTCTCAGTATTAAATATAAATAAAAACCAGTATAATCTATCCTAAGTGAAAGTTTGGTTTCATTTAGCCAGATTTTACAATGTTTAAATCTTACTCCTAATAAACCTTCACTGTGGTTTCTGCAGCTTATTAGCAGCAGTATGCATTCACAGACTACTTTGCTAATTAGCTGACTGGATTTTCATGACCTGGGACAGGATTTCAAATATCTTGTTAATTAACTCTACAGTCTACATGCTATCCGCCATTCATGCGTGTCAGCTGGTTGTAAGCAGTCCCAAAATGTGGTTCTTGGCTTGTGGTCACATTGAATTAATCACCTGCTAAAGACAACCTGTTCTGACCTCTCTCAACACTCCAACAATACTACGAGCCAAAGAATCTTTTTTTTTCCCCTATGGGAGAGATGGAAAATCAAAGCCCAAATACTCAACTAACATTAAACAAATTAAGTATATACACAAACAGATAAATTACAGAACAACTGTGGAATCACCCGACTGCCAAAAATTATAAGCAGTACCAAAAAGCACCTCTGGCTACATGTACTTGGCAAAGAACTACTTTTTTGAGACACAGGAGGTTCTTGCACACCACGGTCCACCATCATACATTATCCCCGCCCAGTCACTCCATCCATCTCCAAGGCTCATATAAACAGGAACCACTCAGTTGTGTTGACAGTGGAAGAAGGGCTCTGTATACATCTGTCAGGCTACAGTGCTCCACTCTGCCATCAATGTTTAGATCTTCCCAGAAACAGATGGGCAAGCCAAGAAATAGGACCCAAATTACTGTGATTTTCAACAATCAAACTACTCATGACTATCTGCAAATGACCCACTTGATACATCTGTATCTACATCCATATATAAAAATACAGTACAGCTTTAACTATTGCATGGCAGTAGAGAATCATAAAGATAATGCAGAAACATGAGATACATCTACTCTGACATTGACCTGACAATGTTGATACATAAAAAGTCATTAGAGTTACACTTCATCTTGAGGGGAACATGACTAAATTTCATGCACTGGCAGGATAGTTGTTTCACATAGACATTTCACACCAAAATAAAAATGTCAGCCTTGTGGTAGCCCAAGAGGAAAATGTCAACAAAATCCATAGAATGCATCACCTCAAAACGATCCTCTCTGAACCATGAATGAGAACATGCCGCACCAGACTATAGTGAGCAACATATGTGTGTGTGATGCTTCAAAGGCGGGTGACCCCACATATGCAGTCATTCTTGAAGTTCAGGACACCTCAGATTATGTTCTGTTAATTACGTAGGACTTGCAGCATGAAAAGACAATTGATTTGTTTGTACTTGCTGTCATTTCTCAGGCCCCGGTCAGTTTCATTTTGCCTGTCACATACATAGCCAAAACATTTGGTATGGTGAATACAAGGCAGTGTGTCCATGTGTTCAGTGGCACTGCAGCATAAAGTTGGAGTTGAAGTTGATGGAGAAGTTGGTCTAATCACACAGCACTCCAGGCCAGCCATCTTTCATCTACCTGTCTTTTCAGTCCCTTCTGCTGGTATCACTTCTGATGCCTCCCCCATATCCACTATCTCCATCCTATCTTCCCCTTCCTCCCAATAAAAGCAAAATGGAAGATGAGAGGAGAGAAGATGGGATGAATACAATGATGTCTTGATACAATTACTCCATTTCAATCAGCTCTCACCCCTCCTTTATTCACCTTCATTCATCATTCTCTCCCTCTCAGTTATCCCCCTCTCTCTCTCTCACCCGCTCCCTCCCTCCCCTCTGTGGCTGCTTGTTTAGACTGGGCTGAGACAAATGGGAAAGAATGAATACACTGGGAGCGTGGGGGTCAAGCAGGGCTGAGTGTGAGGGGCAGGGAGAGAAGAGGGGAGGCGGTGGTTGGGGTGGTAACTTGAACTACCCGTGACTGGCTTGTAAGGAAAATAAAACCCCACTGATGGTTACGTGTTATGAATGGCAGTCATTATGAATGGTTTACCGAGAGACGAGCAGGCTGGGATATCTGGGAGAAACAGGAGGAGGGGTGCAGCAGTGGGATGACAGAGGAAGTACAAATGCAGTTGGAGTTTTGTATGTCAGTTATATGTCATTAGCAAATTCTGCTAACAAATGGTCAGAATAAGATATTACATTAAACATACATACATTTGATGACTTAGATCGGAGAACTTTGGTTGGAGCCATAATTATCATGGGGACAAGCTTTGCCTGACAACACGTTAAAAGGGAAACAGTCCTCCACGATGTAGTTAAAAGGAAATGTGTTGGTGGAGTTTAAAGCCAGATTTTTATTTGACTTTGGCTTTTAGAAGTGGTTATGAAACTGATTATTTTCATGTAGCACATGGTGAATTAAGCATTCTTCCAATCTGACCATTTTCAAAGTGGATTTGGAAACTTGCACAATCTCAAAAGCCATACAGGGACTGGGTAGAATTTGTCTGAAATGAAAATTTCTAGATGAAAAACACTCTGTGCGTGAAGAGTGCATGTAGTACAGCTTGATATTTCTTCTCTGGAAGTAGTAGGAGCACACTGCAAACCAAGCAATGGCAAAGGAACAGAAAAACCAGCCGGGGAAAGTTGGCCTTTGCCTGGTTTTTAGTCAGTTCGGTCCATTTTCTTCTTAATCAAATGCAGACCGACATATGTGGCACAGACACGTGGGTTTTACATGGTAACAGGCAGCAATGTGCTTCTGCAACCTGGAGCGTCAATAAATGTATTGTGGGAGCGGAGAGAACACCATCAAACAGTTTTCCATTGGTCTTACTCATATGACTGATAACTGATTTGTTAGGAGTATGTTGAGGTTACATATATGTGCAGTTGTGCCAACTGATGCAATTTTATATTTGAGGTAAAGTGAGGACAGAAACAAAGAGCTCGCAAAGCTCTTGACAGGATGATAAAAAAATACACCACCTGAATGCAATGGCAGACATGAGTTCAAAGTCAAACTTGAGCGCATTTGATCTCAGGCTATTAAAAAAAAAAAAAATAAAAAAAACAAAGGGGCGAAAAAAAGAGGAGAAACAGGAATCGGGAGGAAAGAGCGAGAGTGAGGAAGCACAGGAGGGACTTTGGACATGCACAGCTCATTATTTCCATCTTAGATTAATATCCTTTCCTTTTTAACATTTATGAAGATAAGAGGGATAGAAAAGATAATCTAGCTTCTTAATTAAGAACTGGTTGCCATGGCAATTGCTGTTAAATCATTATCCGTTCAGCGTACAGACCATTGTCTAAAAATGGATTCCAAAGTTTTAATGGTGTGTCCATTTTTCATTTGTTAAAGTAGGTCAGCTCATATAATAGAAAATTCTTTGTGCTTCACGTGATGTGTGTGTGTTCTTTGCGTGTGTGTGTGTGAGCAGCAAACCTGAGTTAAGATCTCGTCCAGGGTTGAAAGCTCGGCTGTTGACGGTGGGGGAAAGTCTATCACAGCAGATGGTCTTGGAGACATTGGTATTGAAGTTTCCATCAAACCTAAACACACATAAACAGGCAACATTTAAGAAATTTATAGAGCGTGTCGAGCTCATTTGTTGGTGGAGCAGCTCTGGCTTTTCTCTCAGCACAGCACAGATTTACTACTCCACAGCTTCATTTCCAATAAAACCAAACTCACAGGTTTACACATACCTCTGAATTTACAGTAATGTACATGTTTAAAGTAAAGTTTAGAAAAAAGCTTCAACTGAGATGTACAAGATTTACACAAATAGTTAAAAAAAAAATCCATGTAAAACTGTGAAGTTAATCCAATTAGACTAAACATCTGTTGAAACTAATCCCTGCTCGTTTCATTTGAGCTAAACTGTATAACTGGCTATATTATCTGTTTCCCAGACCTCATCTTAAAGTCAAAGCTATGGCTGGTGAATAATATTTTCCATGGAAAACGGCTTGAATTCTGCTTTTCCCCCAACAAAGCTAATACCCAGTTCCCTGAATACATCTGAATGTGATTGTAGGAAAGGCCGCCTGCTTAATTCAGTAATTGAAATCATGTGCCACAGATGACCAATTTGTTGTGTCAGTCTTTGTCAATTGTTTTGTTTTTGTTTTTTTCACCCCTTAATTCCCCCAGTGTCATTTTTAAAAGAACATTACACTGACAACAGTAGATTTGTAGTAAAATGACTGTTTGCCAGTGAGTCATTGTTTTCCTACAGTAACAGTGTTAATGAGTAAAGTTTGCGATCTTGATTATATTAATATTCTCTCTGGTATCATGAAAAGACAATGATAAGGATGATGCTAAGGTGGTAACTTAGGAGATGAGAGGGAGCCCATATGAAAGGTCTTTGTTTGAGCAACGCACTTTAAATGTGTAGTTAACGCCTTGGATTAAGCTACACATGAGGCAGCAGTGAGATGTGAAAACGTGCTTGACATTAGCAATTCATTCAGTCAAACATCGCATATTTGTTTGCTTTATTTAAAATAGTAACGGAGTTGCAGGTACCATTTTTGAAAACTGCTTTTTTGTCTGTCACATTCTAAAGATTAAAAAAAATCTCAGTCATAAATGTGAAAACCAACATTTAGATAACATATGCACTCATATATAGCCTCTTCAGTCCAGTTCCTGAGGCTCTGAACACATATGGATTCCTATATTCTTAACAATACATACATTGAGGCACTTCTAATGTGCAATGGAGAGTTATATTCTACGTATGGCATTTGAGGAGATGAAAGTGAGAAAAGAGAAGAGAAAAGACAAAAACCTAAAATAACTGCTTCAAACATTGGCGTCATCCAAGACTCATACAATGTAGGGCTGAGCCAGAATCTAATAGTTTTCTCTGCTTCGGCTTGTGTGGCATTTTCATTTATTCTAACATTTAATGAGCCACAGAATTTAAGCCTTCCACCAAACGGTTCCTCCTCATCAACCAGGCTTAAAACTGCCAATTAATAGAGATGCAATTAAACAGCACCAGAAGGCAGATATTCATACAGTATGTAGGTCACTGCATTTGCAAAATACACATAGACTCTGATCCCTAACTTTTAAAAGTCTGAAATAAGTCAGAGAGAGGGAGATAAAAAGGATGGACAGAAAGAGCATTAAAAAAAATGGATGCATAAAATAAGAGTGTCCCACTTTTGATGGAGGCAGGATCCGGATGTAGTTATAATGCACTGCTGCGTGCAAATATTTTGAAACGACTTTGAGTACAAGAAAACGCAAATTCAGGACAGCTGGATATAAGCCATTTAACTCTCTTATGTGTATTAATGTGCACAGTACAGTCACAGTATCAATCACTGTTCAGAACAAAAAAGAAAATAACTACATACAAATCCTAGTTGGTAACCTACCTATAATGTTTTCTCATTCTTTATCTTATTTGAGTGTCAGAGGACAGAGGGTGCTATATGCTGCACAGATTGTAAAGCCCCCTGAGGCAAATTTGTTATTTTTGTTAATGGGCTATGTAAATAAGACTGACTTAACTTGACTATCTCACACCACAAACTGTATTATACTCCAGTTTGTTACAAGCATACTACAGTGGAGCCTATCAAGGATTCTGGGTAATAATCTCAGACAATCACACCTAAACACACATAATCATTAGCCTGTCTCTTTGGTACAATTATCTTTTTAATTTGGCCCTAAGCAGCAATATTTTTTAATATGCTCTTTTTCTCATGTAGTACATGATGAACGACCCTGCAAGGGCATGAGTCTCAACTAAAAGTGTTAAAGAGGTGTCAAACAATGAGATCTGTGTTGCAATCAGCACATCTTTAACACACTGAGTTTCCACAAACATATTCACACATGACATATCATTTTTCGGTAATTTGTTTTAGTGTTAAACAACAGCATTAGCAGTGTTATTCCTCCGTGTGTGTGTGTGTGTTGATGGTAAAGCACAGTTTCCAAAGCCTTTATCTCTGGAGTTAAAAGCTGACAAAAAGGTGTACGGAGGAGCAGCCGGTTCTGCACTGCACCAAACCTAGGTGCTTTGATCCCCCCCACCACACACACCCACACACACACACCCCTCTGCCTTAGCAACACACAGACATACGTGTGCACATATAAACACACTCACAACACCTTCTTTGGCTCCCTGTGCTTGCAGACCTGGCACTCGCCTGGTTTGATTGACAGGTGCTGTGATGTACAGGCTGCGTTTGAACTTCACTCATTTAGAGTCCCATAAGGCCAAAGTCATTACTACTCTCCTTCAGCCCACTTTGCATAGAAGGGGTGGGCAGGGCGCTCAGCAAAATGTGTGCCAGATAAAAAATACATTTGCAGGCACTTTGAATTCCACATCAAAAAAACATATGAGAACAAGGGAGGGAGAAAGAGAGAGAGAGAAGGGGAGGGAGAGGAGAGAGGGAGGAGGGCTTACATTCTGATCAGACATCTAAATGAGGGCAGAAAAATCTGTTTTGCAAAATGGGACTGGATTTGATATCTCATACGTATGTATGTATGTGTGTGTGTGTATGTGTATGTATATAAACTCTTATCCATGAACGTTAAAAATTCAATGCACAGTGCTTTACATAAGTCTTCCACTGACTATGCATATTAATAATGTATTGTAGGGATGCTTGTTACCATATTTCCCAGAAGGGGAGTGTTCTCCAAGCAGTAATTAGTAATGATCTTGAAGAAAACAGCCAGCACCAGTAACAGGCATTTGAGTGTCCTTCATTCAAACTAAAATTCATTGATGTTTCTTTGAATTTTGACAAAAAATTGATTATATTTTTTCTATGGTTTTAAACCAGAATGAAGCAAAAAACATGTATAATGCCTCCATTCCGAAGAACAAAGATGCCCTTGAGAGAGAAGACTGTTTTTCTTCAGTTAGACACTAGAGAAAAAACAGTAAGTCCAATGTCTTATAGCATAGAGTGAAATAGGCAGACACCTCTAAATAAGGCAGCACCTGTCGTGTTCAGCACTACCCATCCACTGTTTATAAAATCCATTATATTAAGCTGTACCCTGCTGCAGGAACCATGTATATCCACAGAGGAGGCAATCATACGCCATTCAAAAAATCCCAGCGAGTACAATTACCTTGAAGAGGCTTGCTGTTGTGCAAGCTCCAATGTCAAGAGTAATACCATTTCTAATGTGTTTGCGATCCCTCGGTGAATAACAGCAGTGAAGCTGGCAACATGCTAGCTGGAAAATGGAGAGTGCTTACAGAAGGCCTTTCATATGTCTGGCTCTGACAACAGCTCTATCCAGATAGATTTCATTATAATATCAATATGCAGAGAGGATTTTGGAAGCCTGTTTGGTGTCCGGCAACTCTTCAGACGGCATCTGGGGCGTTAAGTGAGAAGTCCTCTCAAAAGAGGGAAAACAGAATAAAAAGCTCTTGTGGATTTTGATCCTGTCCTTTAACATAAACCGAGAGGTATTTTGAATCTCCTGGTCTCCTGATCTCTGACAAATGAGACAACAAAAACTAAATGTACTGTATTTCAGATATGTCAATAAGACCTTTGTGTTAGATTGCATAATTGCATTAGGGCATTCACCTGTAATAATCAATTTCTCAAACTCAGACGGAATTCATGACTCAAAATGATGTCACAGCTCAGGCACCGAAATATTATTCAAATTTATGCTTTGGTTTTTAATCAGCACCAGATTTCAAGAATTGTTACTGTATTACTGCACTCATGTGCTGAGGAGCAATTATACTAGAGAACTATGGTATAGTTTTATTTATTAGATCAAACCAAGCAATTCATTCATTCATTCATTCATTTTCTATACCGCTTGATCCATCAGGGTCGCGGGGGAGCTGGAGCCTATCCCAGCTGACTACGGGCGAGAGGTGGGGTACACCCTGGAGTGGTCGTCAGTCAATCGCAGGGCTGACACACAAAGACAGATAAACACGCACTCACACCTAGGGGAAATTTAGAGTAGCCAATTAACCTAATGTGCATGTTTTTGGGATTGTGGGAGGAAACCGGAGTACCTGGAGAAAACCCACACAGGCACACATGCAAACTCCGCACAGAAGAGCTCAGACCAGGGTTCAAACCTGTGAAGCGACAGTGCTAACCACTGCATCACCATGCCGCCCACCAAGCAAATGATTAGTTGGGGAAAAAAATCCTATGACTTTTATTTGACCAATTATGTATTTATGTGGGTTAGGGTGTGAGGGGCAGTAGGCAAAACAGTATTTTGGAAGAAATGTGTAAAAAAAAAAAATTCTATAGATTCAACTTTGAATGGGTAAAAAAAAAAGGTAGTGTAAGCAGGCAAGACAGTGGAGTCCTTCCTGCTTAATCTGTCCTTGAATATCAACCAAGGAGGAAGTAAAGAAAAAGAGGACAGATTGGAAAAACAGGGGAAAGGAAGGGAGTATATAAAAAAAAAAAGGAAACCCGAGACTGGAAGGAGGAATAAATAAATGGAAGCATGAAAGAAAGGGAAACGTTTAGGGGAACAAAGGAGGAGAACGAAAGAGGTACAGGTTGACATTAACAGATGCATGTGGAGAGAGAAAAAACAGTTCTGATAGTTACCCAGCATTTACACCTGTTAAGGTCACTTGAACAAAACCCCCTCCCAATCTGCCTGGTATGTTGCCATCTCCTTTTCTAATATGCAAACAGAGGTATCACCATCATGCTGACGACGATGATACCTCTACCAGTAGATCAGCGTGATCTGAAGCTCTAAGTCTGAGTAGCTGCTCATGGCTGCCACATATACTCTTGATCTAGACTGTAAATCAGCCAGGAGCTCAGATAGTGAGAATTCTTCTTCAGAAACAGGAGCTATGTATTAGCACTATGGTGTCTTTAAACTCCATGTTTAATTTATGAGCAAAGATACTGCAAATTCTTGGTGCAATATCATCCTTCGTATATGATACGACTACACATTGTACAGGAATGCTGCGATCACAGGAGTTAAGTTAAGCAATTGGTGTTCAGCAACCCAGACACATGACACATTCATGTAGGAAAAAATATAATATGAAAAAATATTAATTGTTTTAAAGTGGGAACAACCTGCATTATATGGATTAGAAATTTTATGAACTTTCCAAAAAATTCCTGCACAGTACCAAAAAACAAAAAGCTGCTGGACATAAATGGAGGTCTTAATGGAACAGACTCGATAAAAAAGCTGCACCATGAAGGTAGTTTTTAGTAAAATATCTCTGAAACAACTGGATGGATTGTCATGACATTTGGTACAAACATTCAAGTTTCCGTCAGGATGAATTGTGATAACTTTGGTGCCTTCACTTGTCCTCTAGCGCCATGATCACCTCAAAATTTGGATTTTTATTCAATACTTTTATGAACAAATATCAGCAAAGTCTTGTTCAAGAATACAGGTGCTATTAGGAGAAGTCATGGGAAAAATGTCAAACTGCACTGAGGATTAACGTGCTGCTGGTCAAACACTGTGATACGGGCAGGCCTGCACGCAGCTAGAATGGCCCAACAATTTTTAGGCACAACTTTGGCATGTCTCGTCTCCCTCTACCTCTATCATCCCTCTACCTTTCTCTTCTTCTATTTTGGTGAGACACTTAAATATAAAATATTAAAATAATTAAATATAAAAAGAACACTTCAGGATCATATGAGCAACATTACTTGCACAGCCCATTCGCAGCTTATCTCTTCAATACCTCTTGGTGAAATGAGACCATTAAATGCCGTCTGGGCTGCTCCCAAGCACACTTCTCACTTTTACAGCTGCATATCAGTAGAACTGTTGAAATGAGCACCTTTAGATTGCATGTCAAAAATATAAACATGCAGACACACATGCATGCGCATCAACAGTTACATACTTTTTCTATTTTCAGGTACAGTCTGTTGTTGAGACCGAGCAGTGATTAAAGCATACCACTGGGCGCTAAGCACTGTCCTCTGTGGCCTCTCTGTGAAATGATAGCCTGCTAGCCTGATGGCTAACAGACATGGACACCCTGCGAATCACCTGATCCGCCTCTAAACTGGGTGACCTGACTGAGACCCCCAGAAGCAGCTGATGCCTGAAACTAATGAAGGACACTCTGAGGTGGACTACAGAAAGATTAAGATCCTGTTCAAGCTGCCTGAATTGCACAATGTTTAACATGATGTACATTTTTTTTTCTCTAAATATTCCAACTGGGTCAATTAATAGCATGGCATGAGAGCTTCTTACCTTTGGGCAGCGCTAGGATTCCAGTGTTTATGCTAAGCTAAGCTAACCAGCTGCTCACTTCAGTGGCATCAATCTTCTCATCAAACTCTTTGCAAGAAAGCAAATAACCACATTTCCCAGAATGACCAACAACTATCAGATGAATAACAAAGTTTTGTTTACTTCCAACAAATAGAGCTCTTTCTAGTTTTCTACATACAGTAGTCAAGTTATTAGAACCTAATTTTTAAGATGAGGTAATCTTGCATTGTACAAATTTAGTAAACTGAAAAAAGCTTTAGCTAGCTTCCCTGAGGCAGAGCGCACAGGAAGACAGAGCTAAATTATTGGACTTCTATTCTATTCTTCTATTCTGGAGCTCCTGAAAGTACCTCACCTACGTAAACCCAAAAAATGAAAGCGAGAGAGCTCTGTGCCTTTTACCCAATACAGGCAGATCCTTTGAAGGGATCTATTAGGCACAGCTTCAGTTTGGTAATTCCAACTCCACCACCACCACCCATGTGACTCCCTCTGTATCATTCCATCCTTCCAACCCAGGCCTTACATACTCTTTCTCTCAGCAATTTCTGCCTCAAACTGTCTCTCAAAGCTGTAAATGCATAGTTTAAGGCTGCACACGTTTGGACATAAAGCATGTTTGCATGTGAACAAGTGTTGAATATTTTTACAGTATGTCAAGTGCATGATTCGTCTACAGGTGGCCAGTGGCCTTCAGCCAGACCGCCTTCCCCTCTGCACGAGTGAAGGAAAGACGGGTGACCTTGCAGCCTGTGAAGTCTGCAGTGCAAAAACGTCAGAGAGCAATAACAGTTTACATCAGCTGATAAAGGGGAGGCAGATAGACAGAAATGGAGAGAGGGGATGAGGGGTAGAGACAGCTGCGGCTCTGTAGATTAGGACCGAAAGCAGCTCTCTCTTGCTCGCTCTCTTTCTGCTCGGCTTTGAACTGTGTTTTTGCCTGCCTGAGTTGGTGATTGGCTGAAAAGCTGGGTCTACACTGTAGACTGGGGCAATTTTAAAATCTCTCAGCACAGGATTTAAATATGACATATTCAGTCTCACAATCAGTTTCATAAAAAATAGACTAACACTGTTGTCATGTTGGCATCCTCTTCACAAAGCACAATGGCTTGATTCGGTCCCCAAACTGTTTGTAAGAAACACAATGAAAACAATATGCTGAAATTGAAATTTCTGTCATTTTGTCATTAATGGGACTGGCATTTGTGTTGCAAAGGGTTTAGAAGCTTTGCAATTTCATGACCAAAGTTAAAAATCTAATGAACATAAGTTGATGCCAATACAGCCATCAAATCTCCAGGCTTTCAAAAAAACTTCATTACTTATGAAAACCCAATATCTCCCTGCCTTCCTCGGCTCCAAGGCCCATAAAACTTATAATTGTTGACTTACACTGCAGAAAAGCAACTGGCACAACTGCTAACTATTGAATAGGTTCTGAAATAAGTCTAAATACGCTGCCAAGTATCAGAGCGCGCCAGCACTGCTTAAGGCTGTAAATGATGTAATTTAAACAGAGCTATAACTAATCCAAGGATGATCAAAACATGTTTGAACAAGGAAGAGATGGGGGTTTGTCAGTGTAGCTGGAGAATAAAGCAATGTATAGAGAGGTGAGTGCAGGTGCTGACAGTGGGAGGTGGGTTTACACATAGAGAATGAACCTCCTGCAGAGATTTTTGTGCAAGTGAAAGAGTATATAAAGTGTATGAAAGAGAAAGAGAAAAGCATGTCTTTGTATGTATGTGTGTGTGAGTTACTCACTCCATCATAGATGCTGGTATAGAGCAGCAGTCCTGTATCGCGGTGAGTGGAGAGGTGAGGTGGGCAGTGTATGAGGCTTCCACCACCTGTTTATTCCTGTTCACCACATCCAGGTAGCGGTTAAACTTCTCCCGAATCTTCTTGGCCAGCTGCACAAAGGAAACACAGACATGTTAATTAGAAGTAGCCAAAAGATTACAAAGTATCACATAAAGGATCTACACAAGTACACACACAGACACAGACGGTCAGACAGATACCACCGACACTTTAATAAGCCTGTTCAAACACGTCTTATTGTCAGAATTTAACTTTAGCCGACCATCATCACAGAAACAAACATCCATCAATCCAGGCTTCAAGTGTGATTATACACTGTTATACAGACACGTGTCCATTTGAAACACAAGACTGATGGGGCAAATCCACACACACTTACTTCTGAATGACTACATGCAGAACCTAAAATCGGCATTTCATCCTTACATACATTCGTACACAAAGACATACACATTAATATTCAGAAAGGATGCTAAACACGATCAAAGGTGCTCAGACCTCGGGCTGCACTAAGTGTGAAATCCATCACTGTTAAAAGCAGAGCACAATGATGGATGTCTGAGGCTGGAGAACATTAACTTCTCTCCACTTCCACACGGTAAACCCTTCATCAACCAATACGAAAATCCACCCAAAAATACAACACAGGGATGACTTAAGTGAAGGTTTAGGAGCTGCAGAATTGTAACTATCTGTGGAAAAAAAACAGCTGCATCACACAGTCATTTTCTCTATCTTGTGTAGTGCATTTGTGTTTATGTATATTTCTCTTGGTGATTATCATGCATAATACACTGTCAACTATTCTTCTTGTTCAAGACGAAATGTTTTCTCAGCGTTAATTCACATCAAATACAAAGTTCATAGAAGTCTCCAGTGACTTAGAAATTCTGTCTTCACAGTGTAAATTACCTTTAAAAGGCATGAAAACCAGGAAGCAGGGAGGCAAAAATGGAGTTTCTAAACAAAGGGAGAACAGCTAATTCTGTTGTGTCTACTGGGACCCTTAATGCAAACCCTGAACATGCATATATTATGCTTTGTCTTTCTTCCTCTGAAGGACTAGGTTCTGGTTGAGCACACATCTCACAATGCTCTTTCAAAATGGGGTTCCTGCTTCTTTGGGGAAACTAATAACCAGCGCTGTGGCAGTCTCTTGGGGGACATTAATAACCAGCGCACCAGCAGCTTTTCACAACAGATCCCTGTTCTTGGTTTTGTTTGCCAAAACGCCTTAAAGGGATGTTATGAGGGAATGTGAGGAACTTAAATTCACTAAATCTAAAGACATCACATGTATGTAATCTGTCACAGATTATCCTCTTAAATTGAAAGCCATCACATGATCTACTGGTTTGCTCGAGGTCTGTTAAAGAACTAATCACTTGCAGTCATTTTTGGATGAACTTTTCATCTAATATAATTTATTATATTACAATATTTAATAATTAAAAGGACAGATTCACAATTTTTCATATCTCTCTTAAAACTATAGTCATTTGCCCATATGAACATTGCAACAGGTTTTGTTTGTTAATTAATTTATTATTTAATTTAATTAATTTGTTTGTTTGTTAATAATTTCCCCTGTTCATAAAATGTATTATAATATCCCTTTCTAATGCTCTTGCGGTGTACAAGTAATGGGGACAAAATCCACAGTCCTTGTGCTGTGCAAAAATGCATCCTAAAGTTCAGCTGAAGATGATGGGACATCAGCAGACTCAAATCAAGTGGACATCTTCCATAGTTCCAGTGTTTTTGGCACAAATTCTGTCTTTATTGACCAAAAGGTTCAATTCACCTCAATTCTCAAACAACTCCTCTGAATACCTGTTCGTTACAGGATTAATTTAAGGGTTTGCACGTGACCTGGACAAAGCACGGAATGGCCTGGTTCCAGATTACATATTGGACATGCTCCCAGTTTATCAACCCGGCAGATCTCTCAGGTCACAGGACAGCCGTTTCCTCCAAGTTTACATTTTTAAACTTTCCACCCACTTCACACAGCAATTGGTCAGGCATGCAGGTAAGCAGGGTTTGAACTTCTCTCTCAAGAATGATGTTGCCTCTGAATGGCAATGCCGGACAGCCAGTCAACCAAACACTGAAATATCCAGTCTAATACCTAGCAACTTAAAAGGCTACCAAGTTTTTTTTTGCAAAGAAGATTTTGTGCATAACCTTAGAATAACCTAACAAAATTAATTTACTAGCAGGTAATATCTTCTCTTTGGGTTTGACATTATCTTATTTGTTTGAGCCACAGTAGCCTTAGTTCAGCAGAAGTTATTAGCTTGATTCAATATTTTGGGGGTTTTAAACCAGGATGTTTTTTTTTTGATGTTTTTAAACATACTTATCTTTTTAAGTTAATTAAAAGGGGTGGCTTCTACTCAATTTCTAGAGAACTCATGGAAGGAAAATGGAAACTCATTAAAGGTAAATGGATGCACCTGAGCTGAATTCAAAGTGTTACATCAAAGGGTTTTAATACATGTGTAATTTCTTTCTAAGATTAAAAAAATATTTCTCATCAACAGCTATCATGAGCACATTGATGGCAACAATAAGACAAAAAAAAAATGTAGAAAAATGGCAGTGGTCTGAATACCTTCCAAGTTACCTACTCAACCTTATTAAGAGCAGAAAAAGGCTTATTTCCACAGTAACTGGACCCCCTTTGTTCACATCCCATAATTTCGGGTGCCTGTAAAAAGGCTGTGATTCAAGCCAGGAACAGGGAAATGTACCACGACCCACTGACCGCATGTACACCTAATCAACTGCCCACTATTCCTATTAGGGGTTTAACAGGGGCCTGAGGCACACCCCACAATTACTGCTACTCCACCGCAAGGAACACACATACACACCAAGACATTAACATGTGCACTCTCACACACAGACTTAAACTTAAACACTACACACCCCCACTCACAGTACTGTCCATGTATGGCAGCACGGCAATTAGCTGTAGTAGACTTTGTATTAAAAAGAGGAAAAAGGGCCAGTGTTCAGCTGAGGAGTGTTTCCATAGAGGGGGGAGGGAGAGACAGAGAGAGAAAGTAAGGCTCGAACTTTTAACAGTGACTTTAGAGAAACCAGAAACTTCGAGCTGTGCGAGTTAAAGCTTAAGTTACAGACTGCCACAGTGCAGCCAAAGCCAACCTGTGCTCTGCAGAATAACCGACTTCTCCAGCACACAGCGCTCCTCTCTCCGCTCTCTGACCCATCCAACCATCTTGTAGGGTTTGCAACACCCTGTAAGGTTGGTCCAGCCACAGAACTGGAGTGGATGGAATGGGTGCAGCCTGAAGTCTTGTGCTGGAGTCTTAAAGTTCAGCAGGTTGTCCTCACAGTCACTGGCAGCACAGGTCTGCTCTGCAGACATAAGAATCTCTGGCAATGGCAGAAACTTAACTGTGAATGTTGTACTTCTCCTTGGATGAACTGATTTTGGTTATTGAATTAGTGCATTTCCACTGGTCCGAAAATGGACATGGTGCTTCCAACAATGGTCAAAGGGCTTATTAAGCTTTTACACTGAGGACTTTGTTCACTCTACAGATGCTGATGGTAACTGTCCTGCATGTTTTGATGAAGTAAGGAAATGTGTTTCCAAAAAAAAATGGAAACAGGTCCTGCTTGCAGGTCTGTCATGAAAACCAGTTTCAGTCTACACTCAAGGAAGTGCAACAGTAAAGGAATGAAGCAGATTACTTCAGAACATCCCTGTGAGACACTACTAACTCGTGGAAAGAAGTAAAAACATGTTTCGCATTAAGTATTGCTGCCACACAATAAACTATATCAGTGATACCAAGCTAAGACTTTTTTTTTGGGCAAGATCATAAAAACTGTTCTGTCATGTTCTAAATGTCAATTAAGTTATTATCTCTAATTGACATCCTTTATGTAGGAGTAAATGCCATAAGCCAATAAAACTGTGAGCACAACATGCCAGCAGGGCAGACCTGAAAAGTGGTGAAGTAATCAGAAACTCATTTTGGAGCTGAACAGACCCATTCCTAGTTGTCCCTTTCCTTCCATTTCTTAAATGTCAACTTGTGAGGGATGCACCAACTTGAGCTGAGGCTGAAAGCTATAACACTCTCTCACAAACAAAACTATACTGAGATTTTAACACCTTCCAAGGGCCAATTTGTATTCTACTTTGGGGTAAATGGGTGTGTTTTAAGCACCGATTCTCTAAAATTTGTTTCAATCTTAAATCTTAAAGCCCTTGTTGAGAATGCAAATAAGGAGAAGTGCAGCACAAAGTAAAAGCTCTAAATAAAAGCCAGATCTATTAATTATTTAAAAGTCTTTTTTATAATCTGCCTCCATGGCAACTCTGGAAACACCTCATTGCTTTGTTAAAACAATGGAACCTCTTGTTAATGCAGTGTTGCGCCCATGTGAACCATGAACCAGCAAGAAAACATGAACACAGCCAGAAATTTTAATTCATGATATCAACTCTGACAGCACGTCAGTGAAAGAAGCAGAATACATTCATAAAACAGACAACAACACACTCAAAGACTGACAGAGAGAGGGAGGACCCCGGTCGTTAGAGAGGTAGCGATGTCTGTGTGTCCGTCTGAATAATGAATTTCCAGAGGAGAAACATGTCAGAGAAGCCAGTGGCTCCTCTCTGTAACTCTTTGTCCTCTCTCCTTTCTCTCTCTCCCTGCTCCATCCCAGCCCTCTCTTCCTCTGCAGATACACTCCTAATTGAACCTCGCCTTAGCTTGGGGACACAGCCCCTCCGCCCAGAGACAACAAGCAAGCCAACTATGCCAGAGCTGTCATCTGAATTAGTTGCCGCCTCCCTCAGAAGGGTTATGGGCAGAATGTATGGTCAGTCTAAGAACTGCCGATGGAAATAAAATAGTTTAACTCCTTGAAGAAGGATCCATAATGAATGGATTGGGATTGGGGCTTATTAAAATACATCAAATCCATGTGATTTCAGTTTAGAACCTCAGACTGAATAGTGTAGCTGAGGTTTCTGTGAAAGGAATATATGTCTATCATATATCTATAAAGGATATGCTGTACAGCCTGGAAGCTCTATGAGTTCTGAATACTGCTTATATGCAAGTTATTCCAGAAAAAGGCCAAATTTCTATTGAGAAGAAGAAACAGCAATGCTTGGATGCCAATTTGAGCTGCCTCTGGAATTGTAAATAACTGCAAGGTGGGAGATACCATATATTGTATGTCTCACACTCATACACACACACTGACAGATGGATACAGTGGTGCACAGTCACAGGAGGCATACAAATAAACATCAACCTGCCTGTTCTTGCTGGTGGCTGTTTACCAGCTTGTTGTTTACTGTCACTCTTCCAATATCCCTGACGTGTGAGTGTCACAGAAATTAGAAAGATAGTTTTCCAAGTTTTCCAATCTAGGACCAAAATGACACATAGAAATTCTGCCTTATGGATTCAGGGTCA
The DNA here is from genome assembly GCA_037833715.1 of Toxotes lorentzi. Classification (NCBI taxonomy): domain Eukaryota; kingdom Metazoa; phylum Chordata; class Actinopteri; family Toxotidae; genus Toxotes; species Toxotes lorentzi. Next base: position 16,761,729 of record JBBMJY010000022.1, read on the forward strand.
CTTAAAACACATCTTGAAATTCTGGCTCTACCGTTCTCTCCTTCTAGCCTCCTTATTCCGTCTGACTGCAGCTCTGCACTCATATTGTGAGTGAAGGGAGAGACAGAACACAGATGAGTGGGAAAGCAGAACTTCAAAGCCAATGAGACAGCAGCCGTAGAATTTTAATAAACTCCCTTTTTCCTCTGATGGTAAGTGTGTGTGTGTGTGTGTGTGTGTGTGTGTGTGTGTGTGTGTGTGTGTGTGTGTGTGTGTGTGTGAGACCACAGACAGACACCATCTATGGCACATGCATGCACAACCAGGCAGCTACACACACACGTACACACACACAGAGGAAAGTAGAAGCCTTTGTTACTCACCTGCTGCACCTCTGTCTCTCCGTTTGATGTCTTCTCGGTGTACACAAAAGAGTTGAAAATCCTCTGTAGGGAGACAGAGAGGGAACGAAGCAGAGACAGTCAGGTTAGATGGAGGAGGAATGCTGAAGATTTAGATCCAATAACTGAAAACCATCGCCCGAGGACAAGTATTGGCAGAGTTCATTTCAACAGGTAGAGTTAGGTTTCAGATGTTGTTGAGCAGAGAGCTTTATTATTAACATGCTGAAATATTTTCTGCTGCAAAAAGAGGGCGATTGCATGAGTAGCCTCATTATGGGGATTTACAAACTATTGCATTATTATTACATAGCTACTGAATAGTCCAACCACTAACACATCATCTTTTATGTTTGTGTCATGACTGCACTTCCTCACATATGTAACGAATCCAGTCAACACCAGGACCTTTTTGTGGCTGTGTGGTATTCATGCTAATTAAGCCTGATAGCTGTAATGAAGCCGCTATTGCAGCTGGGTACTGAACCTTTGAGTGCAGACCAAATTTTGTCCATAGCAGTCAGAATTAGAAAAAAAAAAAAAAAAGAAGAAGTTTGCACTGGATGCTTGGTCGGATTCTCAGCGTGGAATAACAGTGTTGACTTGTCTTGTCATAGTCAGCATAAATAAGCGCTCAGTAACTGCATGTCCTGAACGTTAAGAGAAAATCAAGTGCTCAGACAAGTCACCCAATCTTTCTGTTAAATAATTTGGGAATATATAACTAAATGCATTAACATGACTACTATTTTTTTAGTAGTCATGCAAATGTGACTAAAAGCAAATGTGTAGCTAAAAATTCTAACAGCAACATTACATGCCGCTGTTCCTCTGTCAGGGCTCTGGCATAGTGTATTCTGGCTCACTGGCTTATTGGCACATCCATACTGTATGTGTCAAAAGCATTAGTTACACCTGTGCTTCTCCTGCTATGACAAGTCAAAATGTAGACGAAAAGGTTAAATTAAGTCAGAAATCATTTATAATTTTACATCAAACAAACAGGCTTCACTTCACAGTTCTGTCTTGATTCTAGATCTCTGAGCGAGGCCGACGTTAGCATGAGCACTGGCGCATTTCTCTGCGCAGACAGGTGCAAAGCCATTTTTATTACTGGTCCTGAGAGAATGATAAGCCTGTTTATCTTCCATAACAACCAACCCATAGACCCAGACAGTATGTTCCTGTCATTTCCATCAGTTTCTAGGTTGGGGAGGAAAAAAAGATTCACCACCTGTCTAAGCCTGGAGATCAGCCATAACACAAAATGATGGTTTTCATGAGCCTGAATCATAAGGTGATGCTAAATTTCCCCATTTTAATAGTCCTTGATTCATAGTGTTAAGTGAATAGGAAGTGCAGTACATTAAGGCATGGAGAAAATGAGTCCTGGTGTAACCTCCGTGCTCAGAGAGCACCAGAGAAAACATGTTAAGAGTTGCCTAAATATGGACCTGCTCTCACACACACTAACATACAGGCATTTATTCAGGTGGTCTCTTGGGTCCATTCAGCTAAATATTCTTTCTCTTACACACAGACACACAAAAAAACCACACACTTCCCAAAGTACAGGCAGTAGTACGATGTGGCAGCCACAAACTAATGTTTGTGTGGAGGCAGCAGGTAGACAGGTGGTTCACTGTAAGCTGCCCCATTGCACACAAAGCCTTAAATTACCTGGTTCCACACTGCAACCATTTCCTGCTGCCTGTCCACACCTTTTGTTAGACACATTCCAGAAGACACCAATTACCAAAAACCTGGAGCTGACTCACTTCAGACTGCCTGCTCACAGGTACACCTTCCCACCTTTCAACAGATCGCTACAAAGCTTGACAAAACAAAGCAAAGTTTCATCGCTTTCTCACAGTCAAAGATCAACATGAGCAGGCCTTTCAAGATACTGTAGCCTCCTAAACATCAGAAGAGCCTGAGTTATTCCAGGATGCCTCATTTTTATACCAACTCTTGCACAGAAATCAAAAGATTATTTTTAATTCTGACATATGAGAAGCTGAAAGCAGAAAATGTTTACCACTTTTACTTGAAAGCTGATGATTAATCGATTACCAAAATAGATGATCACTTTCCTTGTGATCAACTAATTGATTCATTGACTAATTGTTGCAGTTGACTGAGGCTGATTGAAATATACCTTCATCTAATAAAAGGAAACACACACAAATGCAAACAAACAGATGCAACAGTCCACTGAAATCTCTTTACAGTGGCCTCTTCTGAGTCATAAATAGGCCATAAAGCCTACACTGACAGATTGTCTAAATGGAGTCAGCAGTCCCTGTTATCACTGTTTTTGTGCATATTGCTTTCATTTTACAGTCTGTGACAGTAGAGTGCTGTACAAACAGTTGTGTAATGTTATTATTACACACGTACTCACACACACACACGCACCCACACAGAGCTGCATACTTCACTACCGAGTTATTTGCGAAGTGCAAAACCAAGCCTAGACAGTCTACTGTTCCCCACCCATCTCAGTGGAAAAACAGCAGGTCCAAGATGTGGAACTGTCAAATAAACACGAACAAGCACACACAAACAGAGCTGCCACTACTTAGCAGGAATCATGTGTTCTCAAAACACTACATTAAAAAAGAAAGAGAAAATGGGGGGAGACATAGGCGGTGGAATGGAGAAATACTTTGTCTCCATTAAACCAGCAATTCTGAAAAACTGAGAACAAATTGTGGAGAGAGAGAAAACTCCTGTTGTTGATTAGCCACAGGTTAGCTGTCTTTCCCCCAGTGCCTCGAGTGTTTGTTGTTCGAGCTGCTTTGCGGTTTTCACAGCTATGGAGCAGCCAGGGAGGAATGCTCAGCTCTGAAACCTGAGAGGCCTGAGGCTGCCTGGGCCACCATGGGCTTATAGCCTCCCCGACCCAAAATCAAACACTGAAATGTACACAGACACATACACACCAGAGCAGAGGCCATACAGACTGTTACACAGTCTCAGAGAAGTACTCAAACTTCTCTAGACACCTTACAACTACCTCCTCCAGCTAGGGCTGGACAGTATGGCACAAATAAATATCACAAATATCTAAAGATAACAAAAATAAACACTTGAATTGTTCAGTAGATGTCCAGCACACTTTATAAGTATGTTTTAGGATTAACTTCTTCAAAAAAAAAATAATTGTGATTAAAAACTATAAAAAGGTATGCCACAAAAAATAACAACAATAGGCAATAAACATACTCACGCACATTCTCCAGCTGTCTAACTCATAATAGGAGCAGGAAACTCCCATATTTTCCTGAAACACAGACGCTCCATCTTAAACAGCGACTTTATGAACCCTTGGCCTCATTTATCAAGCTGTGGAACAAAATCATTTTGCAGCAATAGCATGTGGAGTGTGCATACAGTAGAAAAAAATATCCTTTTGGATGACTAATGACAGCTCTTTAAGAATATCCTTTTGGAGGGGGTGGTTCTAAAGCCACGACCAAGAGAGCACCATAGAATGCACATTTAACAGACACTGGATCCAAATAGGCAGCTAAGCTCACAAGAATTGCATTCAAACTCCTGTCCAATGATCACAGAGCACAAACCTTTGTCTCATTAGGCCAGTTTTTAAATCCATCCACCTTGGGGTTAATCCTAACCACAGACGAGTGGTTCACAGGAATGGCTAAACTTCAGTGGAACCTCAAACTGCGAGTTACAAAGATAACTACCAGAAACTGTGGTTTTTCAAATCCTGTAGGACGTCTGTTGTAATGATGCAAGGCTGTTAGTTATAGTAGTGAAATTTGGCTGCATTTATCAGAATTACTACTTCTGGTAGTACTTCAGAACTACTACTCTCAATTATAGAAAAAAAAGAGGATTGAGATTAAGATTGAGATTAAACAGACTTCCCACAAAACCAGTACCACACAAAACACTCTTTCCCTTTATCATTTTGTTCCTCTTTCATGGCTCCTCCATTCTCTTTGCACCCTGTTATACCATCTTATAACAACACTTACACCTTGGGAACTTGCCATGTATATGGCATGCATTTAATTGGGCCTGCCCCTTCAGCTCTTCTGTCAGGCTCGCTTTGGGATGCCATAAACTACCCCAAGAGGCTCTTCTTCTGTTTTTAAGTGACTCTTTTGTTCTCACTGGAGCACTGAATAAAATCCAGAAGGATAACTGACAATACCAGCCCAAGGACAGAGACATTGAGAGTCATACCCGTGTATGTTCTGAGGGAAACACATGGAGAAATGAGAAAACAGCACAGAGATGGAAAGTAAGGGAAGAAGGGAGAAAAGAGGCAAGAGTGTGAAAGGAAAGAAAAGAGGAAGAGAGGAAGTGGAAACCAGTTGCAGTGGTAGGACTGAACTGGGAATATACCTATTAGCAATTCACCCATCTTCAAAGGCCATAGTGGAGCCTTGAGCCACAGTAACTTGGAATTGGACTGGAGAGCATGCACATTACACATGTACACACACACACACATTCATACACAACCGCACACACCCATTAATCCTGTCTTAGGGCTTGTTCATCAGCGGTCCAAGGTTTTATCTGTGAATACACTGGAGGGCAAGACAGGAGCATCAATTGGGAGGGGCACATATATGTGTGTGTGTGAGCAAGTCAAAGTGACTGTGTGCCAACGGTGAATCAAATAAGTATGTAGGCTACGCATAAGGAAACATGCACAGGTTTATTGAGTGTGTTTGTAGCTCATATGTTGCTTATCTCATTTCTATGAATGTGAAGATCTCTCTCTCTCTCTCTCTCACACACACACACACACACACACACACACACACATACTTTGCATCCCCACATTAGATGTTTTGGAGCTGTAGGGCCACAGAGATTGGTTTTAATACAACTGACAGATAAAAGCCTAAAGCCCAAGGGACAGTAACTGCTGCTTCCTCCATGCTGCTGGTGTACAGCTCAGCCTCTCTCCTTCCTTCAGTACTTTAAACCCCCCCAGCCCCCTTGGCTTTTCCTCTCTCCATCCCTCCCTGCTCCCAGCCAACTCTCTGCTCATTGCACTACAAAGAGCTAGAAGCCTGGGATACGGCATCAGAGCGTTGCCTCTGATGTGTGTGTGTGTGTGTGTGTGTGTGTGTGTGTGTGTGTGTGTGTGTGTGTGTGTGTGTGTGTGTGTGTGTTTTCT
>JBBMJY010000022.1:16767375-16779049 GCA_037833715.1 Toxotes lorentzi
TGTGTGTGTGTGTGTGTGTGTGTGTGTGTGTGTGTGTGTGTGTGTGTGTGTGTGTGTGTGTGTGTGTGTGTTTTCTAGACCCTTTGCCACGTCTCCATCCCCAACCTGGGCGGGGTTACAGTTTCTGTATTTTCTCTATATATATAAAAAAAATCTGAAATAGTTTGTATTCATTTGTATTTATTCATTTTTCCACGGGGATAAACCTGGTGCACTAACCTAAAAACTCAGATTCACTGTGTTTCCTATCAATTTTAACAATACAACCTGAGCTCAGTTATAAACCAGATAACAGATGCAGTTCTCCTCAATCTTTTCACTTGGCTTGCAAAACAGCAGTTCTATTGACTTTACGCTCTCAGATGTCCCCCCACCCCCACTGACCCCAAATAGCCCAAAAAAAAAAAAAAAAAATCTATTATCGCAAGTTTATGTTTCTCAAAACTTAAGCTATCACTGAAGTTGTTTATACATGATGGGACACTTTTTGAAATGGTCTGGGCTAAAAATGGTGAACATAAAAGAAATCACAGGAGGAACTTGAGTACGCTTACTGAAGAAAGAAGAAAAACTAGACAGATCTTCCTTTTTAACTATTGATTTTACTGAAAAGATAAACAAATCAATAGCTAGCCTTCCGATTAATTCTAAAAATCCCAACAGAGTTTAATGCACAGCACATGGCAAATTCTGGGCAGGTTTCCAAAGCATGCTTGAGCTGTATGGAATGAACTGAAACTCATCAAGGTTGTGACAATGGCTCCGTAAAAAAAGAAGGGAAAAAGAAGGAGGGCTTGAGCAAGAAGATGCATGTCGAATCCGAATCCCAAATATCACTATAACGGCCCTATAGAAGCCAAACCCTTGCTAATTAAGTGCGTCTCTGTTTCAACCCAGTGGAGCAGGTTGGCTAATTAAATGGCTGGCCCGTCAGTGTCTGCCAACTGCTTGCTGCTGCATTTAGAGGGTACTGGGGGTCAATTTAATTTGCTTGAATCTAACTAACGGACAATCTGAGGCAACGGCTCCAAAGCCTTGGCCCACACACTGAGCTAGCAAATGGAGTGTGTGTTTGTGCACAGCCTGCTAGTCAAAGGGTTGAAAAACAATGGTTAGCTCTGGATCACTGTGCTCCATTTTCCATCTTCTATACATGTATTTGTGTGCTTGTGGACGTTTATGCACAATTGAAAACCAGGCAAAAAATATGGAGGTTTGCTGCCCCCTGCATTAATGATTCTAAGCTTTTATGCCTTCATAAAAATATAACTTGGTTGTCACAGTTATTTGACTCAGCACTGTAATTAATCATTCAGTCCTTTTTTCGGACCAAGCCTAAATCCTTGGCTGCACTGGGCGCTTCACAGAATGAGCTCCTCACTCTCATACCGCAGCTGCTGAACTAGATTTCAGTCACAGTAACACTCAGAAAGGAAGTAAAATGGTTGGATCTTCTATGCAATAACACAAACTGGTGTAGTGATATTAAATTCTGATGTATACACATTGATTTGACTATATCTTTGTGCTATTATAATCAGTTGGAAGGAATCAATGCCAGACCTAAAGACTGGTGGTTACTCGATCCAAGCAGTAAGGGTGTGGTGGTGGTGGTGGTTTCAGCCTGCTGTCAGGGTATCCAGCTTTGGGACATAAAATGAGAACTGGGAATCTGCTCAACATCTGACAAGTCCAAGACATTGGACAAATGTGTCACCCAGACCACATATGATAGCTATTCAAGGTGGAGCAACTTATGAAAGAAGCAGCACAGTCCAATGGTTTTTAAACATTTTCCACCAGAGTCCCTAAATCCAAATCAACTCCCTGGAAAGGGAGAACGAGAAACCTAAACAAGTATTAGATAATAAAGATATAAAGATAATAAAGATATCCATGCCTCCATTAGCTATACCGCTTATTCTTTGAGGGTCGTGGAGGGCTGGTGCCAATCCCAGCTGACACTGGGTGAGGGATGGGGTACATCCTGGACTAGTCGGCTATTGGCTAGTCTATCACAGGGCTGACAGATAGAGACAAATGAATCATTCACTCTCACATTCACACCTACGGGCAATTTAGAGTCGCCAATTAACCTAACCTGCATGTCCTGGGACTGTGAGAGGAAGCGGGAGGACCCGGACGAAACCCACACAGGGACAGGAAGAACATGCAAAATCCACACAGAAAGGCTCTGACCAGCCAGCAGGTCAGAACCCAGAACCTTCTTGCTGTAAAGCAACAGTGCTCCCCCTCCCTCATTTCAACCAAAGATTATTCCAGTCCAATGCAGTGGGAGAGGGAAGCTTGTCAACTATCGGGTGCTGTGGTTCTGAAATAACAAGACCCCCTTTTGTCCAAACAGCGTCAGGGCCAGAAGAGAGGGGGAGAAAGAGAGAGAGAGTATCACCACAATGCAGATCCCAACAGCCTCCCCACCGCCCCCTACACCTACACGAGAGTCTCTCAGTCTCAGCCTGGGATATTTGCTCTCCCTCTCCACCAGACAGGATATAATGCTTTCCACATGTGAGAGAAAAGGGAGGGAATGTAGGGTGGAGGAGAGAAGAGGGGAGCAAAGAGGGGAAATGAGACAACTGTGGAAAAGTGGGGTGGGGTCAGACAAGAGCAACTAAAGAGAAGAGAAAGATAGCAGAACCGTGGTTTGATAGTTACCGTACTTCTCCACAGCACAGTCAAACTTATTCAAAGCTGTGACTGTGAATGAGGATGGAAGATTGGATTATCTCATGACGTTTTAGCCTTTATTTGGTAGTTAGTAACAGAGCGGAGCAGTGAGAGAAGTTTGGGGAGGAGACTGAACCAAGGACATCAAAGGTACAAATGATCCATGGCTGAGACTAGTGGCATGGATAACATACACACTACCAGTCAAAAGTTTTAGGAAAGCTGCAAGTTACGTGGTTTAGTTTACATGATTTTCAAGTTCAAAATGCTGTTCTGCAGCCACCTCTAGACACAGTTTGGGATCTTAAAAAAATAACTTGCGTAAAGCAAGAGAAACATGACCATAGAAAAGACACCGTTTAGACAATTAACCTTCTTTTCTCAATGGAATCAAATATACTTCTTGCATGTTTATATTACCCCATTTCATCCTCCTACAAGGACAAAGGATTATAATGAAGCATCTGAGTTGTGGCTCAGCTACAGTCCAAAAAGTAAAGCATTGTGACTCAAATGAGAGACATAATCAAGCAGCTTAGTGAGAGCAAATGAGGTTTCTGCCTTTCTCTCTCTCTCTCTCTCTCTCTCTGTTAGGAAACAATGACAAAAGTTTTATGTGCACTCAGCATCAAACGATGGAAATGGATGGGGAGCAGACAAACATCCCAGACAATGTACCCTGAATTGTCCTAAGATTTTTTGTTTGTTTGTTTTTTTAAATAAAGGTTCATTGGAAGTATGACACTGTGATATCCTAGCACACATGGTTCAAAGGGCACACATCTGAGTGCAAACTATGAGGTGTGTGACTGCAAGAATATATGTCAAGTAAATGTGGTAAGAGGCACTGGGGCCAAGTTATTAACTCCACACAAAGCCCTTGAATGTCAAAGCAGTCGAGTCATTAAAACAAGACCTCAGGCCGCAGTAACATGCACACTTGACTAATTAGACTTACTAAAACGTGAACTTGAAAAACTAGTTCTTAATGGTGGCATTCCCTATTTTTTTTTTGTGATGATTTACTTATTTCTTTAAGCGCCTTAGAAATCCCATGATCCCATGAGGGACATGAAAATCTACTGAATATATCTAAATATACAGCACAAAGTTCTAACATGAAATCAGACTGATTTTCTTGACATCTCGTAGAAGTTTTTAGACTGAAAGCAGTAACACACACACTGTATGTAGCAGCAGTGTCACCAGGCCAGCGGTGCATTATGGGAATAGCAACTCGCTGTTAAAGTGGAGCCAATGTGAAAACGTTCCAAAGACAGATCAAAGCTGCATACCTGAGCACCTCCATTAAGCTGATAAAATCTAAGAGTGAAAGAGGACGAAAACAAAACCTCACACACTGCGGTCAAATTAGTTCAACAAAAGAACGCAGGATAATGAGAAAATGCTGTGTTTTTATAGGGGCTTTGAATGTTCCTCCATATCAAAAGACCCATAACTGATGATGTTTATGTTCACATAGAGACTGGCCAAAGAACGATCATAGTTAAACCACTGAGCACCATGCAGGCATGCACAAAACGTCACTGATGATGTGTAAATCTTGTAAGTAACTGGGACTTTTTATTTATTTATTTTTTTGTTAGTTATTTCATATGACCAACATCATGACAAAAATGCTAGTAAATTGCTTTGGGGATGGGAGAGAGGGAGTTCATAAAAAAACTAAATTACTAAACTAAAAATCCTTTCCTGGATGGCTAATCTATGCCATGCATTCCTTTAACTATTAGGTGAAACTTATCATTCGGTCATAGGCCTGTTTTTAAGTAGAAATACATAGTGACAATACTTTTCTTTAGGATGAATTCTGAAATGCAGTACTTGAGGTCTGCAACTTCTTACTCATAGAAAGCAGGGGCCATCTCTTAAAATTTTTAATGGCAAAACTGAGAAAAGAAAAAATACTTTCAAAACATGCCGGGGATAATGTCCGCTCTGTAGTTTATTTTACAGCTGGAGTTTATCACAAAATAAAAATAAACTCATCAGGATTACCCATTTCCAAATGATTAGAGTGGAAGAACAAATGGCATGACTGAAGCAAACAGGCAGCACAGCGGTGGAAACCAAGCAAAATTCTCCAAAACACTTAACCTTCAGCCACCTCAGGGCGCAATGCCAGTCTGGCAGCAGCCTCTGGCACCACGAGTCCCAGTCACACCCTAGTGGCACACCCTTGCCAAGGCAAAAACTTCATACTTCAACATACAGACTCTTTCAGGTGGATTTAGAGACATGAGAAGGACCAGAAAGAGTGTGTGAAAGAACTGAGAACGCTAAACTGTAAGTCGGGGTCAAAGAAAAGGCAGAGGAAGACAGAAACAGCGCAAAGGGCTTGTCAGCCAGTGCCAATAAATTGAAAACTTTGATATACGCTTCCTGCCAAGAGAGCCCCTGTCTCAGCCAAGTGAAAAGATGTTCAGATGGGGCGCCTGCTCTGTCTGCACAAACTATCCTGGATTATCTTCACATTCCTATGCTGTGGACTCATCTGTAAGGCTTTAACTTGCAGTTTACAAGCATCCCTATATATGTACGCAAGAGCCACACTACAGATAACTTGGTACGAATGTTGTCACCATAGTAACAAGAAAATAAGGAACTGTTTTGCTAAGTTTGTACCAGTTCTAACTCAGATACTTCTCTGAACAGCCATTTTAATAAAAAAATAAAAAAATCAATGGAAGATGTGTTTCAAGAACTTGAAGGATTTAAAAAAAAAGCTGAGCATGGAGACTGGGGAATACAGAGGCTCAGAGGAAAAGATCAAGATGGAAAAGACTTTAGAAACATCTAGAACAACTAGATGTCCTCATATTAAAGCAGTGTCTCCTATGTATTGTACCATATATATATATATATATATATATATATATTTCATTGTTCAACCCATCAGTGTTTTGTGTGTTGAGTATTTCACAAGCAATTTCTGCCACAATATAACAGACAGATAAACTAAAGGGAGAAGCAGACAAAAAAACAGAGACAGATGAACAGATCAGAAAGATGGAGAAGAGATAAAGAAGAGAAAGGACACAGGACAAGAGGGAAAAAAATGTTCCTGGGGTGGTCTCCAGCTCAGGTTTCTGAGCATGATGTGAGATCATGTCTGGCCACTGTTATAGGGTCTCTCTATAGACAGGGTGCTTTGTTCTACTTCATGTACTCTTAGGCCAGTTACACGCACTGATTAATAGAGCCCTGGGTCTCTCTGCACAGAGGCTTAAGCTACATATGATACTGGTTTTCCTTTTGCCAATTTAAACCCAGCACAGCTTGGCCCTGCTGACCCTTGTTTGTATGGCATACTCAAAGAAATATCTCCGAGATATGTGAATAAGATTAGATTGTAGTAACTCTCACATAATCACAGAATCCAATTTAAAATTATATCCAAAGAGTTTGAAGCATTGCGGGTGCTGCATCTGCACTCCAGTTACCTCATATTGTTTCGCCTGCTGCATCAGATGTTTTTTTGAAAAAGCACCATGGGTGGTCAAAGTTGAAAAATGTTTAACTCTGAGAAGAAAAATGCCCTTCGTCACTGCGGCTTTTCTTTACTATCTGGATAAATGAAGAGCAGAACTTTCTTCAGTTAGGTCTGGCTTAAGTACAGAAAATGACACAAAAAATGCTGTTGTTCCCATCCTGTTTTCAGCACCATTCAATATCAATAAACAACATCAGCCTTTGAGTGTTGCATCTAAATGGACTTCTTTTTTCTTTAACTGGCTAATAGTAATAATTAATGTCCTGTAGGCTAGTTTAAGTAATTGAAACAGCTGATTTTGCAGTTGCTTGGTGCATCCTGCATGATCTGTCCCTTATGGGCAGAACTCACCAGTCACAAAAAAAAAAGTTTTCTAGTAATAGTTGCAGATAGTTTTCAGTTTATTTGCAAAGGTTCTTAAGTCTTCTATTGCCACCTCCATACACTGGAGGTGAACTGAATCCAGTTAATCAGGATAATCTAGAGACCTCGCCATCAAAGGCTTTCATTTGGATTATTTTTCCACAGAAAAAAATTCCCAAATATTTAGTGCCTGTTGACAGAAATACAGAGAAACTCAAAAATAAACCCAGACAAATGATTGGGGCTTAAGGTTTTTACCATAACACACAGCCTAAATGACAACATGGCAAAAGAAATTCTCAGAATACACTTGTGACTGTTTCTAATGTCTAATGTCATTACTGCATGGAGTAATGCGTGTCATAGCATAACACAGCACAGCACTATATCATGAGATGATTAACTGGATGCAGGATTTGTGTTGGCTGGTCAGCGTGCTGAGGGAGGAAACCTGGTGAGCTGTGGTGAGGCAGGAAAACATCAGCCCATGCTTTGCTAAATTACAGAAATGCGTATTCGAACACATTTATGCACATAAATGTGTCATATAGACTCACACACAAAAAATGTCTCATTCGCACAAAGTGTATCATGCATCCAAAGTCAAATAACACATTGCACACTGAGAATTTTCTTCGTTCTAATTTGACACCTGACCTGTCGACATTGCAACTGCACACACACACACACACACACACACACACAAGTGAAGGACGGCTTATAAGTTCTGACCCTCACTTGCGGCAGGAAACCACAATGCCAAAGTACACACATAAAATACATGCACGAAAACAAATCTCCTTCTCCTCTGTGCTATCCTGCAGATGTAGTTGAGTAACTCACAAATACAATCTGTATCTGAAAAATCAGTCAGCAGATCTGCCTAAGAGACATACAGAGAAAGAAGATGTGCAAAGGAACCAAAGAAAGTCTGAAAGTACTGGAACCTATATACTCTTTTACATTTGGAGACACATTTTAGAAAAGCTGAGATGTGCTGAGGAGGCAGGCGGGTCATCTCGAGAGATGAAAGGCAGGGAGAAATAAAGACAGTGGGGAAAACAGAAATGCAAACAAAGTGAGATCAGTATGTGTATCCAGATACAGATACAGATACAGTCGGTTTAGGCTGAGGTGAGGCCCAACCAGTATTTCAATCACCAACCAACAACAAGAGCATGAATAAAAAGCCTTTCAGCCTTTCGAATTTGATGAAACACACAGAGGGAGAAATATAGATAAAAGGTTGTCTTTAAAATTGTCCTTGTCTCAAATGAAGGTCTCTTTCACTCCTCAATTGAGGTAAATAAATAGTCCCAGTTATATCACAATTTACAGTCTAACTTACTATATTTGAAATTTAACATCTGCAGATGGCAGCTAACTAATTGTGAAGGAGCACCTGTTGGAATTATGCAGGTACTGCACAGGAGCAGTCTAAGCAGACCTTGTGTGAACGACTTCACTGTGACAGGAGTAATGTTCACACACTTATCACAGCAATAGCCCTGAATTCATAGCCTGCTAGATGTAATGTTTTAAATATATACACACAGGTCTCTTTAATTCAGAGACACTAGGAAGTGATATATGTTAAAATAAATCCCTAGAGGGTGCCATGGGTGGACCGTGATGGACCCATGTGAGTGAGCACAACTGTCTGCAAGGGCTACTGCACTCAGAAGGAGAACAAGCACCCCTGCTTTCCTAGGAAAAAAAAATACTCCAACCTGGATCATGTGAATGAAGAGAAACTGAAGCCACTGGCAGTTTCCTGTTTCTTGTCAAGTCTAAGGAGCCGAAACTTTTCCCACTGCACCCCGAGAATATGACTTTTCAAGGATGCTGTCTGCATGATAATTTAAGAAACATGAATGGCATATGCAGCTTGCACGCATCAAATTGAAAGAAGAAGAATGAACTGGGTGTATCACTCTCAGTGTCAGTGGAACTACAGGGCTGCAGTGAAGTCCAACAGCAGAGAGGCTGAATTTGAATTCCCTTAGTTATGAGTGTCATTCTCCCTCCCTCATTAAGCACCACAAGTCCGAAGTCTTTCACATAGTAAAGCATGGAGTCCTATAAGAACTTTCAGTACAGGATAAGGTTTTGAGTAGAAATATTTACTAAAAGGGGATAACGATTCAAATCTAAGGCATTATTTCATATGCACATGTCTCATATGTGCACAAATATGTAGATAAATATATAGTTTACATTCATTAATACTAAAGCAAACCACAGGCACTCACACATAGTGTTTGCGTTTCACAGACGTGTCAAGTCAAGCTCTTAGGCAGCAGGCAGGCCTATGGGGGATGTCAACTGAATATGCATCAGGGGGGGGTTTTTTTCCTATGCTGTCTAAACATCAGAAACCTCTCCTATTCAGATTCATGAGTCGATCATTACTGTGTGCAGAAGCTAAAGTGTGAGTGCTTTCAAAAGAGAGAGAGAGCAACAGAGACAGAGGAAGGAGAGATAGAGAGCGTGTTCCCCGGGGACATTCACAAGTTTCTGGTATGTAAATGATGAGTAGCTTTGCTGTTGTGAGTGTGAGGAGAGGGAGAACAGTGCTTCTGTTGTGATGTATGCAGGACACATATGACAGCTCCTCTCACAGCAGAATCTTCCATTTGGCTTTCCTGCCATGGCGGTCAATCCAAATGCTTTGTTTGGGTCCTCATTAAACACCAAAATAATATTCACATACTCACAATCTAAGGGTGGGAGATATGACAGCATGTCATTTATATATTGATATCTATTAATATCATTATCAAGTCCTGTTTTCTTTTGTACTACACAAACTTATTGATGATTTAAGAGAGTTCATCTTCCATGAAATGTCTCAACGAAACCCCTAAATATCCGGGTGTACAGACAAATCAAAAATGGCAATGTTTGTCCCTCTTTTAGTCTGAAAATCCTGGAAAAGAAGATTATTTATATACATATTAATATTTAGTCTAATTTCCTCAGTATTATCTAGTTAAGGTTTTTGCCAGTGATTTACGAATTTCGTTTTAGACAATAACGTAGGTCTGAAGATTCAATTGTGAAGATTCAATTTGATTTTTTAACTTTTTTTTTTTTTTTTTAAGTATTTTGAACTCTGGTTCTGGCTTTTATGAATTCAAGATGGGCAAAGTAATACGCATTACTCAATGATAAATACTTAATTTTTTCACTCAGTCATTGTAATATAATTGTAATTTCTTTAATTAAACAGCAGATAAATATAGACACTTTATCGATGCAAAAATCCAGTACTACCATAAAGTTCGGATTTTATATTTACCTAATACAACCAGAGAAATTAAGGGAGAGCTTTTAAATGGTAAAACAAAATCAATCAACTGGTTAATGAAAACGTTTTTCTGTGTAAAAGAAAATCACTACGGTACTACCTGAATACACATGGGCACAAGTACACACACACACACACACACACACACACACACACACACAGGTGAACACAACACAAAAAATGAACACATTCACACTGGTTCCTGTTCCCACAGAGCTCAGTATCAGTCTAAGACCCCTTTCACACATAAACCAAGTAACACTGACGGATTAACGTGTCCGGAAAAGGTAAGAGATCTGCCTTGTTCACACGATCACCAGCTGCACCCCTCTGACTGGCAGTCTTGAAAACAGAGCAGGGTTAAGGCTGCTCCACGTTTCAATTCAAGGACTGTTCAGAATGTGACATAGCATGAAATGTCACCAGATGTAGGGATTCTGCATCCAGATACAATTGCACCTTTATGTTGAAATTTTCTTAAACCTGGACACTGTTGAAGTTCTATTTGCCATTGCATCAGTTTTAGTACCTATCTACCCAGCGATTAATGTTTAATGTGCTTTTGTGATTTTTATTAATTTAATGACTCCATCACAAAGGCAGATTCTTCCAAAATATTTTCCAGTTGTTATGTGAACAAGAGTCAGAGATAATAATGCAGAAAACAGATTCAAGAGCCTCCTCCCTCAGGAGCAAACTAAACTCACGCAAATCATACTTTCTGATGCGACAATGAAACAAAATTTCTAAGATTTCCACGGGGGATATTTGTTTGATGTTACTGAATGTGGAAAAATGCTCAAAACTGCCTGTAAATGGCCTGTAAAATGTTATTCTCATCTCACATAAGAAGTGACATCTTCAATGATACATTAAGCATCGCCTTACTCATTGTGCACCATTGTGTCATTTATAAATGTCAGCCAGGACATTCACAGAAAATTTTAATTCAAATCTAAAGCTAATTTTCTGCAAATCTGACTGTAAAATTTACTTAAATATCACCATTCCAAAAAAGTTCCATAAAATGCACAGAAAGGGCTGCATGTGTACATGGGGATTGTCTCCTGACCAGCTGCCAAGAGATGCCAGCAGACACCTCGGCTGGTTGTTGGTGCCAACACTGGGCTAGACAGACTGAGAAAAGCTGGCGTGGCACCAGCCAGCCAAACTTGGCAACAAGCAAGCCTTCTGGAAAGGAAAAAAAGTCAGTGAGATAGAAGTTTGGAAGGTTAGGAGAGGACTGGATTAGACTGGATAAAATGAGAAAGTAGGTTTCTTGTAGAAAGGGTTGACTGAGCTTCTCCTGGAGAAAAACACAAATGTAAGTAGAGAGACTGACCAGTTTGCCATACCATTGACTCCAAGTTGCACCTCTCTGCTGGTACTGATGTCAATTTGGACACGCACAAATACAAAGACACACACTGACAATGGGGTTTCTTCTTAACACTTGCTCCAGGAAGCACTGTTTTTCACATTGAGTTTGAAGGAGAAAACCATTCAGGAAGGATGTGGTGATATTCAGCACGTCTACAGGCAAGTCATCCTCACTAAAATGATTAAAATGTTTAAAATGGGTCTCCACCTTTTGTTGTCTCTCTGTTTGACCCTAAACAGTCACTGTGGTGTACCTATGCTCTACTACTAGATATGGGACATTGGTTTAATATTTAAACCAAATTTAGGCTTTATAACTGGCTTTTTGGCTAATAGATAATGATAAGATAGATAGATAGATAGATAGATAGATAGATAGATAGATAGATAGATAGATAGATAGATAGATAGATAGATAG
>JBBMJY010000022.1:16779149-16795506 GCA_037833715.1 Toxotes lorentzi
TAGATAGATAGATAGATAGATAGATAGATAGATAGATAGATAGATAGATAGATAGATAGATAGATAGATAGATATAACAAGTGTTTGCCAAAGCGGATTTAATGACAATCTCCTGAACCAAAGGAGTAAAATACTTTGTCTTGTGTGTTTCTCCTTCGACTGGGTGTTAATGAAATGTCTTTAGCTGGTGCTTTCTTCATTTGTCTGTCTAGAACAGTAAACTCTAACTCCCCGGTTGTCTTGTTGTTCAGATCAAACTGATGCTGCTGCCAGACACATAAAAAGAAATCTGATTGTAAATGGATGTGGGATGCAAGCAAAACCACCTCCTGAGACTGCATCAATGAATGTTAATGACAACAGGTTTAAGAGAAAGAAAAGAGCCCAGCCTGCGAACCAGCAAGGTAATCCACACAGAGACCATATGATGCTATCCGCCTAAGTCACCAAACAACCAACTGTTTTTTGTAACTTAGCGGTGAAATCGAACTGGAGACACCACAAAGGGAACCTGAACACAGACAGAGCCAGCCAGAAAGAAAAATCTGAGGAAAACTGGCAAGCTTCTTCAGCGAGCAGCCAAGATGTAAAATGTGCTGCAAGATGATTTCAAGATGGTCCCTACACAACAAGAGAAATATGTTTTTATGAGTCGGGGACCCACTGTGAGGTGTAATGGTTATCATTTGGGCACTGAGCTGAATAAGTTAAAAACCTAAGGGCTCATTTATTGTGCCCAGCCAAACTGAGCTCTGTTCTCTGCTGGGATGATATCACAGTGGGGGGGGGGGGGATCTCCACTTTGCAGAAAAACCACCATGTTCAGACACTAGAAGTGCAGGTAAACCTCTGCATTCAAATAATTATGTCAAAAACATACTGGAGTTCTCTGGAAAGACTGAGAGCAGATTTTCTTGGTAATCGTTGGTGATCTCGGTTAATGTTGACATGCCAGCAGGAGAAAACGTTAAACACAAAGCCTGTTTGGTTTCCCTAATGCTCGTCTTCCATTACTTGTGAGTCAGTCCAGATCAAATAAGCCACTCATTTAGAAGACGCATAACTGAGCTCAGAGACACTGATAGCTAAACACAGCTGCAGTCGCTCCATGCATGTAGCTTTACATGCGCCTGTGTTTATGTGAGGTATGTGTCTGTATAGGTAAAGATAGTGAGACAGTGTAAGAGTGTGACTTCAGGTGTTTACATGTGTTTGGAACACTGAATATGTCATTTCAGTGTCTTCCAATTTTTCATCCTACACTCAAAGCCCTGACACTCCTCCTTGCCTCCTAATTAGCAAGCTGTATCACATTTTTTCCCCCTTGCCATTTTCTCTGCGAGAATAAAAAAAACACTGCATCTCTTTTCATCTTCCGACCAGCCTTGTCTCACAGAGACAGAGGCAGAAAGTCCAAAGTTCAACTCATTAGCCCCACTCACATCCTGACTCATCTTCAAAGGCGGCAAAGCAGCAGAAGACAAAAGGCACAGGACACGGTTTCACATACCATCACCCACAGACACAATTACAGCGAGGTATAGGAATGGGTAGCAGAGAAGATGACTATGGTGGATAAGATAGACAAAGGAGAAACTAGGAACAAAAGTGCAGACAGCATGTTGTCAGACCTCAAGGCGTGAAGGAAAAGCAAAAGAAACGGGAAAAAAAAAAACAGATGACACTTTTTTCCAGCCTTTATCTATTCTCTTTTAATATCACATCTTAAGCTGATCTCAGTACATAGCATAGGAACCACAGAACTTGTAAATCCCACTGTATGAAGGTTATAAGCCCCACTTTTCTCCGAATAGCTTTTTCAGCAATGCTGAATCCAACAAAAACCATATGTGAAAGTTATAATATCAGACCAAGAGAGGAAAATAGCTACAGTTGTAACAAAAACATAACTGTCACCATGTTTACAATATTCTTTGATATTTTATGAAAGAAGAAAAGACTGACACCACCTCCCATGTCTGCGTGCTACTGAATGAAAGTCAGGTGGCTATTAGCTTAGCTTAGCAGCAGGAGCAAAGCATGAATAGAATAGAATAGAGTTTTATTTGCCATTTGCACAGATACACTGCAGTACATGAATTCTTGTGCACTTAGCACTTTCACACATGCACTGAAATCCCAAACCTACCTGGACATCTGTGTTTGAGAACACAAATGTCTGAATCAGTTGGACAGGACATTAAAAAGACATTACCCTGCCATCTCCCTAGTATATAGTCTGTGTAATATGCAATTGATCCAAAATGTAAATGGAAGAGCAACTGGGAGAGTTGATGATGTTTCTATCCTGCCTCCGACATGCTATATCCAAGCACCGCCCCTCGCCTAAGCCAAATGGAGTATTTCTAGTAGGTGAGAACTTGTCTGACAAACACAGTCTCCTCTTGTGTGCTACATGTGTGAAAAGAGAATCAGGGCCACCTTATTCTCCGGACACTGTCCGCAGTTCGCATTAGAGAACGGCTTAATCGAGCTAACATTCACAATCCTGTGACCCCAGTGTGAGAGAAGCATCATATAATTCCTCACCACCAGAGACAAAGATGCAGACTGCAGTGACTGTGGTTGTGCTTTGTGTTTGTGCGTATGAGACGCCACAGTTTGAGGACCTGACATTTCTCCGCTTCCACACTGTCTGTTCCACTCTTCTTTCATTCCTACCCCCTGCACCTAATTTAGCATTTCTCCTTGCACTCTTAACCACCCTCTGCCTTGAGCGAAGAACCCCAAAGCCTACAGTTACATATGCACAGTCAGGTCTTCACCCAAAAAACTGCACCTATCCAAATACAAAAATACTGCAAACAGGCATTAAAAAAAAGGATGGAAATTCGAGACAACTTTGGAACCAGCACTTCTCAATGACTGAAGTTTGGGTTTACCACGAGTTTATGTATGCAACACAAAGCTCTGGGAGAGAGGCATAAACAGAGAGAGAGAAAAGAGAAAAGAGGCATGAAAAACAGTCTGATCTGCTTCTCCACAGTAGGAGCTCCAACTCTCTACTCATCGAGAATGCAAAGCCTCTTCTGCAGGAGTGTGTGTGCATACTGAGGGGGATGGGGGCCTTACAAATGCATAGTGTCTGGGGGAGGGAGCTGGTCCCACCGCTCTGCTTGCCCTCCCAAATGGGTATTTTGCTCACTGCCCCTTTGCCTTCCCCACAAGCCCCCGCCCTTTTCCTTTCCTTCTCTGTCTCTCTTTCAGGGAAAGTTCATTTTGAGTCTTGCCCATTGTGGCGAGTGAAGGGACTGACTTGCTAAGGGGTGGCCTGGGGTCCCTTGGCTCACACTGCCAGGTCAGCCCTGTTGGAGCTAACTAAGTAACACTGGCAGGAATCTGGAGGAAAAAAAGAAAAAGAACACAAAGCCTGGATCACTAATAAAGATCCCTTTCTCTCTCTCATTGAGTGCATTTGTTATTGCTTTGTGTGTGTGTTGAGAGTGTGTGTGCCAGTGTGTGTCAGAGGGAGAGAGCGAGGCTGTGTGAAGAAAGACCAGGCAGAGTGGGTGATAGTGAAAGGGAAATAAAGAGTGAGAGAGGTAATAGAGAAAGAGAGAATCATTTTAAAACGTGAGAATGAGCTGATTAAACACTGCCAGTTAATTAGTTCTCCTCTTCAATACGCAGAGGACAGAGTTAGCTACTTTCACGGGAAACCTGGAGGGCTTAGCTGTATGAAGATAGACGGGACTCGGTTCAATACACAAAATATTAGTGCTGAAAAGATTAAACAGTTTTTATGTCATAATAAAGTGAGTATCTGAATATCTATATTAATGAATTCATTTATATATAGAATATGAATAATGAATATTTATGATAAAATATGGCTTTTGTAAAATAATGAGGAGGGATTTTTTTTTTTAATGCGTGGACAAAAAAATGAATCGTGCAAATCAACATTTGCTTCTGTGAACTGAGAGGAAACTGGTCATGGAACTGGTAAAATGCCAACCATAATTCCTCAGATCTCAAGGTGATGCCTTCAAATTGTTTACTGTGTCCAACTCAAACATTCTCAGTGCACAATGATATGAAACAAAGGGCATTTTAGCTTAAATAATAGTTGCCCTGTGTATTTACGATATCTTTGCCACTTATCAATGACTCGCAGTCAAATTTTCTCTTCCTTCCGAACATTTTTTCAGATATTTACAAGTCGGCAGCTTTGTTCGGAGTACCTTCCCTACTTTTAATAAGTGGTTAATAAGGACGCTCTGGGAGGAAGATATAGGGGAGCCTATATCTGATGAGCTCTGGTTGCAAGTCTTAACACAGGTGCATAAGTCTTCCGTATGTGCAAGGCACTCTCTTATTCAGTGTAAACTTGTTCACCGTGTCTATTACACCAAGGTCCGTCTGTCTAAAATGTACAGCTCTGTATCTCCAGCTTGTGATAGGTGCCATCAGTCTCCTGCGGATATTATGCACATGTTCTGGTTGCGTCCTCGGCTGCACAGTTATTGGAGTGACGTGTTTGCTGCTGTTTCAGATGCGACTGGTAGGAATATTGACCCAGAACCCCTGTGCGCTCGGTTTGGGGTGTTCTCGGGACCGTTACCTTTGTCCTCTTCCCAGAAAGATTCTTTAGCCTTTATGACTATTCTGCCAAGGAAGGTCATTTTACTTAAGTGGCTCAGGGATACTCTTTACTGTCTCAAACTTGAGAAAATGAGAATGTCATTACGGGGATCCTCTGATGAATTTTTACAAATATGGAGACAATAAAGTAACTGTTGTGTCAATTAGGAGGACAAACTAATTTTTCTTCTGTCCCAGACTAGCTTTATCTTCTTTATGTATTTATTTAATATAATTTAATTTCTGAACAAAACCTAATAAAGTTTACAAAAAAATAATTGCCCTGATTAATTATTAAAATAGTCCCTGAATAATTTTTTGTCAGCTGACAAAGCAATAATTTAAAAAAATTAAATAAAAAATCACTTTAGCTCTGTTCATAATTATGATACGCTACACAGATGTGGACACATGTACATGCATGCACACATATAACTGTCATCCTGATATTTATCTCAGGTGAAAGATAACAACAGGATGTTTGAAGCTGGAAAAAAAACTGTTACTTTCCCTAATCAGACCATATTTAACTATATTGCACTTAGATAGGAATGTTCTCTCCAGATTCTTAACAGGAGGTTGGCATTTCAGGGCAGGTCAGTACGAGACATAAACAGGGTAAGATAGAGAGCGAGGAAAAAAGGTGAAGGCTGAGGAAGCTGCAAAAACACTGCAAAACCAATTTCAGCCAAGGCCAAGAAGAGAGAGGCCTTCTTCAACTGAGAAATGTGGGAAACAGATCAAAAAGCGGTCAGATAAATGATCTGGCCAAGACAGTACAGACAGATTTAAACCACAACAGCTGGTGCAGAAGGAGAAGAACATCAGTTTCATGCTCTATCCCGACCGCAGTCCAGCAGGAGCCAAGAGACAGTGCACTAGGCTGTACTTACACTGGCAAAAAAATTGAAGGGATTCTGATTGAAATGAATGGGAGTCATGTTGTCCAAAAGCTCTGAGGAAAAAAAAAGACATATCCCTGAAAATGTTTCTCTCCTCATATCTTTCGTCCTAGGCTTCTAGCACAAATTTAACTAAAGCAGTAGGCTGCATGTAGATTCAAAGAAAGCTGAAGTCTGACACAAAATGATACATGATGTCTGCTCAGGTCTCTGTGAAGTCAATTTGGCAAATGTTACAAATGGATATGGCCATGTTTTGAAACTGAAAATATATGCACACTCTTCGGCTCTGGGATTTTCAATGAGGGATGAGGAGTAGATGAAATTTTACAACTTTTTAACTATGATTCAGTGTTTTAAAATATATATGTAGGGGCTCTTTGAGCTTTGTTAGCAATGTTTTAACTAATCCAGTACTGGTCTCCTGAAGACCAGGATCAGCCCAACGCTGTCCCACACTTTGAGCCTGAAGACCAGAGCTCTGATTTCAGGCTTCCCATATCTTTCTTCTAAAAAATTCAGTTGTCCTATTGTAGAACTTGAGCTACTTGGACAGCAATAAAACAAGGATCACAGAAGGATATTGAGATGCAGGATAAGTGAAAAACTCTAACCAGCTGATGCCACTAGCAGAAATTTAGGGGATCAATAAAGTCAGGAGCATTCATCTTCTAGGTACCATGAATTTCTTTACAAAATTTCATGGCAATCCATGTAATAGCTGATCAGACATTTCAGTATGGACCAAAGAGGTGGAGCGAGTGACTGACTGATTAACATTAAAATACTGTGGATATACAGATAGAAGAAAAAATGGCAAGGTCTTTTCAATCATGGTTACACTTTACGCTATATTATAGAAAAGCCCATGTAACCAACCGGTGACCCCAGGCAAGAATTCAAAAAGTTAAGTGTAACAATTTGGAAATAATAAGCAAGGAGGTTACTGTCTGACAGCAGCACTTAATTCCCTGTTTCGTCCAACAAGTCTGGAGACTTCACCATGTCTGGTGTGTGTTCGGTTTGGACGTTGGAGACACTGCGGTGCAAGGATGTTGGACAGAAGGGGCGTCTGAGCCGCTCAGTGCTTGGACTCAGGCCAAAACATACAAGCAGCCCCACATTTAAAGAAACGTGGCCCTTTGCTCTGTTCTCTCCTGCATTGTGACGGGAAGATAAAGGTAACAGTCGACAGAACTGTGCTGTTTCCATTGGTTTTGGACAGGCCAAGAATTTTGAAGACAGATACGGAGGTCATGCTAAGTTTTAAGACTCTGCAGACATTACTGTGGGACTTTGCAGCTGTTGGCTTTTTCATTTAAAAAAATCCTTAATTTCAATGCAACAATGCAACTTTTAAAATAGTAGAAGTTTAGTTTGGAAATAAGGTCACATACAAACAACACCTTTCACACCAGTTACCATGTTCATTTTGAATTCAGACAGTATAAAAATGAAAAATAAAAAGAAATAAGGCTAAAGCTCACACACAAACAGAACAGTATAACTTTGAATTATACATTTTTCATGTATCAGCAGCAAACTGGGACCAAGAATCCAATAACTGAGTGTGAATGCAAGGAAGTGGAAAAAAATAGTCTCCCTGCAATAACAGTTTAGAAAAAAGCAACAGTTAAAATGGAAAAAGAACAGAGGTGCAGATGGTTCAGCACAAGCCTCAAAAGGCTCCTAAGCCACTGAGGCGCATCACGATTTATGGCTGCACTAAAAACAAGGAGCTGACTAATGTATAGCACCTGTAGCTCAGCAAACCTGACTTCTGAGACTAACCTGTAAAAAATGAGCCTATAGGTCGTCTGTGCAAGCAGCATATTATGACCAATACTTGCGTTTTTTATTGTTAGATGACCTCTAGCAGCCATATTAATTATGAGAGGAGTCATGTGAAGTAGTACTTACAGTGACAAAGCCTGCGTTAAGAGAATGTGTCAGCAAAACACAAGACTTTAGGTCTCACTTAGGAGACCACTCTTTGTTTCCCCTTACGGAAGTTCTTATTTTAACCCAAAATACGTGATACGCAGGTATACACCATATAACCACTAAGAAAGCTCCAGGATACGCTTATACCCACTTAAAAATCAGCAAAGATATGTGACAATATAGTTTTGTGAAAGAACTTCAACTTCAGTGATTTTGTGATTCTGCAGGGGAAGGCATCTCCTCCATTCACTTCCATTCATAAATTACATTAGCCATTTAAACCAAAAAAAATCAAATTTTCTCAAATAGTAAATTAAATTGATAAATGTGACCACATAAAGGCATACAAAATTTTACAAAAGTTAGATTCTGTGATTTAGCTGTGTTGCGATGGTGCTACAGCTGCACAGGGTCTTGTATGAAGATGTGCAAGGTGATAAGCAGGTACTTCATCAGCAACCAAGAGTTTAGCTCAGTAATACATTAAGTGTAACAAATAAAAAAATGAAGGTATCCATCCTCCACCATTGGTAAGTTCCTCCACGATTGGTTTCCATATTCTGTCATTTGCAACAGGACACTAACTGGGAATATTTGGGTTATATTATGTAACCTGTGTGCCCTGAGGGAAGGGGAACAAAAAGAGCTCAACAAGACAGGTTCAGGAATGCACTTAGGGATATATTTGACACCTAAGTGTTCATTTGTCCTTTGGATGGGTGCTACTGTAAAGAAAAGTGTTATACATGTCCTCTCCTTTCATAAAGCCTGTGGTATATACTGTAGCATATTCAACTGAACACGGAGTCAGTGTCTACAAGCCCTGCATGGAGTGATATAACATGGCAGACGCACTGTGGTTCATACATATCTTAATATTATTATTTGAAAATAATATGCTTGGACATTCACAGTGTTGGACAGCTCATAAAAAGAGAAAAATACAGATTCAAAGTCAAAAGAGCGAATGAGAGAGAGATTGTAATAGTCCCACATGTAGCAGAGGCCCTGTAAGGCTCAGAGTAACCTTGGCTGTTTGAGCACACAGCCATGTAGGCAATGCAGTAAGATGCAAGAAGGCTTTGAAGCTGTACTGCAGAGAACCTAGCAGGAATTCTGATGTCCTGCTGTATATCCTCAAACCCTCCTCCTCCGTCTCTGCAACGGATTCAATTTAAATTGAGGAAGAGAGAAGAAACAGCAGAGGCAGGCAAGAGAGACAGTAGAGAGGTGGAAATAAGAAGATTAACATGAATGCAGGTGAAATGAAGAAAGACATTTAAATATGTTAAAACACACCTAATCAATTTGTCCAGTCCAAGTGAAAGAAAACAACAAAGCAGGAATTCGGGCTCTGTTGCCCTTGGAGCAAACCCAAACCAGAAAATCACGTCCTAATGACAGCACCAGAGCTACCCCAGTTTTCTCTTTTCCTGCACAAACCTCTACTGCCCTCAAATTACTATCAATATTCAATTAGGGGGCCGGGGATACTGGACGAATCAGCCTCAATAACAAACCACACTTCTCTGTGGATTATGACCCTTAAAACTAACACAGTGAAATTTTCTTCATAAATAATCGGCCAGAGGGGCGTAAATACCCTCTCAGTAAAAGCAACTGGGTCTTGGACTTGTAACACAGTGATGAGTGATCTCTTTTTGGCTTCACAATCTATGCATGCCTCTACATTAAAGTCTCACTGTATTTCCAACAGTGATCAAGTCCATGTTGCTATAGCTGTTGGTGGAAACATGTACTGGTGGGTGCCCACATGACAAGAGTCACAGCAGGCCCATGTTTTAATAATATGGAAAAGGGAAAGGAGGTTAAATTTCATATTTAGATCCAAGCCTAAATCCAGACTGCCATGCAAAAACCCTCTGCTTTGTAAACCACAGAAAATCTGACATAAAGTGCTCATTAGTTTCATATCAGGCAAGACTGCCTGGTTCCACAACAACCACTGAGAGTTGCACAGAAGAAATCAGTCGTAATTTTTTTTCAGAAACATAATTTTTTTTTTTTTCTTGGAGTGGGAGATTATGCTTATCTTTCTGATTTATACACTGTGAACCTGCAAGGCCTGAGAAAAAAAAAAGCCAGACAACAACAAATCAAAGACACAACAAAGAGTATGAATTTGCAACAGCCCAACAAGTTCCACAATAAGGTCTTTTTAAGTATACAGCACATTAAACACAAGGGAAATCTGATATGTAAATAATACTAAAACAACAGAATATTTCCAAATCACGGAATAACTGAAACAGAACAGACATCACTACTCCACTAAACAGCTGGATGAACTGCAATAGAAGCAACATAATACACTGATCGTGGTATGAGATGTAAAGTGTAAAAAGTGGACCTATCAACTTAAACAAAGTGTCAACTATACACCCTCACGTCCCCTGATAACTGAGTAACTCAATGACAGATTGAACAAGGTTGACCCAGTGACTCAGTGAAGCACCGACAAGGCGAGCCTCAAATTACACATCTGCCAGAGAATGAAGGGTGGGGTGGAGAGGGTTAGAATTACATTTTAAATAGAGATGCCGGGATGTCCGATTGATAACAAAACCTTCAGATCTCTTCCGAAATAGTACAACATTTACTTTGCGTGTTGATGTCTCGGTTCCCAACATGAAAACATGAGAAAAAAAAAAAAAGTATCTTAGAGATAATAGATGTCAGCTGTGGCTCCAGAAATCTGAATCTGAATCAAAGTTAATGATTCTGTTTGGATCAAAATATATGGAGGAAAAAAAAAATCAATGCTTCCTGCACTGCACAGGGGAGAATGCCAAAGAGACAGAAAGATAAAGTGAAATCCAGTTCAACTGCCACACCTGCAGTTTGAGAGTCAGGCCACATCTGAGCACCAGAGCAGGTGTCCGCACAGCCAGCATGGCCGACAGATTCCTGCAGTTGTTTTCACGGGCAGATGCAGACTGTTTTTACTGGATGCACATCTCTTACATTTGTGGAAAACCACCCTCACAAATCAAGGAAATGTATCGCTTCAATCAAACTCACATTAGCTTCATGCCAAGTCAGATTTTCACAGTTTGTACAACAACATGATCGCCTCCAAACTGTTTTCCCACGCTTATTTTTAGGATAATTTGACAGGGCTACGTGAAATTGAAATGAGTCATGAAGTATAAAGTGAGAGAGACAAAAGCCGAATTTATTTTTTGCATTAATTTCATCTTCACAGCTGATAGAACACTTTTACTCTGATGAGAGAAAAACTGAAATAATGGCAGAGATGGAAAGAAAAGAATAGGGAGGAGAATCATTTTCAGTATACACACCTGCCCACAAGCAAAGAAACAACAACAACAAAAAAAAACAGAAGACAAAATAACAGGAAGAGGCGGAATAGGACAGAAGCACAAACTGGAGCTCAGGTAAGGATGAGTGATGACAAAGGCGGATCCAGGGGATCAGAGGAAGCCCTCAAAGCTGATTCCCAGAGATGGGATGAAGGCAGCTCTGTGTGGAAGCAGAGAAGATGAAACACCATTTGGGGCCAGGGCCCCCCTGCTGCCTCCCCTCTGTGTTCAGGGCCTGTGAGCTCCTCTGCCTCTGAAGTGCTAAACACCCCCCTCACACCCAGCTCTGCTGCACCCTGCACCTCCTGCCATTTGGTGACTCACTGCAGCTCTGCACGGATGGACATGGCAAAGAAGTGTTTCTCCTGTGTTTTCACAGTATATATATATATATACACACACACACACACACACACACGCACACATATATACATATATATATATAGGGGCTGAGATTTTTGTGGATCATCTAATCAATTAATCAACTGAACATCTCAGCTTGAAAATCACTGTTTATACAGAAAAATGACAAGCATGAACCATGTTACTTAACAATAACAACAACAACAACAACAAAGGAACCACATCAGTTGGGAGCTGAATCCATGAACCTTTCCTTTGACAGAAAATTAATCACCAACCGATTCTGATAACCGAGCCCTGTTCACAGCATATATCAAGAAAAAAAAATTCAAACGGTGGAAAGAATCACTGCCTCCATCTTCTCAGATTTACACATTTGCTCCTTTTCTCCTTTATTCCTTCTATATGTGACAGTGAACTGAGTATGTTTGGGTTTTGGACTGTTGGACCGACATAAGCACTTTGCAGATGTCACCTTACGCTCTTTGAGCTCTAGGAACTTCTGAAGGCATTTTTCACAATTTTCTGACACTTTAATGACTGAACAATTAACCAACTGAGGCATTAGCTGCAGCTGGTTGCAATCAAATCTGGTCCAAATACATCTGACGGAGAGAATATCTCTATTTGTCTGTATTTATTCATAAACAGAATCAGTTCTCCTTATATCCAAAATCTGATTTTCTGAATGGACTTCAGGTTCCAGTCAACTCAGATCAAAATGGCTTTATATTCCTGCTGATTGATGTTCAGGAGACCTTTATTTTCACAGATCCTCAAACACACTGGAAGGCATACCGAGCTGAATTATAACTAGCTATTTATCTGCACGGTGGCATATGTCCATCTTTATATTCCGGCATAAATCATATGACCTAAGAATAAAATCACAATTAACGGTACCAAGCTGATTCTATATATGAGGATATGATTCAGTGTTTTCAAAGAAAATGCAATTAAGCGTTGCTTCATGGTTGACTGCTCCTGATGATCACTGTAGGTGACAGTTTATCCACATTTTACATTTCCCTTTTCAGCAGACACAGACAAATGCTCACACATTAAATGTGCCAAAATATATGTGCTCTTTGGTAAGAAAAAAAAAAGAAAGGCGTCTGTTTAAACAGATCGTGGAATAATAAAGGTGAAACACAAGATATCCAAGCACACCGAACCTCCAGCGTGTTGATGTCCCAGATAAATGCGCCCTAACTTCAAAGCGCCTGCTGTTGCACTGCAACACAGAGCGAAGCAACGCTGGCAACCAAACAGCTTATTGTTTCCTAACACTGAAACATTACTGTCAACAAAGTTTCCCTCTGTGATTAATATATTATCTCAGTGTGCAGGCCTGCTTTGGCAATCCTGTTTGTGCCAGTTAGGGGATTTTAAACCCGCTACAACTCGAAGTGCCACATGAATATCTCACAGTTTTCCACAACAAGAAATCTAACGACATTTCTTTTTAGATCTCTGTATCTTATACCTGCATAGTGAAGACTCCCAGCTCCTGAGAGGATAGCTTTTTCATTTGATCGGCCAAAACTTGCGCTTCTTCCAGGATGGAAAACTCCGTCTCGGCTCCGCAATATCCACAAAAAAGAGCTGAGCAGATTAACACGAACCTCAAAGAAAAAGCAAACGAGCCCCTGTGAAACTGAAGGTGTTTATCCCGGAAAGCAGCGCGCGTACTCGGCTTCAAAACCACGGATCTCCCCCCTGTCCGCCTCGCCATGATGGTTGTGGGTCTGCAGGCTGGAGAAGCACGGAGTCTGAACTGGTGTCGAAAAAAAAAAAAAAAAACTTCAAGGGAAACTACTTTTACAACTTTGCAACGTAGAGTACGTGTGCTCTTTCCCTCCTGTACGAGTCTCCAAAATTTCTAGCCGCGCAAACCATCGCACCTCCTCGAAATCCCTCCAGAGAAGAAAACAGATCCATGCGTGAAAGAGGATATGGTTCTTCTTTTTTAGCGTTGTCGGTGTTCCGTCTTCGATCAGTCGCTCCAACTCCTGGAAGTCTGGCAAAGTGTGTGTGCGAGCCGGAGATTCACCACAGTGGGGGTGAAAGTAGGAGGCGTGGAAACGCAAGAATCCTACCGGAGCCTGGATCTCCGGATCAGTGGATCAGGGTTTCATTATGCCCTCAGCGAACGGTGAATGAGAATAGACTGAACTACTGCTGGGAAAAGAGCTATCGGATTTCTTTTTAATGATTTTACTTACATATAGGGGATATGCAGCCAGCAGGGACCCAAACGCTCCACACATTCCCTCATAACATCTTGACCAGTCATAAAAAAAAAAAACAACTGCATCTTGCGACTTAATATTATATTTTAGTTATTTGCTTAACCTTTTAACGTTTAGTTAATTATTGTGATTCTCTATCATTTAAAAAAAACTGAATAAAGTTCCATTATATATTATATATTATTTTATGTAGAAAAAAGCTTCAAAGGGGTTCACAGGGTACAGCACCATCTAACCTTAATGATTAGCTGCTAAAAACCCTAAATACCCCGTACATTTAATACACAGAACATGACTTAACATATAAGTTAGATGTTAGAAGGGGTCATACTGCCCCTTACATGGTCAGTGTTTAGGCTACAAGGTCATTTTATGTTTTCTGCGCACAACACTGCCTCTGATACAGTATTGTAAGAAAAAAAAACCTATTGTATTAAAAGTTCCAAACCAAAGAATTAAAATAAGAAAGAGCAGATGGTGTAAAGGTTTACACAGACAACCTGTGCTTTTAGGCGTTTCAAGAAAACCAGTGATACATGTACAATTGTGGTGTCACTTCTCTGCAAAGGTATGAGCAGGAGTGAAAGCAGCACTGAGTGCAGTAAACCACCAGGGGCTCCACTTCTGTATAAATCCAGTTCTTGGTTTTGCTACAGCTTCAATTTTACTTTGGCTGAGAACCTGTGAGAAAGAGCAAAGGCTTGTGTGTATATGGATAATTCACATCGTGATTGGAGACTGCAAAATTAAAAAAAACTGTGACTGATAGCTCATTTGGTAAAGGCTCTTGTAGTCAGGGCCGATGGTACGAAGCTTTGAAGCAAAACAGCACTTCAACCCATCCAACAGCTGACCTCTAATCAGTGCTCTCTCTCTCTCTCTCTCTCTCTCTCTCTGTCTCTCTGTCTCAGTTGCAGAGTGTATATGATTTGCAGCCACACAACTGGTCTCTTCCCAGCCATCTCACTGCTTCTTGTAACTTTTTGGAGATTTTCTGGTCAACCAACATTGCATTTAGACACAAAAGGTCTGTTCCGTGGCTGCTGGAACAGGGAAATATCAAATCAGTGGGGTTGTTTGTTAGATTTTACAAACAAAAAAACCCCCATGATCTTACTTTTTATTGATCTGCAGACATTCTTCCTATACACTGTAGTAGATTTCACTCAAGACAGACTTACCCATCAGTAACATCTCATAAGGAAAGTTTTGGTTTGGTAGCCTCTTACTGAACATGTCTTTAACACACTCGTCAGAATGAACAGTAGCAACATGTAACTCAAGCACCGTCAGTTGCTCTCACCAGGAAACTGTTGTGTCACTGTCAAATCAAATGAAGTTAGAAGATGTTAGCTCGTTAGAAACGGCAGCGTCTTGCAAATCAGGTGACTAAATGACAGTTTGTGTAGGGGTGAGACTGTCAGTGGCACTCGATCACAAACGATTTACAGAATATAGTATTGCTGGAGCTGAACCATCATAAAATGGCACAGTGCAGGCTGCAGCTCTGTGCTTAGTCATGCCACTTCACATCTTACACTTTCATCAGAGGTAATCACAGAAGCTATTTTGTGTCAGATCTATCCGTGACTTTTAGACATAGCCTGCAGAAGCAAAAGACAGACAGATGGAATAAGATCAAAACATACCTTCTGCCCAGCTGAGGCCCCCAGTGGCATTTAACTGCTTGCTTTATGAGTCATTCATAATTTACAGTAGTCTTCACAGTCTTTAACTCATTATCTCATTTCCATTTGTCATCACAGACAATTGTGGGAGGCTATTAATAAAACTTATACATATTTACCTCCAATGTAGTTATGAAATCCTTGTGCCAGAGTGACGAACCTCAACTAAATCTTTGCAAAGTAAATGTCTTTGTGCATCTTTAAGTTTGGTCTGAGACCCTGAAAAGCATGGATTGATTAGCATGAATGATTATTTTCATTTTCATAGTCCTCATGAGACATCACTTGCTGGAGCGCTGGCATATAGAAACATATAATAAATATATAATTTCTATGTTTTTGTCAGCCAGTCAACCATATTTAGTCATGGATTTGATCATCAGAGAGGATAGAGCAGCCTGCCCACCATGATCGTTTCA
Source organism: Toxotes lorentzi (assembly GCA_037833715.1). Taxonomy (NCBI): domain Eukaryota; kingdom Metazoa; phylum Chordata; class Actinopteri; family Toxotidae; genus Toxotes; species Toxotes lorentzi. The sequence continues at coordinate 16,794,667 of JBBMJY010000022.1, forward strand.
CAATGGAGCCAAAATAACTTCAGTGCCTTTTAACTGAAATATCATGTGTCAAATGAAGAAATATTTTTGGTGTGATATTTAGAGCAGTACAAATCAAATCTAAAAACCTCCCATTGCTACATGGGCTACAATGAAGCTTGTTTTGCGATATTGCAATGTGGCAGTAAGTCATTTTATTGAATATTCCAAAATGAAAGTGTATTTTTAAGAAAAAAATAAAAAATACCAGTCCTGCTTTTTCAGGCGGTAATGCCCATAATAATTTTTTTTTTTTTTTTTTTTTTTTTGCTTACAGTTGTCCTCTCGTGACTTAATACAAATGGACTGCTCTGCTTGTAAAAAGTGAGTGTGATTGATGCAGTCGGTGAACACACAGCTTTGCAGACCGTGGTCTGCAGCAGGAAAAGAGATCCTGACCTCAGACTTTGCTGTGTGTTGAATGGGTCGTTTGTCTGTGTCTTTGGCTGCAGACTCCATCAGATGTTTGCACGGCCATCAGATGCTTTTAGACACAAACACAAGGATGTTTCTGTGCACCACATACATTATCAGTTCTCCAGAAGATCCCAGTTTTCTTGGGATTATGTTTCGCTTTCAACTCTCAGGTCAACAGGCAAAACTGTAGTTTATTTGCAAATAGTGTTAGAACCCAGCCTTTCTATATTTATAAGGGCAGAAATGATAACAGTTTTTTGAAGGGGATTCATTTTCTGAATTAGCTGCGATATTTGCAGAGAAAATGTATAAAGATCGTTGTGCAAACATTAGAAAGAATGTATAAATTAGCATAATTTGAAACAGACCAAAATAACTCAAAGTAAAATTTAAATGCCACAAGTT
>JBBMJY010000022.1:16795525-16816483 GCA_037833715.1 Toxotes lorentzi
TATATATTTCTCTGCTCTACCCTAAGCCACAGAGGCAGAGCTGACCTCATCAAAGCTCAGTGTGAGAAGTGTTTACGAGTTTGGAGGATTTTTAAAACACACTCAACTCTCTCTGCTCCACACCTGTTGTGTATGTGTGTGTGTGTGTGTGCATGCATGTGTTCATAGTCGCGTACAAGAATGTGTATTGTACTACAGCAGGTGCACTGTGTTCACAGAGCTGAAAAAGAAATGTGCACCTGTGTCATGTCTCTGATGCCGGTAATAAATAAATATTGATCAGAGGGATCACAGATTATGAAGAGAGACCGTGTTCCTTGAGAAGTACCACCAATCTGTGGACCAGTGGTTTGTCCCTGCACCACTCAATCATAAAGATTCATCCAGTTATGACAACAGCAAGATTTTTCAGTAAATACAAGAATAACAATTCATAATTATATGCACGATGCATGATCTAGAGAATAGGTTAGACCAACGGAAAAGTCATGTTTTATTTAAATATGACTGCTATGATGTGAATTTCATGTCTTCACTTCATGGTTTTTGGTAAAACTTGTGTAAAGCAGTAAAATATGTAATTATTTATGGGCTATCACAGGTGTGAGTTTATGCCAGTTTGAGTTGCTCTCATTGTTTTTTCAGTTTATCTCTTGGATCATTTTCAAATTGTAGCTCAGCCAAACCTCTGTGTCTGTCTGTGAAAGAACTAATCCTGACTGGCATATTTCTGTGGAAAAGCACTGCTGGTTTATTCAGAGATAAATATGCCATTACACAAGAAAGCGATTAGGGATCTTCATTAACAAAGACAAAAGGATTTTTTTTTTACAGAATTACCCTTTTTAGCATTATTTTAATTACAACATAGACCCACAGAGCCACCTGACTTGGGAAGATAAAGGACAGATGAGGAGAAAGTGAGGCTGGTTATCCCAAGATTCAGGATTTTTAAAATATATTATATGAGATCTTACATGGGCTGAAATGCGTGGAGGTCCGCTTCAAAGACTGGCATTTCACATCTGCCTTCAAAGTCTATGACTGAGATTTTTTTAAACATTATTAATTATTATTATTATTAACAACAATATTTGGCTCAGGATCTAGTGTTACTTGTTACCTGTAGAAGTGGTGAAAAAAGATTACATTACACCTCTTAATGTAAAAATACAATTGCATTAGGGTAGGTATATTTGTGTGCAGCAAGTAGACAATGCTACAACTGGATAATGAAACCAAAAGCAAATGCAACTGACTGAGCATGACAGTTTCCCACTGCAATAATCAGTAAACACAGGGGCTGATACACGTGGAGGCTTGTTAGACTTTTACAGCAACACTCTTCCTGGCAAACAAGGGCCTTACATAACATGGGAGGTATGGAATGCATGTAAGAAATAATAGGTGGAAATGAACACAGAAACAAAAGAGACACACGTAGCTGGAGAAGTCAACTGAACTCTAGTTGGTTTTATTACAACACCCTTTTACTGTGCATGTGCATGAAAGTGAGTTTTTCACAATATGTCACGTTTAACTTTGGTGATACTTTAACCTTGTTCATTACAAATGAGCAAATGTTAGCAAGCTAACACACTAAACTACAATGGTTAACACGGTGAACACTATATCTGCTAAACTTCTGCCTGTTAGCATTGTCACTGAGAGCATATTAGATTTCTGAGATGGTACAGCCTCATAGAGCTGCTAGCATGACTGTAGATCCATCTGATTTTGGGGGTTCCTTTTGACTACATCAAAATTAGGCTAACTCTATTTTAAGTTGTTTTTCTGTTGATTAAATTAATAGGCATAGTCCTTATAAATAAACTTAAAAAATGATGTCTTTAGTGAAAATTGTGGTAAACTGAATGAAATCATCGTCTCCTCAGATGTACAGAAGGATGTCATCGTGGTAAACCGGGGATAAACTTTTCTGTCAATCCCAGCTGGCATGACATTTTAGTTTTACTCTGTACTGACTGTTGTTTACTGCTCTGGGGATCTTACAGATGTAGTTCTGTTTCGTGTTGCATGTACTGCATGCAATAGTGGATTACAGCTCCACAAATATCCCTTTGATGAGAAGAGTCTGGTCCCTTTTCATGATATAACAAATTCATAATTCAGGTCACACCTCCAATGGCCGAAATAAACATGACAAAATATAAAATAAATCATATTCATTAACATGGAAATCAACCTGCTTTCGTTAATTATGGGGCATGTTGACTGACTGGAGAGGTTGTATGACACTGGTTATGATACATTGCATGAGTGTCCTCACCACAGCTCTTGCGTTTTCTTTTTTTTCCCCAGCTGGTCCTGGGTCAGCCTCAAACCACTCAGAGGAAATGTTCTGGGTACAGCTGCTCCTAATACCGCTCTCTGGTTTAGACACCGGCCTCATCATGTCAAGGAAAATCATCATTCACTCTCTCTTCTTGTCTAATCAGAGAGCCCATCATGGAGATGAAGCGAGTAGAATGAAAAACAAAATGCAAAAAGTTGCACTTTTGTTGCTCTTATTCACCCATAATCATCCATGTAGTTCCGGCAGATGCTGCTAACATAACAAACAAATTGTAAAAACATCCGACATGTTATGTAGAACATTACCCTCTTGAGTACTCTAAACACAACAATTAAATCTGTTAATATACAAGTATTGAGGAGTGGTCTTGACTGACTAACCTGATTTTCTCTCTTGATGACATGGCGCCTCGGTGATCACCCTGTGGTAAAAACAGAAATCGTTTCAGACGTAAACAACCTCCCAGTCCCCAGCTGATGTGAACTCACTGGCTGCTTCAGAGCTTCAACTCCAGAGTCTCTGGGCAGCCATCCATCTGCAGACAGGAAACGCTCCCGGGACAAACTAGCTAGACCCAGTTCTTAATGCATGACAGACCCCTATGCTTCACATGATCATGAAAGGAGGGCAGAGTCAGGCAAAAAAAAAAAAGAGCTGAGAAATGGATCAAAAAGGCAGAGAGGCGCACATTGTTAAGAGGTCACGGACAAACATGGAGACGCAGCTGGAAATAATATTTATTGACCTTGTTGACCTTAAAACCTTTACGATATTATTACCAAAGGCCTTTCTAGGAATAGTAATAATTTTTGTAAAATCACAACTTTTAACAGGAGCATAGCACAAAAATCCAGGCCATGCTCTTATACACGTCAGTTTACTTCTTTACTTTCTCCATAATTATATTCTTACACATGTCCAAATAACAGAGTCAACAACTAAACACCCAAATCACTAGTGGTTACTAATTTTATAGTTAACGAACAATTTATAACACATTCAAGGAAATACATCAATATAAAATAAAACCTATGCTACTGAATGTGTTTCAGTCTGCACAACCTGAAATCTCAGCTCATTTAAGCCCTCTATTATCAGCTCTAATATCTTCATTCTTTAGTGTCATCATCTACACTGCAAAGGGATTACTGTATTTTTGCAAATATGTGTTAAACATACATAAGAGAACTGTTCTCTCAAACTGCTTTTCATCCAACGAAATCACTTTTGATCCTATAAACTTTTGCAGCTAAAAGAAATTCTAAGGCTCTCGAGGGCCTTCAACATGTTGACATCATTCACATATTTGGGGCCTGGTTAGTTAGTCCTATCATTTCCACGACCATGTCGTGGAAAAAAAAAGTACAAAAAAGTACAAAATTATTATTAAAAAGTACAAAATTATTTATCATAGATTTAGAATTTCATGACTAAAACAAAACAGATAGCAAGATGTCAGAAACAGTAAGGATAAAAAGTGTCATGAAGCAAAAAGGTGAGCACTTTAATATATATATATATAACACACAATATTCTGCATGTCAATAATCATGACTCAAAGTATTTCTATCAATATGTTGATTAGTTCTTTTTTTAAAAAACTACTTTATACTTTTTCACCACATTTTTGAGACATGTACTTTTTACTGGGGTATGTGTATCTGACAGCTTGTATTTATTATAGATTAAGCCACCCATTAGTATACAACACAGAATTCCACCTTTATCTGCTGCATCTTTAAAAAGAAATGATCCATAATTATAATGCTAATACTTTTACTTTTTTTACTAAAATTTTAAATGCAGGATTTTTACTCACAACAGAGCATTTGTACAGTGTGGTATTGCTACTTTTACTTAGTAAGAAAGAAAGAACTTCTTCCACCACTGTTTATCTCTGAAAGGATGAAGGTTTAGCTGGTGCTTAAAAATCCATTTAAAAGTCAATAAAAGAACAGCAACACACATAAAACATGGTCTGCACCATCACTGACAAGGAAAAGACATACTGGGAGATGGATCTGATTACAAAAGGAATTTAGATCCACTGGCTATGAAGTGATAGCATGTCATAATTACAGGGAATAATTACAGCCCCCAAACAGCTACACAGAAAAATATGAAGAAGCAACCCCAGTGCTGTCAGATAAGACTAAACCCATCATTTCACACAGAAAAACTAAAGCACTGGCTGCTAACCCTATTGGGTTTTAATTAGCTGCAGCAGTGCCCATCACTACATGCATCAATATGATATCTACTGTAAAAAACAGTATCCATGAAAAAGAGAGGGATGGAGATGGAAAAAATTAGTATTAGGGAATAAGTGTGCACCCACTTCACCACTGCTGCCATCAATTTTTATGAATACATTTGCTACATGTATGTGTGCTTGAGCCGGGGTGGGTGGGTTGGGTGGGGCTTTAAAGCAGGCACCATACAGTTACCATGGCAACATGAGTCTTTGAAGTTCTTTTGCCCCCTTTTTACAGCTGGATATAACAACCAGATCTGCTCTGTTCTCCCCCAGTATACTCCCCCATCTCCCTCTTTCACCCCTGTCTCTCTCCAGCTCCCTCTCACTCTCTCACTCCCTTTGCTACATCAAAAATGTTCTCTTTGAAGACTTAAGCCGATTCCAAGTCAAACCCAATGCTATTTCTGGCTCTATTCAAGACTCGGGCTGTGGCTTTGTTGCAATGCTGTGTTTGACATCTGTGTGTGTGAGGGAGAGAAAGAAATATGACTCAGTGTGCTTGTGTATAAAAGATGTGTGTGGAAAACCAGAACTGATAGGTATATATATGTGTGTGTTTGCAGCATTACAAACATAAACAAACAGCGTGATTACAAAGCTGCCTGCTGGTCGGGACCGATAATGAGAAATGTAGTTTCACGTGTTTATGTGTGTGTGAATATGAGTGAATTTGTGTGTATGAGTGTGTGTGCTGTATGCAAGTACAGACACAGACCTTAAAAAGAAGATATCAAAAGAAAAAGGAGGGGAGAGAAGAGGAGATGAAAAGAAAAGGACGGCGAGAGCAGAGGAAGAGGTGAGGAGATGAAAGGAGAAGGGGGGAGGAGAGGAAGAGGAGACAGACAGAGGAAGATGGCAGGAGGTGAGAGAAGAGAAGCACTGCAACATGCCATGTTCTGTTATTATGTTCCCAATTTTATGTCTCACACAAGCAAAGATTTTAAATGAATTACAACATCCACAGATCTGTGATTTTTAAAGCTTGATGTAGATCGTAGACATGTAAATACATTTCAGCTTCAGTCAGAAAGCAGCTTAGTGTGTACAGTAAAACAAACTCATATATTTCAAGCCTGCAGTTTATAAACTTAGAAAATAATGGTTGAATTTGCTTTTACAAAGAAAAGCTAACTAGCTGCTGACAGTAGACATAATGTGGTGTGACGTGGTTATGTGCACACCCAACTGCTTTCAGAGTAAGACTGGGACCCAAAAACATAGGAGGGATCTTCACAAGATGCTGAAAGTCATAAATACCATGTTCATACAATAAGCTAGCTACCAGCCATTTAACTTAGCTTAGCATAAAGGCTGTAAATACAGAAACAGTGAGACTGACTCTGTCCAAAGGTGACAAAATCTGCCATTACTCTATGTTTTTCTGTAGGTTAAACGATAAAGCTATGTAAATGAATTAGTTTTAGATGTGCTAATAAGTAGGCTTCATAACTTTTAACAGAGCCAGGTTAGCTGTTTGCCCCGGTTTCCTGTCTTTATGCTAAGCTAAGCTAAGCTAACATACTGCTGGTGGTAGCTTCATGTGTACTGTACATGAGTACATGATCAATCTTCTCATCTAACTCTCAGCAAGAGAGCGAACAAGCATATTTTCCAAAATATTGAAATTATTCGTTTTAGAACAGTCCTTCTCCAGACTCTTTTAATACTACAAAGACATCTAATTTCACCTTTATCACCAGGAAACAGGAGAGTGATCATAATCACACGTTTGATCTCAAGAGTGATTCTGCACAGTGGAGAGGAAAGAAACCTTGAGCGAACTCACTCTCCGCTTTTAAACCGAATCAGGACATTTCCACAAAGGCAGTTTTGTTGAGACTGCAGTATTGCGTTGGTCACAATGAAAGAGGGAAGATAAAAGCAGGAGCTTTTCTCACAGCACAGAGCTGCATGAATGTCTCTGCCAGCTATGCAAAGCAAAATCTCCCTCAGACCATTTCTTCCATTAATTTGTTAAAATGGATGACTTTTGTTGCCACAGAATTACTGAAGAGTTCCACCCTAAACAAGAATTCCCATTTTATATTTTTCTTTAAAACAAAAATGAGGCTAATGTTGGAGTCCAACTGGAGTTTCATCACCATCACAGTCTCAAGTGTTGGTTCTCTGGACTCATCCTCTCAGGCAGGCTTATGTCATGTTCACAAACTCCGATTAAAATGTTCCAAAAACAGGAGAACATTACAAGGCTGCATTCACTTTTAGGGTGGACTCTCCCTTTGATGGCACAAGAGCATTCCTCCACCATGACAAGATGTCATTATACTGTAAAGTCTCCTGCAGAGTTTGGGCTGCCCTCTATACAATTAGTCTTTCTTTAAACATCAACATCGCTGTCATAGTTCACTTGCTGCATGTAGTCTCACTGGGTGGTCGGTATCAAAATCGTATAATTTTATTGTACAGTATGAGCGGATTTATGAGGATTTTGCTAAAGAAGAGAACTTCACCATTCTGATGCAACTAATATACTGTTGCAGCATTTAGATGACTTACTGTTTATTCAGTGTAAGATGCTCAAAGCCTAAAGTGTTTTATATGTTTCACTGTCATCACATGTACATAATGCAGATAAGGGATGTTGCTAACAGTTAATTTCATTATCACTTAATCCACTTTTAACACTAAAATGCAAGTCCCTCTATTTAGCATTTATAAGCAGTGAATAAACATTTAATAAACATTAATAACACATTTATTCATATTGCCATTTAGTTCATAAAATGTCTAAAACATTACCCATCACAATTTCCCAAAGTTCAACCTGACATCTTCAGACTGATTGTTTTATATATTTTATATGTTTAATTTACTAGTAAACACAGTATAATCATAGTATAAACACAACAGCAACAACATTTGGAAATTTGGAAACAGAAGATCGGGAAACATAAGGTATGTGATTAATTGGCTCATTCATTTGTTTAATCATGAATCAGAATCTCAAGGATCCAGGGTCTGCACAGATCTAGGGGCCTGACTGACCTCCCTCTGCTGCCTCAGGCCAGGAGGGGCCCCAGCGTGGAGAGAGATCTTAGACTTTAGAGCTGAGTGGAACCAGACTCGGGGTTTTGTTGGAAAGGAGTTGAAGTGGAAAGGGGGGAGTGAATAAAGAGTGGCAGGCCTTGCCCTTGGAACCCCACCAGTAACACACACAGATGGAACGCATTAGACCTCCATTCCAGCACAAAGATGGATGGATTATTAGATAGAGAGTCTGAGTGGAGTGGGAGGAGAAGGAGAAAAGGAGAAAGGGGAAGGAGTGTAGGGTAAGAGATTGAGAGGAGAGAAGGAGGCATGAAAGGGAAGAGTGAAGAGTGGGATGAATAAAATGAGAATGTGAATACGTATTCACTTCCAACAACTAAAAAAATACACATTTGATGTACTGTGTACAAGAACATTTTAGAGATACTATATGTTTGATAGTATTATGCTGAATCAAAGCCCAACTTTTCCACTGATGCCTTCATCTTCCATTTATCTTTGCTACTATTCCATGTGTGTTTCATAAGATATAATTTTCTCTAGAGCTGCAACTAGAACCAGAAATGCACACACTCACTACTATCAGCTGCAAGATATCTATCTCAGTGAAGTTTGTTCACTGAATCTGGAGTGCAGCATTTAACACACAGCCAATTTAACAATCAGTGCTCTCTTTAGTCATTTAAATCTCATTAAGCTGTACTACAGTGTTTTTAGGCTTCAGGCAGCAGCCTAAGACTGGTCTGGTCTCTATTTAGCTGGCTAAACAAATCACACACAAATCACAAAACATTTAAAGCTTAAGGTCAAACTGGTGCCACTGCAGGCCAAGTGGGGTTGATTGCTGGAATAAATTAATGAATAAACACCTGCGTGAAATGTGTTTCTCTATTTGACTGACAGAACAGAGATTTTTCTAATTAATTACACGATGTACAGCACATGTTAAATCATAAAGCTGGAAGGATACTCACGATGGAACACTATTGTGACCTGCTTGAATTATTCAGTCTGTCAGAAGAGGACCTGAAGGTGTGTTTGTGGTAGAATTGCCAAGGTTGGGTGACTAAACCTAACTTTAGAAATTTGTGATGTCCCGCCCGCTCTGTCTGCTGCTTGTGTGGTTGGTTGGGCTTTCTGTCTCAAGAGCCAATAGGCAGCATAGGTAAGGACATCAGGAAACAGCCTTCACTTTAGCAACTTGGTTCCAGGTGTGTTTAAGTGATGTCAGTTTCTAACCTCTCTCTCTCCTCTCTTCCTCTAAAGCTTCCATCATCCAGTTTTGGTTAAGTGCTTTGAATTAATCATTGTTTACATCCATTTTGTGGTTTATCTCATCCTTTGCTTTGGACTCCAAAACTCCTGTGAAAAGATTCATTTTCATGTTAAGCTGATGTGGCAAATGTTGCAATAGTACACTAGCCATTTTTTTTAGAAGGGTCATGTGATCTCAGACCTGTAAGGCATGAAAAGAGAGAAGGAATGTGGATCCATCTTTCACTCTATTGTTTTCCACTCATCTTTCTGACTCTGCAGCCATATGAGTATCTGTCTGACAATGAGTCTGTTAATGTTTAAAACAGCTGAATGCTTTCCACCTCAACAATGAGTTTCAGCTGTCAAAGACACAGCTAGCACAAGGCCGTGCTCCAGTACTTCAGCAGATAATGTTACTAACAGGAAGTTTAGGGATTCAGTATCATGTATATGCCTTCTGATTAGCTTTTAGACGCACTATAGCAGAGTGGTTCCATGAATGGCAGTCCATGTCAATTGGTCCCCCACTTTCATCCATACTATATATAGTCTGTTTATGTATAAACAATATCTCAACAACTACTGGATGGATTGTCTTGACATTTTATACAAACATACATGGTCTCCAGAGAATAAATCCTAATGACTTTAGTGATCTCCTGGTTTTTCCTATGACATTACTATGAGTTCAAAATCAAACTTTTGGATGGATTACCATGAAATTTGGTACACACATTCATGTCTCATCAAAGTTAAATAAAACTCATGAAAATTCACTATACTAAATAAAAACATTGGGACCAGTTTGTGTGTAACAGCCATCAATCAACCATCTTGATGACAATGTTTATATTATGGTTTTTATTCTTAAAAGTACAAAAATAGGTATCAAAGTGAAATTAAGTTTTAAGAAAAACAAAGATTGTGTGTGATTTGTCTCTATAGAAAATAATTTGCATGAACCAGGTAGATGACTATACAGTCCACATGACCTGTCCTAACTGTCAAGGCCCCTGGAGAAATTAAACCAAGCACTGATACTTCACTTGACAGCGTTCAAAGGCTTCCCCTCTTCACTTCCCCTCTTCAAGGTCAGTGTGTGGCAGCACGGACAGCAGAGGTCAGGCGCCTGTCAGCTCCTCAACAAAAACAGCTCATGTTCCACAACAATCGGGGGCTTGTTGGAGGCTTCCAGCGCCATCATGACAGGGTGGGAGGGCGGTGAAACTGTATCCCTCTCTCTTCATCTCACTCCCTCACCATGTTTCCTCAACCCATGCTCTCTGTCATTGTATGTGAAACATACTGGGGACTCTCCCACATCATCATTGCTAATTATTGTCCAAACAACAATCCAAAATGAAATGATATTCAAGTTATAATTGTAGTAATACACTGAAAAGTGTCTTTGATGAATGAGTTAAATGATTCATTTACCATCAAAACTGCTGTACAATTTTCTGTTGATCGACTGACCAACAGTCATTTTCTACTTCCAATCCCATATCTTTTACTGGTTTTCATTAATCTTGGGGTCATAAAATTTAAAGGCCAACTCCACACTAGATGCTGGAAGAAGGATAAAGCATAGCTGCACTGGCCTTTACAGGCTGAAAGGTAAAAGTCTCTTAAACCCCTGGCAACACCCACCCAACATCACAGCTGGGTGTGGTCATAGTTAGGAAGACCACACCCAGCTTTGTGGTCTTTAAAGATACCCTGTGGAGTTTTTGATTACTTGTAGTGCTATGAAGCAATGTTTCTGTGAGTGAGTCCCCGACTTGTTCAAATGCACATACACAACATTCATATATCCACATGAGCAAGTGGTGCAGTACCCTTTCCCTTCCGTCAGTTTCAAAGTTTTCCAGTGAGAGATAGAGAGAGAGACAACCAGCAAGTCACACTGAATCTAAAAGTATGTGTAATTCATCTGTATATGTCTTTTTAGGTCTGACTGAGCTATGACTCCAAGAAGGAGAACAACGTTTGACCCAAAGTGTGAATTTTGCAGTACCTTAATTTTCACCATGAACTGTGTGTCACAGCCGCTGCTGCAGCTCCAGCTGCTGACAGTGTTGATGTACAGGCCAATTCACCTGTCCCTCTCACGTCATGCAGTATTTTTGCCTCACGTCTCCCCCTTTGTACGGTTCTTATAACTCTCCTGTGCCCCTCTGAGGAGGCAGGCGTCACATTTTAAAAACGTCTGCTCTCTTCCACTTAGCTACGTTGACTTTCATGTTTCACCTCAATCCCCCAGACATTTCACTTCTATCCCTCAGCCCCCTTCCTGATCCTCTTAGTGGGCTCAGATGAAGCCAAAGCCCACAACTGGAAACAATCAGGTCCTGAATTGCACTACCGTCCTCTGATTCACTGTTTATATGTTGCATCCATAGAGACCTCATGGTAAAGCCGACACACATCTAACCCTGATGGTCCCTTCACTGTATGCTGTACTTTTAATCCACACATAATCCCTCTCAGCCATTCAGTGCACTCTACCTGTATTGCTCTCCTTCTACCCTTTATTCATCTGTCTCTCTTGCTTTCAGCCAAATGCACATTCATTTTCTTTTTCAGCCTCTCCTTTGCTTTCAAAGCCCATAACAGGACATTACCCTGAACTCAAAAGGTTAAACGAGACTCCTTTAGCAGAGAGCGCCCTCAGGGGTTATCTGTCATTGGTGGAGAGGGATCGGTTGTCCTCAGTTACATGGTCTGGTTGCAGAAAGTTCTGGCTTTGAACCAAAGGATTTTAGCGTTGGGGCAGGACACACCCATCCCCACTACACCAATTATTCAGACTCTTAGAGTGTGATGGTTATATCCATTCATCATTGGTGGGGAGTAAATATAAATATTATAATATAATTTACTCAGCTGTGTCAAAGTATAACTTTGAAGTACTTTAGCACTTTAGTATTTCAGTTTAATGTTACTTGATGCTTGTATACCACAGTTCAGAGAGAAATAGTGTACCTTTTACTCACACATTTCTTTAACACCTACAAGTACAAGTTACTTTTCAGATTAAAATTTTATATAAATCACATATATAATTTATGTGATTATTTTCTACTCGGGTTAATCATCTTATGACCCTCAAATTTTTTTGATGACCCTTAGAATGGGTCCAACACTAGGGTTGGGAAACACTGGATTTCCCAACCTATTGCCCTCAAGTGGCCAAAAACATCAAGGTCATTGCAGGTTTAGGTGAGAAATGAATGCAAGACTTTTACTTGTACAAGAGTTTTTTGTTTTTTTTTTTTGTACTAGTCCTTAAGGATTGGTGTACTTCTTCAAATAATGCCGGGCAGTTTTCTTTACTATTTTGTAACATTTCTAGACTGTTTAATTAAAATTAAAGCAACTGATAGAATTAATAGAAATGAAAATAATCAGTTGCATCTCTCTGTAGTTAGGTCAGAAGAGTTGTTGTGTTTCTTGAACCAACAGAGTCCATACAAATGCCACATATGCCTCCTTTATCTTGTCCTGTCTCCCTTTCTCTGGCTGCACTCGCAAACATGGCAAATGATTTTAGTTCTTGCTTTGGGAGAAAGTGTAGCCAATAGTTTCATAGCATTGTGCCTCTGATGAAGAAGTCATGGGAGTGCAAGCATTTCTTGCACTGAGAGGGAGCTCCATCCATGTTAGAATGTCTTCACCCACAAAATAAAAACTAAAAAAACAACAAAAAACAAAACAAAACAATTACCTAATCATCTCAAGTGGTATCGAGTGTCGCAGTAAGCTTTGCTTTTATTTGTCCAGGTTTTGAAATATCTGTCTTTGAGATATCTGCTTCAACCTAAGTACAACAGAAGAGAAAATAATTTATTTTCTGGACTGAAAAAAAAACCCCAAAACAAAATCTGCTCTTCTGGAACAGAGTAAGACTCTTGAAGACTCATCTCTTCTCTGTAACATCCTAACATGCCAAACTCACACTTACTGTGCATTTCTTTACCTGATCGCCTTGCACATTGTCTTATAGAACATATTTAGTAGTGCCAATTGTAAGGTCTCCAACTGTACTGAGGCTTTAGTGTTGTCCCAAACCTGTAGGCTGCTTTAGATAAAAACATCTGCCAAATGAGTAAATGTAAATTTAAATATGCAAAATGATGGCACTAGTAATAATTAAGGAAATGGTGTTTAGCATGGTGTGTGGTGTGTCTGCAGACTGGTAAGGCTCCTCTCTCTCTCTCTCTCTCTCTCTCTCTCTCTCTCTCTCTCTCTCACACATACACACACTCACTCACACAAAATGTGACTTTGAGCAGAAAATGAGAGAAAACACAAGCACACACACAAGAACACTATACTAGAGTCATTTTTCCATCTTTGGCCAAATTCTAGCTGGACTAATATTATTTCCAGCTGTTTCTGAGCAGATACCTACACTAAAAGGGCAGCTAAAGTGCACCACCACCTGGTCGACAATGGTCACTGACATAATGAGGCCAACAAATTCAATAAAATTTACAGTGGAGGTGATTTGGTGGTACCTAGTGGATTCACTCTGCCATTGCAACTCGGGAAAAAACTATCTGTGTATGCCTAAAAAAAAGTAATGATCATATCACTGACATATCACTGCAAGGTTAACCAAACAACATCATTTAATAAATGATTTTGCAATACAAAACATCTGTGCAAAAATGTTCAGACAAAATACAAAGACAAGGCCTCTCTTGGTCAAAAGGACAAGAATGTAAACCTTTTGTGATGGGTACTCTGTTATTGAAATATAAATTTATTTGTATGTATTTATGTCGTTTTTCAATTGCTCTAGAATATAAAAAAGTAAAATAATGATTTGTTTTTGCCAAATACAAAAATACCTAGACTTAAAATTCACAGTCTTGTGTACAAGTGGTTTTTGCACTGTCAGAGTAGTACACATACATCCTTTACATGCTGGAGGTCAAATGTACAAAGTCAGATGCCTAGGTAGCTCAATCTGCTTCAAAGGGGGGGAGATACAGTACAGAGAAAAAAAGATAGCAATGAAATAAAAAGTAGGTGGAAAAATTTACCTAAAAAGATTCAAATAATTCTGGACCGGATTTGACATTAGGAACAAATCTCCTCCAAAGTTGGAAACAAACGCTTCTCCCTTCATATTGCTAATGGCAGACAATCAGCTTCTCTTTTGATGGTATTTGGTTTGAATTAATAATCTGGGGCTAAACTACAGCTCAGTCTGATTGATGTAAATCTGATTTATTAAGTTTACGGCCTAATTTGAGTAGCTAATTTGAGTAGTAGTAGTATCAGATATAAGCTATGACTTTAAGACTAAATGAGCTAAATGCCAAATGTCTTCTGAAACATGGCCATTCAACAATGAACTGTGTAGGCTTATTTTTTATTTATTTTTTTTACTGTGCTTTTTGCTTGACACATTCACAGTGAAAAGCCATCAGAGTATCCTGGTGTCATGTCAAATGTGTACCTGATTAGCAAATATAGCTGATTGGTAACACAACAGTCTGTAAACAACAGCAGAGTGCAACACAAACAGTTAGAAACTTTAGAATGACCAAAACCAATGATTGTCTGCTTCACGGTTACTGGGGGAATTTCATAACAATAATCACAACTAAGATCACAAACTGTTCTGTTACGGCAGCTGGTTCTACGACTTTTCTCAATGATAAAAGCTTCATATTTAGCCATGCGTCTAATCAACCATCATATGAAATAATAACAGACAGATGAGGCACTTGTGTGATTACAGGACTGAGAGTTAATTATTTACCAAACACACACACATCTTCATATCACAAAAGGATTATCAGAGTAAATGCATCCAAACCATACATAATTACATGCTACTGGACACTGGATGTGTGAAAATATAAATACAGCTGTAATTGGAGAGACTCAAACAGAGAAGGAGAATTCTATTTATCCTTTTTTTTCTTTTTTAAATGGGATCACCTTCAAGTTAGAACAGTTGGTGTTATAAAAATGTCTCCATTTACTGATACAGAACCAGATAAAAGCAACATACATACATCTCTCTGCACACTGTATTACAATCTGTCCCCAGCTCATAAAATTATTTCTTTTTTTATTTCATTTCTGGTTTGTTCATGACAGCACTATCTGATATGAGTGTTGTTTTGTTTTTTTTTTTGTTTTTTTAACCCTCCCTGCTTTGTACTTTCATTCCTCCATGTTTTAATGGTATTTTATTTGCACAATACAGATGCACTAAAACAGGAAAGACAAGGACAGAGATATGAAGACAAGCCCTGTGAATAAAATCTGTCAATTCCTTCAAAATTTAAACACTGAAAAAACCCTGACATAAAAATGAAAGTATTGCATCCAATCTATGATAAACATGTTCTTTTGTGAGGGTTGAAATTTCAACTTACTTTACTGACAGTAAAATTGAGCCCAGCCCTTGCGTGGTGAATGAAGTCTTTGCTCTGAGAGCAGTCCAGTTTAGCTGTGCCTGTAAAGGGACTTTGAAGGTTCTGCTGGGAGGGTGAGTGTTAGAGAAGACTGGAAAATGAAGGGAGGATGAAAAGAGAGGTGGAGTTTAGTATTCAATAATAATAATAAAAAAAATCTCCTTCCATGTTTCTCAGCCTGGACAGGTTGCAGTATGCTGAGGTTTGAAAAAGGCAAAGAGGCCTGTGTCTGTGTTGCAAAAGTCTCACGTAGTCATGATGAGGTTGCACAAAAACATTCAGGTGTCATTTCTGAAAAAAGGATTTTGTGTGAAAATGATGATGCATGAGTATTTTTGTTCCAGCTGCTTCGATGGACAGCTCTCATGTTAACAGTCTAAAATGCTAAGGTTTAGCTTCAGGGTCCAGCTTCAGGGCAGAGTACATCACCGGTACACCTTGTATACTGATGCACTGGGGCAGGTCGGTGCAGGTCTTCTCAGAAAAGCCACCACACCTCTGGTTTGTTCAGGCTGCTGTTTCCATTCTTGCTTGCTTGGCCGTCACTCACTATCACTGTACAAGCAAATGTACTGTAAATTTTAGCATTTTAATGTCCAGACACGCGCAAGTCACACCACTGCTGCAAGGCACCTAAAGGTCATGATATGAATGTCAGTGTCTCCTTAACATCCTGCATGAAACAGTCCTTTGAGTTGTTGACATGAACTTTTCGTCAGACTGTTGTAAGGAGACGGGAAGGACTTGTGACTTTTTCACCTTAAAGTATTTTCCATAATAAATTGTTCTTTTGAATATATATCTTTGTATTTCATTCATTCAGGACTTATGTACCGTATTTACACAGAGGTTAAAATAATAACATTTCCAAACCATGGTAATAAGTACACTTGCTTTAAACAATAAGGCATTAAAAAGTCAAACTGCTGTGTATATACTTAGCTGCGACAGTGTTTCTTGCACACCCAGATGTGTTTCCAGGCCTGTTTCTGTTTGGCCTCTGTATGACCAGAACAGAACTATTAGACCAGGTCCCTGGGTGAGAGTCGAAACTTCTCCTATTTGGGTCCCAAGAGGAAAGAGTGTGAGTCACCATCTATCTATCTACAGGTCTGCGGTGATGATCGAGTCGTTGTACATCAGTACGTCAGAATCACCAGCGAGCAGAGCTGATGTTTGTGATGCGTGGTCCAACTGTCCCATGCCTTTCTGGGAAATTTGTCCATACACCTGAACTGGCCCTCCGCCGCTCCCCGGCATGATGCAGTGGGAAAGCAGTGGTGCGTTGGCGTCATGGTTGGAGCCCGTGGTGGAGGGTACACCGCTAATGTGACCTGTGCTGGTGGAGCCACTAGCGCTGCTGGGCGAGCGGCTTTTAGGAGGTGGCAGGTGATGCTGGATTACCCTGGTGGGTGGAGCTGGGGGAGGGAAGTGGGCAGGAAAAGCTGCATATCCGGGTGGAATGGGGTATCCGTTGACGGGGATAAAGCGCTGGTGGGTCTGAGGCACAGCCATGGGCGTCCAGGCTGGAATCGGAGCCATCTGGCCCGGCGAAGGAATAGCCTGGGCTGGGTAGAGATATCCTGCCGCGGCAGCGGCAGCAGCATAACGAGGGTTGCTGAGGTTGCTGACAGGGCTGGCACTGAGTGAGGTGGTCTGGGTGGTGGCGTTGCCTCCACCTCCAGAGGGTGTGCTGGAACTGGCGTGGGATGACAGCCCCTCCCAGGCTCGCAGGCGGGCGTGGATGTCCTTGAATCTCGGTCTACGTCCTGGTCCCTCTTGCCAGCACTCAGTCATCAGAACATAGAACCTGAGGGATAAAGGTTTTAGATTTGGTTTGATTTAATAAACTAATTTTAACACCTAAAATTCTCATGAAGATTTGAAATTCCTTTTTTTTTTTATATTGTGAATGAATGTTTGCTTATGTGACATATTCAGCTGAATTCTATGAAATTTGGTACATACTGTTTGTGTTTGTAGTAAGAGCAAGTGTGTGTTCAACTGATGAAATGTAATGTGTAGACAAAAGAAGTGGCCTAGTGCTCACTGTGTCACACTACACACTCCACAAAGCTTTAAGGTGCTCTCGAAGATAAAAAAACTAATCACAGCAAAGAAAAGAAAATGTTCTTCAGGTACTCTTAGGCAGAGCAGGGAGTGGAGAAAAGTGGTGAAGACCTGGTGTTGTCAAAATCGGTCAGCATTTAACATTTAACAAAATAAAAACTTATAATACATCTCCATGCCCTGCTTGCTGCAACCCTGAAAGAAAGTGAATAGGTGTTATGTTTGAAACACAATAACACAAGAGCCTTAAAGAGGAAATTAGGTAAAAAGGTGCTGCCTTACTCTTTCAACACAAGCTATACTGTTTGCCTAAACTTCTGAAACAAGATGAAGATGCGGCTGAAGTTCATTGGTTTTGTACGTACTCTCTTACCTTCTCATCGTTAATTAACAGTTTATGTTGACATATAATATTAACATGAACACACCTTGGTGGGCAGTCCTCAGGGCAGGGCAGCAGCTGTCTCTTTCTCACCATCTCCATCACTTCCTGGTTGGAGAAGCCATAATAGGGCTGCAGGCCGTAACTGAAGATCTCCCACAGCACAACTCCGAATGACCAGATGTCTGAATCTGTGGTGAACTTGCCATAGGCAATGGCCTCGGGGGGCATCCAGCGGATAGGCAGCAGGGTTTTGGGCTGAATGCAGTAGTAGTCTGAGGAGTAGATCTCTCTGGAGAGACCCAGGTCAGAAATCTTAACGTGAAGCTGTTCGCCGACTAAAATGTTCCGAGCAGCGAGGTCTTTATGGACGTAGAAGTGGCTGGCCAAGTACTCCATCCCAGCAGCCACCTAGATTAGATCAATAAGAAAAAAATAATAAGGATTTATTAGGTGTAAAGTATGCAATGAAAGGAGGGCAAACAGAGATCACTTACCTAATTTGTGATTTTGAATTGAATGATCAAATAAGACAAAACAACTATACTGCTTTCAGATCTCACCTGTATGGCCATATGCAGGAAGTCTCCATGATCCAGGCTGGATTTAACCGTGCCGTCCTCATCACTGCTGCAGCCAACGTCAGAGTGTGGCGAACGCATAATGAGGAACTCATGGAGGTCGCCCTGAGGAAGAAACTCAAACAGCATGCACACGGGCTGCTCCTGGGTCACCACACCCAACAGGCACACCACATTTGGGTGTTGTAGCTCAGTCAGCACTGCAGCCTCCTGTGTTGGAAAACAGATAAGCAATAGTGATTATTGAGCAAAAAGAAAGACACTCAAACAAAAATGAAGTGATACTCCATCTGAATTTATTTTTGAAAGGTTTGTTGTTTGCTTCACAACAGGTTTGTCCCAACTCACTCAGACATCACTCCACTTTAAGTGTTTCATACTGAATAGTCAGATTTAGGGTGTAAGTGTTACTTTAAATGATGACAGTTCAGGTCTGCCTCGCTCTCTGCAAACGGAAATTGAGGATTATGTTTTATACAAGTCATCTCTTTCAATCCTCCTCAACATCTAAATTTACAACTGGACAACCTGCCAGTAGTTACGGTTTATTTTTGGAACTATTTCAAGCGCATTCATCTCTTGTTCAGTGATTTTGAGCCATATACAGTCTCCCATTGCCCACCACATTTATCTTCTGTGGAAACATAACAAATCATGCTTCCAGTCTTGTGGGAAGAGCAATCTTTCCACTGGGAAAGTTGTCCCTTGTAGTTTAAAACACCAGTATTTTAGTATTACATTTTATTTTGCCAATCCACACACAATTGCCAGTTAGAACATACAGCACACTATCCCATACATAAATGGATATATTTATAAAATATTATGTATTTCTTTATTTATTTTGTAAAATTGGAATAGGTTAACTTAAACCTTTGGTGGCAGTGATTGATTCTGTACCTGCTGGAAGTCGCCCCACTGCTGGGCACTGGAGATATCCTTCAGGGTCTTTATGGCCACAAGCTGAGCCTGATCCATGCCAGGGAGATACAGGTGACCCTTGTAGATCTTCCCTAAAGGGCACTCTCCAAGCTCCTCCATGAAACGCACAGCTGACAAAGGAAGCTCTTTGGCCTTACTCTGCAGAGAGAAAATGAGAAAGAGGGAAAGAAAAAGGGAGAAGTGAGATCAGTGGTAGAAGAGAGCTGACATAAAAATTACATCATTATTTACTTTGTTAGGCCAGTACTCCTTCCTCACCATTATCCTCATATGGAAATCTCAAATGTTGACATGATATTTGCGTCTAATTCGATGCAGGCAAACTGCCTGATATAACACCATTAATGTGTTTGAGCTTGTGCGTGCATGTCATTGCATGTAAAAACTAGAAGTAAAGCCTGGAGAGTTGATAATTGTCATAATCAGACTCAGTCCATTACATCAGCTCCTAATGACGCCATTTAAGCCTTTGGAAAGCAATGTGGGAAAATCATGAAATCTGGCAGCTTAAAAATGTAATTTATCTGACAGGTTAGCAGCATTTATGAAGACTAAGCAATTAATCCTCTTGCCAGTAAAACTGTAGAATCAGCTGCAGAAATAACAGAAAAAGCTTTAGCTTTCTTTGTGAGAGATGGCATCACCTTTTTAGTATTTCATGCCCAGTGAGAACTGGAGGTTTATTTGTGCAGCTAAATCCAACAACACTGAGCTGAGCTGTGGAGTTTTAACGGGACAAGAAACTTTCATTGCTGAACTGAAGTTAAGAAAGGGTTGAGTCTTAATGCCAACAAGAATTTATTATTGTCCAAAAACTAAATTCTTTCTTTACGATGAATATAACTTTTGAAGTTTGAGCCAGTCCCACTTTCCTGCTGTCATCAATACTCTTTAGTGCACCAAACATGTTTTAATCTGCAGCTAAAAACACTACTTCTGTGTACTAACTCCTGTTCGAATAATGTTTGCTGAAATCTCAGGTGTCCACTTGTTTGAGTAAACTACTGAGCCCTTTCTAAAAATCAAAAATACACTGTTTTTACAGATTTACATCTTCCGTAGGACCAAACAGGCTCCAACATTGTTACAGACAGATTAGGGAAGCTGGAGAGTATTGAGTGATAAACTGTCACAGTGTTGGGTTTCGGTGTTTTCATGGATTTTGTTTCCTTTACAGTTAGACTAAAGACAGTTTTTGGGCTGCATTACTATAATTTTTGTTGAGCCATTTCTAAGGAACCCCAGTGCTAAAGATCAAAAACCAGGGTAGATATTTAAAACATGAATTGTAGTATGTTTAAAGAACTGCACAACTAGAAGAAACACAATCAGAGAATTAGTGTCCAGCACTCTGACTGTGTGTAAGTTTGTTTATGAATGTGTTGGAGTTCTTTGTCCCTTCTGGTTTGGTTGCTTATCCTTGGAGCTAAACTCTCATATCTAAGAGCTGTCCAGGTGATCTCAGAAACAGTGGGAGGGGGAATGTGTGTGTGTGTGTGCGCGTGCATATGTGTGTGTGTGTGTGTGTGTGTGGCTGTACTTGGGAGAAGATAAAAGGTGAGCAGAGGTTGGCAGAGATTTTCAGATTCCAGGAACTCAGAGATGAATAATGAAATTCCTCGGTGAGCAGGAGACACACACACACACACACACACACACACACACACACACACACACACACACACACACACACACACACACAC
>JBBMJY010000022.1:16816583-16831134 GCA_037833715.1 Toxotes lorentzi
ACACACACACACACACACACACACACACACACACACACACACACACACACACACACACACACACACACACACGTAGGCCTGTATGAGCTCTCAGGGGGGTGGTCTGTGTGTTTCTGATTGTGTGTAAAATTGTGTGTATGAGAGAAGTGTGGGGCCTGCTGATGTTATGAGAAACACAGATGTTTTTAGTTATGGGTTTGTTTCACCCCTTCTTTCCTCCCCACACCCAAACCCTCAGATCCTCCTCACACCACCGCAGGTTTTTGTGTGTGTGCATATATTTATGTGTGTCTAAATGGATTATCACAGGCACTGGCCCCTGGGTGACCCTGCAGCAAAGCCTGCTGGGTAGCAGCCTAACCCTAACCCAAGACAAAGTTTTAGATAAGAGGGGCAGAGAGGGAAACCCACTGTGGCAATAATACATATAAATTACGGTATAATATGAGGATTTACAGTTATCAAAAAGGTTTTAAAAGGTAAAAATGACATGCAAATCCTCATCTATTTAAAACATATCTCAAGACACGGCTCCGCAAAGACCATTTGAAAACAACGGTATCATTCCATAACTGCCTGGCTGTTTCTCTGAATAACTTTCTTTGATGTACTGTAAACTTACCTCTTTGTAGATACAAGATCGTCATTTAAACACATTGAGGAAAGATTCCCTTCTTATGTCAGCGAAACATTTGTTCCATTCGAAAAATTAAATAAACCAGAGATATTAATGGCTTCTGATGCTTCTCTGATGTTTGCAGTTCTCTCCATAGCTGTTGATAGTAATATCATACATACATATCATACACATTACCTTGAGCCTCAGCTCTGGTTTTGCACAAGCAGACACACTGTCTAGATAACCATGCCACCCGCAGACATGATATGACCGAGTATGCAGCCTTGAAAGAAATATGATACAAATCCCAATGTGAGCAATGTGTTGGCTGCCAGAGCAGAGGCTTGATAATCTACATTACAAAGAGACTCTGTGAAAGAAGGAGTGGAGGAAGGAGAGAGTGAAGGATGACAAAGAGTTCCAGGGATAAAGGGATGGAGGGAGAGAGAGGAGAAGAGCAACAAAGAAAGATGGATTAAGTGAGAGGAGTGTGAGGAAGAGATGTGGAAAAAGAGACAGTGGGAGAGGAATAAACAGAGAGCTAAAGAGCTGCAGTTGAACACTCACGGACCTGCTGAGCTCTGATGATAGAGATCTGAAGCTTTGGCCGAGACAGGTCATTTCCACACACACACAAACACACACTCAGCTCAGTAACCCCAGCATGCTGCGATGTATCCCAGTTGACACACAGAGGGCTGTGCCAGTGTTTTGACTCCATCCACAGTCTGCTCTTATGACTACAAAAGATCAGTACAGCAAAACATTGCTCATTTTGAGTCACCACAGGACAGTCTAAAGTGCTGTGTGAGTACACACTCAGTTGCAAGAATAGTTAGACCAAGCTAAAAGTAATGTTGTCTATTACAGCAGTCCTGCAATACAGCATCCCTTCATGAAGATTATAATCCGTTTTTGTTGAAACTAATTTAGAGAGGTGTTAATTCAACTGTACAGTCACTTCAGAGGGTTGAGATGTATTACATTGTGTTTTTTTTATCTTGTTCATCCCACTGGTGTCAGTGAGTGAGGCACAGAAAGAACCTTCACCATTTACTTAACACACACAAAGCATCTTCTACTGTGACTGTGCTGTTCTGTACCTTCGGCTTGTATGCAGTTGTGAGCATGGACATCTCAACGTTTTGTCCTCGGACTGGTTTGGGCTGGCGGGGGGCAGGGGGCCTGGAAGACTTCTGGTTGTTGCGGCACACACAAATGAAGAAGAACAGCAAGGCAATGGCTAGTGGGATGGCCACACTGGGAACCAGGATGTACAAGATCTCCATGTTGCTGCCGCCAGACTTGTCTTTATGATCTATGGGGATGAACGGAGAGAGAGGAATAATATCAGATCTAAAGATTATTGCATGATTGTGAAATACAAAATGACCTTGAGGCTTACCAATGCCAATTTTGCCACATTCCATACTGTTATTGTTAAAAAAGTAATAAATAATGACAATAAAAAAGAAATGAAACCATCTGCCATGTCATGCATCACAACATCAATAAGTATAAATGTCATTAGAACGGACTTAAACGTATTCTAGTCTCTCACCGCAGACGGGTATATCACAGAGCTCCATGCGGACTCCCTCATCCAGTGTGAAGCACCAGGGGGCCTCATGTTTGTTTCCTGGGTTGCGGCAGTATGAGTGTCCCCCGTTCAGCTCTGGATAGCGGACAGCCAGGTAGGTGTGGCTGTGAGGATATTGGGAGTTCCACGGCTGACACTGACGCCCCAACTTTGTCATACTGACTGTCCCGCGGTAGTCTGCCCCACTGTTATTGTAACACTTGTGATCTGGAAAGCAAGACAAGTGATGAGCTTATTAGATTCATATTATCACTCTCCTTCTTTCTGGTTGACAAACTTCTTGTGAGTTTGACAAGAGCAGCAATGATTTGCTGATTACTTGATGTGTCAATTTAAAAAAAAAAAAACTCATCAAAAAGCTTAGTTTTCAAAACAGCCACTACAACAGGGGCCACAGGGATACTTCTCCTCAGACAATAATATTAAGTTGTATTTAGCGGGAGCAATAAAGGAAGTCATGTAATCAGCAGGTGAAGTAGTCTTACTCTTGTTAATGGGCTCAGCCATGGGGATGCCTATCCTCAGACAGTTTGCAGCCTCGGGACTGTCAGAGGCAGCCAGGTCCTCACAGTTTGGCAGTTTCAGTCTCTTCAGGATCAAAGGATTTGAGCGGGCGATGATGTACTCGGTCTTACACAAGTCGTTCTCCAGGATCTCGCACTCATCCTTACACAGGTCCCGGGGTTTGTCAGTTCCCGAGCTGCGGTCGCATGTAGGGAAGGCAAAGTGGCAGAGAGAAGGGATGGCAAACTGGGAGCAACGGTCGGACAAATGGTTGGATGTCCCAATCATGGTGAACGCCGCTGGGAACAAAGGAGGCAAAGGTGGTGTTAGAACAGAAAAAGGACCTTGATGATTTTTGGTGATATATCAGTTTTATCAATTTATTTTAAACAGTCTGGAATCAAAATTCATCAAGATGAATATTAAGGTTTTTATTGTTGTTTAAAAGATAGAAGACCAAATCAATTTGATTGATTGTGTCTTTCATTCATCAAAAGAAATAAAGACTTGAGCATCTACACACCTGAGTGATCAAAGACGGACACTGACAATGAAAGATGCAGGTTTAAATGTATGATTCATCATCATACTACACATTTATTGCAAACATATGCTTTTCTATGGTTGTCATTGTCAATAAGGCAGATCTGTGGGAGGTGGAGGAGAAGACAAGAAATTGAAAGGTAGATAAGTAAAGCTGGCTATTGTCCAGGTGCTTCTACAGCACATGTTGCTTGGATAAAATGATAGTAAAAGCAGTACAGGTGACCTTAAATTTTAGTTGATGAATGGCCAGTAAATGTACATTTTCTGGCTATAAAATGAATGATTAACAGTCCCACAGTAGGCTTATTACAGCTCTGTGACATCATAAATCTTAATTATCACTTGTCCTTGATGTTTCAGATTGGAGTCTGGGTTCATGGCCTCTTTGTCCCAGAACTGTTTGGGGGAAAAGCTGACAGCTGCACGGATGTAATCAATAACATGCACATTACACTGACCTCTGACGACATATGCTTGCAAACACACAAAACAAAAACACAGAAGCAGAGACACAGATATTTAGAATAGTATGAAACAGTGTGTAAGCCATGTGCGCTCCATACAGACTGGTGACCCTGCTGAACTTCCTTTGAACTCCATCAGTGACGTTCTCTTTTCTTCCTACTGCATATTAATTAAGGTTTTACCTTCTAAACAGTCCTTATTTGCAGAAGGTTTTCATTACAAAGGTGGTCTATCTGCGCTAGCTGCTGAAGACATATGTGAACAAAATTTTTCAAGTCAGGACAGAACCGCAAAATGATGGCTGAACTACTGAACTCACTGGATGAAAGCAGGCTGTCAGCTTTTCCGGTTAGGCACACAACTCCTGAGAGGGAACAACTAATTTGTCCTTAAAGAAACATGTAAGGCTTTGTTGTTGATATGACAGCATGTAATTACAGATAAATGTATAAATCTAAAATAATCATGTTCAAATGGTCCCAATCGTCCTCCAAGCCTCTGTGTGAATTCACATGTAAGTGTGACACCTCAGAAAAAGCAGAATTTTACTTTTATTTTTATTTTAGAATCCGTTCAGCAGAAAGTTTGAAAATCTACAAACACCTGAATGAAATACCAATGTGCTGCAGAGGAAAATTATCAATGAATGTCATCTCATTGTTCATGCAGAATTTGAGTTTGGCCCACGGCACTTTTTTTGCAGTAAGGTGGGTCAAACACACTGAAACACATTGTCTCTTTCTCACCTGTAATCTGGGTCTCGATCTCTCCCTGCATCTGCAATGAATCAACAAAGATGCTGCGGTTACCGATGAAGCGGGCGCAGGCTATGCCTCTGTACGGTTGGCAGAATCCCTCTTCATCAAATTCCTCCCTGAGACATATAGAAACACAGAAAGGAGAGAGAGTTGGAATATTTAAAGTTAGTTTACATTTGTCTCTGCCACATTTAGAGGTATTTTAGAGGTAAAGAAGAACAGATGCCAAAATGTGCTGCAATGCAAAGAAAGACCACTAGATGTCAGTCTCTCTTTGTATAATACACAGAACCAACTGGTTGCGCTGGTTGCAGCTATTTCTTGTCATGGGTACTAAAATAAGAAGTCTCCCTTTGCTTGGCTAAAGATAAGTCGCGCTCAATCAAAGGCAGAGATCTAAAACCCACACACACACACATACATCCCAGTTCAGAGTACAGATGTAAACCGCATTAAGAATTAATGTTTGGTTGTTTGACTTTATTCCTGTTTATGGCACAGAGATGCCATCATGAACCATAATTTGAAACACATGGAAGGAGAAGAAAAGAAGTCGCTGATGATTCTGTTTTCACAGCTACACGACTTTTACCTCCTTCAGTGACTCTTGACTTTATAGCCCTTCTCTGTTTTCTGGTTATGTAGTTGTCCTGCGCTCTCGCTGTTCTTTTTTAATCCATTTATCTCGCCTCGTCATACTTGTTCTGCCTCAGTCTCTCACCTCTCTCATTCTGAATATACACTCTCACAAATGCACACACACACACACACGCACACAAGCCACATGCTGACTAGCAGGCTATGCGCTCAATGTGAGATCACTGTGTCATGTGTTTTAAGTTGTGCCATATGGGGACTGTAAGACCAGGCGCAACCACAATATATAGGGGAGTGCATGATTCCACTGCCCATGCGCACACACACACACACACACACACACACACACACACACACACACACACACACACACACATACAACCAAGCACAAAAGAACCATATTGTATGTATAAGCTGATAGAAAGTAGATCCTCATGCTTCTGACACTGTGAAATGTTTGGAAAAACTTCAAAATTAATAAAATAGACAGATGCAGTCTTAAATAATAACAAAAATATTTACTAAACATCAGCCTTTTTACAAAGAGAGAGCTCTGTTTGAAATAATAACAGCGGCTTACACAACTGTATATTTCATACTTCTTTGATACGGTGTTGCTCCCACTTTAAGAAACCAGCAACACAGTGCTTCATTTCGCTTTGTGTCTAACAAAAAAATAGAGCTTCTTGTGGCTTGGCGCTTCATTATCACAGGTCCACGGCTGCTGCCTTTGTTGACACGAGTCAGGTAGTTTACAAGTGACATTACTATGTGAGAATTACTCTAATTACTCCACAAACTGTAACAGTGCTATAAAATACTTTAAAGATGCATCTGAAAACAAGGTGACAATGGTGTAGGCACGCACGCACAAACACATGAGCACCCATCATGGCACAAGACACACACACACACAACTTTAGCAATGCCAAGGGTGTGTAAGCACGCTGTGAGTTCAGGGTCATTAGGTTCCCTCTCTCTGAGGAGTGTTAAGTGACTGAAGGGCCAAGGTCAGCTCTCTGACGCTACCCCTGTCTGTACAGATCTAAATGAACTTTCCAGACAGGGACACACACACACACACAAACAGAAATATAGAGCAGTGGCCTGCATTCTGCCAATTCCACAGAGATATGGTAACACTACATTTACAGCTTAATACAGGTTTAAACAGATTTTATCCTTGGAATATGTAATTTCCTAGTAAAATGTGGATATCAGTAATAATGAGTTCATGTTGTGGTGTGCCTGCAGACGGCTTAGCACCCCTTCGTCAAACCACAAACTGCTACATCTTCAGATATTTTTCCTTTGGCGAAGGGCTTCTTCTCTTTAGGTGAAAATCCTGTCTGGCATTAAATCTGTAAGAGGAGAGTCCCCAAGCAAGAAAGCTACCACTCTGAGAAGTACTCGAATGATTTGAAGCACTGTTGATTGATTGAGCTGCTTCCGTTCTGAATGTAATGAACCAGAATATGAAAACGCAGCTGGAGCATGAGAAAACACACACAGAGGATAAAGAGTGAGGGCTGGACTGTGTCCAGGCAGCCGAGAGGTTAGCTTGGTTGTGCGTCACCAAAGATGGTGGACACACACATCCATGCTGACATCAAGCCACACACAGACAAGTAAATGACAAGGGAGAGTAGACGATCCACCACAATGCAGCCAGATCCCCGCGGGCAAATTACAACTCAAGAAAGTCCAAACAGCCTCAACCGAACCAGCTCAGTCCAAATCAGAAATCGCCCCCACCGCTTTCTATATTTTAATACTCTTCTTCAAGTTGAGTTAGATTGAGAGTCGTGTCTGAGAGGCATATGAAAGTGTCTGTATCCTGCCCAGTATGGCATAAAAGAATTGTAACATGCTTAAAGAGAGAAATGGGCAGGAAAGACACATCTACAAAAACCTAATCACTGTGAGACATCTGAGGTTTTCTGAAAATCTTTTCCTAGTATCCATTTATTTCTGTGTCTGTGTAAGCTATCCCAGGCAGGGAGAGCCAAGTGCGGTTGCTATTTGTGTAAACAGTGGATGGATGTTTAGGCCTTTTATTTTACACACCAACGCCACGGGCCCTCTGTGTAATGTTTTATAATAGTTAATTACAAGGAGAGGCTTTTCCCTTTGAGACCCAATCTATAATCCAGATCTAAACAGAAAGGCGAGCCCCACCACAGAAGCTAAACAAGGTATGCAGGACATTGATTCATTGTCCAATTACATTTTTTTCCAACCTCATTATTTATTCAGGGAAGCGCTTGCTAAGCAGCCCTGCTCTTTTTTCCAGCACCGCCCTGATTCATATCCATATGGTTCCATACATTTACACCTGAGTGGTGCCAATAAGACCCAGACTGCAGCTCCAGTCACACAGGATAGTACTGACAGCTGCCAGATAAAAAGCAAATAGAAAACAAAAAATAGCAAAGTACATCAACAAAGTAAATGGAAGACAAGAGAAAGAAAGAAGCTAATTAACTGATCATATGATGATAGTCTTCTTTGGTTTTCTAACTGACCAATCAATGAATCATCTTTTTGGCTTTTAGTCCTCAAATTACCTTCAAAAACAACTCAAAAAGTGTGTGACATTACCACTGTAGCACACACAGTTTATTCCAGAATAAGCAAACCTTTCCTTCCTTAGGGATCCTTAGTTAGGTCTATACCTTGGTTTATGTTTTGACTATGGAAGAAATCTTTAGGCCTTGAGCATGTAAACTTGGGTATTTCTCATCAACAAGCTGTGGGCTGGGATGACGGGTTTGTGTTGAGTTTTGGGGTTAAGAAGATGTGAAACTCAACACTCCTTGTTGGAGGGGATATAAAAAGGATGGGATTTGAGAATGAGGAGGCCAGGGGAGCATCCCAGAGACATTTTAGATTTCAGGGTTTTGTTTCTAGGAGCTGCTGTGGCTGATGAGTGAAGAGGAGATGAGCTGCATGAGGTCACAGCTGTTGTATTGTGATTGGGGATGTCCCTCAACCTCTGCTATACGTGATAAGGTTGGAGGAAAACTGGGGATTTGATGGCAGTATTCAACACTTGATGAAATCAGGAAGTGTGTTCTAGAGAGCGAATTGTCATTCATCCATACAATATGAAAACCAGTTTGCAGTCCCCTTAAACCTGGTTGATCCATCAAATCTGCATTGATGTTAGTTAAAGTTGCACTATTTCTACATATGAGAGCAGTTTGAGTGCAGATTGATTTGAAAAGTGTAAACTGTAATCAGTCTGCACTTGAACTGTTTAACCACAAAGCAAGAATGTAACAAAATGCAGCCTTGAAGTTCAGTGTAATATATTGCACAACTCAAGCAAAGTTCCTTCAAGACCACAGGGAAATGAACGGAAAGAAATGGATGCCTGAAATACTAAAGAAAATGTATGCAAATTTCTAAAACACAGCTGTGTGGTTTAAGTATATATATACAGTCCTTTAAAAGTCTGATATGCAGGTTTATATTACATTTATTTTAGGGCATTTCTGTATTAATTTGTAGAGAACTCATGCAATATCATTTAAGATAAGATGGCATACAGGAGGAACATCTAACACTACCACCTCTGAGTTTGGGAACATGTGAATGCGCGTGAGATGGTGTGTGTGTTGTAAAGGGAAGGTATCCAACAACGAATCAAAGACACTTGTGGGTCTGGAAAGGAATGCATCGGCGAAGTGGATGAGGGTAAGAAAACAATAGACAATCGTGTGGTCACTGTCCTCAAGAGATTGTGTTTTCTCTCTAGAAGTAAGTCTGACTCAGACAATAAAAAAATGAGAAAACACAATTTGTTCAGTATCATGTCTGTTTATAGTTATCAAAGATAACACAGAATTACTGCTCAGCTAAAACATGAATTTTGCCAAAGTCTCACTTTTTCAGTTTTATCTGTACAATGTTGGTTAAATATAAACTGATATTTTTCAATGGTCAACAATGACTGTAGGGCAGTGATTCATGTGTTGGGTGCTCTCATACTGGCGTCAACTCACAGACAGTGCCATTCAATTATCATAGGAAAATTGGAGAATACATGTGTGGTTGAAGTGTGTAATGATCTCTCACTGACAGGGAGCCAAAATGGCCACCAGAGGCTGAGGTTGACTGGGGTCTGTGGCTGCCAGTGGCCCATGACCACGCTGGGAATGAACAGCTTGTGAGGGCGACTGAGCCTGAGCACTGCATTAGGATACAATGGAGAAAGGGAAGGCCCTCCTGGGTCCCCGTGTTACTACTGCTCACTGACTGCAACAATAGAGGCTTCTGTCAGAGAGACGGTTGGAAAGATTCAGTGTGTACTAAAGGAACAAAGACGCAAGAAGAAGCATACGAGAAAGATTTAGAGAGGAAATTGAAAAACTAGTAACTGTGGCAATTATTTTGTTCTCTGGAGAATCTGTTAAGCAGTAATCTACCTGTAATGAGCACATGCATGCATTTGATTGGCCAATGCTCTGCCTTGCTGACATCATATAGTGTGGTGGCAAACGAATGTCTGAACACAGGCTCACAGGTTCGCTCAGACAGAAGAGCTCAGACCAAATACAGCCATGCCTTCAAAACGCAAGAGCCTGCCTTGGTGGGGGAGTGCTGCTTCAGGTACTGGTGAGAAGACAAATATAATTCAGGAATAATTCTTTCGTGAATTTTTATCAGATGCCAAAACACTGTGAGGATGGATTTTATTGCTTTGGAAAGTTATTGCAGTTATCACAGAAAAAGCAGAAATACATTCTTCACATTACATAATGGGCACATACAACAAGATTTGATTGGCCAAAGCAGATTTAGCTCAACTCAACCTGTGAGGGGGCTGCATTTTTACATGGAGGGCTAATGTTGGCTTG
Source organism: Toxotes lorentzi (assembly GCA_037833715.1). NCBI lineage: Eukaryota > Metazoa > Chordata > Actinopteri > Toxotidae > Toxotes > Toxotes lorentzi. The sequence continues at coordinate 16,826,535 of JBBMJY010000022.1, forward strand.
AATATGTCATGATGGTTATCTCTGCACATGATAAATACTGTGTACAGTTCTTGTATTTATTTCAAACAAGCTACTGTTTCTGTTGCCAGAAATGTAAAATGCATCACGTCCAGCAAGTCAGAGGAATTTTCCCAGAAAAAGCATAGCGGGCACTGGTGAGTTTGAACAGTAAATGCTAAAGCTTTTAGGAACTGCTCACGGCTGAATTATTCTTGATTCGAGATAGAAAGTAAACATTCATTTATGTTAACATTTCACTAAATGTAACTTGGATACAAATCTGATTTAAAATAGTCCACAGAACGACTCCCAGATATAGACGCTGGTGTTTGAAGTATTGGACTGCACTCTGCAGAAGAATTTGTTTTAGGGCCCAGTCTTTGCCCACACAAGCTGGAAGTCACGACTGTGGATGAAGCTAAAGAGTTTTAATAACAGGGTTAACACATACGCGGTGATTTGACATGCAAAGAAGGACCCTACATCAATCCTGTCACTCCTCACAATGCTCCTGGCCTGGCGACATCACTTCCCTGGAGGACCGCAGGGTATCAAAGGTCCAGTTGGGGGAGGGTTTGGGGAGTGAGGGTGTCAATCAGTCTGTCAATTAGCCAGACAGGAGGGCAATATATTTGCTAAAACTTAACTCCAATGATGTTTAGACACACACATGTACACACAAACGAATGGAGCACAGGGGTCACACAGTAGAATCCACTACTACAGAGGTGAATTAGAGCAGGAGAGGAGGAGGAAAGTGGGATGAGTTTGTTTGACTAATCACTGACCCATTGGATGTCGAGATCACTGATAACAAATAACACAGACAGCGAATGCAGAAGGTCAGGGAAAGGAAGGAAGGAAGAAAGGAAGGAAGGAAGGAAGGGAAAGTAATAAGTCCAACAGAGAAAAGTCAGAGAGAAAAACTAGAGGAAAGAGATGGTACACACCCGCACAACTCGTCATCTAGTATGATCTCATCACACATTGGAAATATGACACAATTAATATAGCAAGTTTTGCTTAGTAGCATTATTAATGTTGTTTATTGAGATTTGAAGTTGTATCAGTACCATTTCCCTTCATTTATCAGTCTGTTCTCTGAAGAATTATGGTGAATAATTAATGGAAGTCCAGTGAAATCAGGTCTTGTACTGTTTCCCTCTCTGCGTTTTTTGTGGTTGCCATGGTCACACAGCGAGGCACAGCAGCAAGTTAGAAAAGTTAAACTATCATCCTATGTTCTCCTTGCTGCTGCTGCTGCTGCCACCACTGACCTTGGCGTCATGGCCTGGGCCATATGACAATATCTGTTGATTTGGCTTTCATTTATTATTTTTATGCCATATGTGGTATTAGGTTAGGACCTATAGTTTCACTGTACCTAACACCCACACTTCACCACTGACTGCTTATTTTACACATCACGCTTTGCTTATTTTGAGTTGACTTAAGCAACACCAACTGTGTCACTGGACTAACTAAGTTCAGAAAACAGATCTCCCTTCTTTATGGCCTGAACGAGCTGGACATAATTAATATTGATCACCTCTAGCATGCCACTGCAGACATTCAATCAGGAAGAGCCAATGATGTATGAAAATCCATACACACTAAAATCAGGACTTTCACGTTACTAAATGAGAGACACTGATTTTTAGCACTGACAACAGAGTATTACAAATATAGCAGATCAAAATCTATTTTTATAATAGTCTTTATCCCCTGGAGCAGAGCTACAAACTTCCTTCTTGTTTTCCATTTGTGCTGCTATAAAAATTCTTGTCTCTACTTTTTTAATAGCATTCCTTGAATTGACTCCAGGCTGCTTCCAAACATCCTTGTGGAAATAATAATAACAGGAAAAGCTAAGAGTTGACAAAAGAAAGAAAAGGGGAGAGAGATAGCCGAGAGCAAAGCTACTCCCCCCGACGACATCCCACACATGCGCGCACACAAACACACACACACACACACAACACACACTTTCCTGCATGATTTACGACAGCTTATTGCCTAGATCACAGATCGCACTCTGAACACACAAAGGCGGACACTTAAAACAGACAGGAGGACCCATGTTTTGGCTGACAACCTACTGACGGTACTTAAGGAACAAGAATACACACGTTTGAACACAAGCGTGGCTTCCTGAGGAAAGTGGAATAAGCCTTGATGAGAGTGATTAAGCGTCAATAAAGGCATGTACTGTGGGGGAGGAAAACACTGTCACACTGTGGAGTCCATAAATAATCCTTCTTTACACACTATGATGTCAAAGGTGTCTGTAGGACACAGAAAACAAACAGAATGGGTTTTAAGTCTGATTAAAGGATATACACCCTAATACATTCACACAGTCAAACAAAGCTGCTAGTAAGCTGCTGACATATACACTTTGTTTGTTCAAAGGACCAATTTCCTGTAGTGTCTTCAGGTACAAATCATCAGAGGAAAATATGGGATTTTAATGTCAATCCCTAAAAATCAAACTCTCTCTGCTTTCATGAATTCACCCACTAATGTGAACTGAGGCATGAAGTTTTGGAGGATTATGGGAAAAAAAAAGTAATAAGGATATCACTTTATGAAGCTGAAGCACATAAGACATGTTGAAGGAATGTGGGCAATGCAGAAAGGTAAATCACAACACTTCCTCAGAAAAACACTCCTGGAGCACACTGAATATTGCAGACAATCAGATTAGTGAAGTTAATCCTTTTCTGAAAGACAGCTTGTGTGCAACAAGTAATATTTACTTAGGTTTGTTTTGTCAAAAATCACAGGGGACTCTAAAGACACACACACATCTTGACGGTTATCAAATGGATAAAATAACACGCAGGCCAAGAAACTGACAGGTACATGAAGACACACTGAATATTTTTGCCAAAGTGCTGCCTTCTCAAAACAGTCTGGACAGGATACGGCTCCTGAATCTTCCAATAAAAGATAATTTACAGGCCCCTGCGCTCTTAAAAACAAATAGACTGACTAGCACATTATTTAGCTGGTACAAGGGCCAGACACACACACTCAAGAGTTGTCACCCATATTTACAACATGGTCTAAATGTATGCTAAATGTATGTGCTTATGCCATGTGTGCTCTTCTGTTTGTTCATATGAACTCGCTGCTTCATCTCAAGGTTAAAAAAAAATAACCTCAACTGAAAACTGATCGAAGAAAGGGGATTAGATGATGACATTCGAATAACAAACAAATACAGTCTGTGCAAGTATTCACCTAAATTTCAAACACAGATTTGTTTTAGAAGACGTAACTGTTGCAACAGTTTCTAGGCGGTGAGGGATTGATGCGGAACTAATAAGATAATCAGAGTTGTTGGCCTGCCATGACTAAATTAATGTAATAATGAATAATGGACAGACTGAACTGTATAATGGCAGTCATGACATGGCCAACACCCGATCTGTTTAATAAGGTCAGTACTGGGTCTGATACGAATAACTCGAATAACATTAGTATTGGCTAGGAGTCCCTGCTTCAATTTGTCACTTTATATGGGTAATTAAGTGTACACATTAATTTAATTTGGGCAAATACCAGTGGTTTGTGATTTATAATGGTAAAACAAACATTTATATACAAACAGTATATAGTAGGAAAAGTACATACTGTATGATAGAGTAGTAAGGGCTGATTTAAGGTCTCTCAGAACTAGTTCTTAAGACATCCTGTCCGACTACGTTGAACATCAAAAGTGATTATGGTTGTTCTGAATAGCCACACTGGAGGGTAGATTGACAAGCCAGTCACAGAGAGGGGGGACGTGCAATAACATCTAAAAACAGGGATTGTGGTGCATATTTCTCTCCAGGAAGACATTCATACTGTTGTGCCTGGTTAAAAGTGCAACATATAGGTTCACTAACAAATAAGAGGGCTAGACAAAAAAGTTCAATCCTTTGCTCCTTTCTCATCTCTTCACAGAGGGTGAGGTGGGTTAACGGAAATGGACATCGACAAGGACACCCCTTATCCAAAATCAAAAAGGTGTGTGTGTTATTTTACTCATTTCCATGTTGCTCGGTCTCTCTCTTCCTACTAAAATCTTTCTCTGAGGCAGAGGTTGGAGCTAATTTTAGAGTACTGACATTCTGATCTACTGAATCCCAAAATGTCCTCCAGTCATATGCATGCAATTTGGTAGGCGCCAGGACCAATAACAGGATAAAATTGATTAATAAACTCACATCAGTGGATAAAGGGAACGGGCATCTTTTATCATCACACTGCATTGATCCCATTAAGTGCTTACAAAGTACTAAACATCCCCTGGCTCAGACTCATAGGATACAAGTTCAAACTGCAAACAAAAGCCTCTATTTAGAACTAGAACTACTAAAGGTGCACTGTCCCTCCCTCTGTTTCTCTCAAACACTTCACCACCACTAACGGCAAAGAAAGAACACTTTCTGTGCATACGTGTCTGCATGTATGTGCGTTTTTTTTTCTGTGCAGGAGTGTGTGTGTGTGTGTGTGTGTGTGTGTGTGTGTGTGTGTTCATAGGAGGTTTAGGTCAGAGTTCAGGGAAACCCCACATACCCCATCTAGGCCTTCTAACCCTCAGGGAGAA
>JBBMJY010000022.1:16854285-16875063 GCA_037833715.1 Toxotes lorentzi
ACACACACACACACACACACACACACACACACACACACACACACACACACACACACACACACACACACACAGTTTCTGCATCGCCTCAGAATGTTCTGCTCTGTAACCTTATAAGACCACGGGGGGGGGGGCAGGCAGGAGGGCTGATGGTGGGTTAGGGTAGATGACAGGAGGCTGCAGGACAAGGCCCTTTTTGGATCAGAACAATAGACAACAAGAGAAAGAAAGGGCTCAAGTTGCAACAGACATTTGGCTCTAAGGTGAAAAAACACAGTTAAAAAAAAAAGTAAAAACTGTTGCTTCCCCTCCAGAAATGACACAGAGCTGAGCAAGGAGGATGTTTTATGTAACTTTTACTACATGTTGGAAAGCTACATGGCATCTGAATTTATAGTTTGATCTCAAATTCGTGTTAAATTTTGGAGCAAACTTTGGCTCTTCCCTTGAGCAAAACATGCTACGTCTGCCTGTTTCTATTGTCTTTCATATTAGGGAGCTTGATTGGGGTGTCATGGAGGCACCAACATTGAGACATTTTCAGTTTTAGCTTTTTAAAAATATATCTTTAAAATAGCTGAGTACACAAAACAATGATCAGCACTTATTTGAATTGTATGTAACTTTGCAGAAACCTATCAAACATCAAATCCTGACTCCAAACCACCTCAGAAGCTTTTCTTCCAACTGCTGCAGAGATACCTCAGAGGAAACCTGAGCACACCAAGAATAAGCTATAGCTGACACAGACCACCAAGTGCAGAGAGGCTCTCTTTAAATCAGCAGCATGTCACTTGACAAATTATCTCATAGCATTACGCTCACTTTGACAACTGTTACTACCCGGCATTCCTCAGACCAAGCTGCAGAGCATGACTGAGTGGACAGCACAGCAATGTCCTTACGGAAGATACTAAATCATTACAACCTGACTTCTGGCTTCTCTTGAAACAGCAAACAAAACAAGAATAGAGCCATCAGTGGAGATTATCTTGTCTAAACCATTCGTTTAATGTTTTCTCTCTGTCTCCAACATCACTCTTCCTAACCACACACAGCACAAACAGGCGGAGGAGGGCTCCCACTGTCCCACTGAAACCCTATATCAGCATCTCTCCCACAACAAAGCCAAACTGGGTAGCGTAACAGTGCACAAGTCATTTACTGAAAATGAGGATATAATGAAGTCGATAACAGCATGGCGGCTAGATACAGATTCTAAAATATTGCACGTTTTTACTGGATAGAACATAAGAAGTGTATATAAACAGCAACAGGAAACAGGAAAACTAGAAGAGAAGGTGGTTAGACTGCTGTGTTGATGGGACTCCTTGTAAATTAGCAGTTTAGCATCAACCATAACCAGTCTCTATGATATGATGTGCTGTTCCTTTGACCTTTATAGCTGGTTAGGATCTAATTAGCTGACATGAGGTGATGGGTGATAATTCAATATTATTGTTTATTGACTTTCAGTGGAATTGAATTATGATATTATGAATTATGATCATATTTTCCAAAATGATGTTTTCTGAAGTAATGATTCCATGCTAATTGTAATTTAAAAAGTTACAATCAAAATTGACATTGTTGTTTTACACGCATCATATCTGTATGATGCACAATAATGTCAACCTAATCAGGTCCACGTGCACAATCATACCAGCTGCAAATTAATATTTTCTAGTCCAGCAGACTTTAAAATATGGGAGGAAACCTGAGCGTGCTTAAGGAAAGTCATGCAAATACACAGCACGGGCTGGAGCTTGGGAATTAACTTAGCTCTTAGTGGGTTTGTCTGGATTTATGCACAATGAAGGTGATTTCACACATCTCCTCTGCATGGAAAGACTGGCTGTGTGCTGTGAATCGTACACAAGCCACAGTCCATCTAACACATTTGTTGGTTTCACCTTGACATAATCTTTGCTCTTAGAGTGACTTCATGCTGTGCAGATGCCTCTGCAGAAGCCCTGCCTCTAACTGTTTGGCCCTATTGGACTTTCCTAGGTCTCATAGGTTAAACAGGCCTGTGAACTTCTGCACTGGAAACCACATGGATGTAAAAGGCCTGGTTAGTCCATTTTGGGTGAGGCTCCCCTCAGCTCACGTTACAAGTGGTGTAAGCAGACTAGCGAGGAATCTGCACAAGCATGTTACCACCTACTGTGCAGCTCATCTGTTTTCACCTGACAGGTCTGGTCTAAGGGTGTGTGTGTGTGTGTGTGTGTGTGTGTGCTCAGCTTTCTGGAAAACTTGATCGCTTCCAAGCAGATAGACTGAGCCCTGAGACCTTGACGTAATCTGCAGAGGTAGCCGTCTGTCTGTTCATCTGTCTGTGGAATGTGAATCAAGTCATCACACCTGCATGTTAGTGTGTCTTTTTATTTCAGTGGATGTACAACTTAGTGCACTGTGCAGAATGAGCATAACATTTAATGTGACTACGGTGCACGTTTATGTTTTACGTCTGTGTTGAGGTCTGTGGGCGTCATGGGTCAGGTGTTGAATATAAGATTTAAAGCCAGTGTCAGTCAGGCTGTCTGTGTGTGGGACATGAATGTAGTCATCTGGCTTGACTTTTTGTACGTGACTTTTTTAGGAAATAGTGTATCGTGTGTGCCAACAGTGTGAATGGTGTGAATAAGACACATGCCATGCTGCATGCTTGCTTGTGTGCTGGACCAAAACCTGTGTATGCGCATGTGTGTGTGTCAGTGTCTGCTCAGGTGCAGCCAGGGACACATACACACTCCATAAGCTCACTGCCGGCATTCCCAGATTCCTTGAGTATGACAAATTCAAAAGGAGAGGCCCTAGCAGATGGAATCTGGGAACGCCAGCATAATGCTGCTGGATTTCAAACGTGACTCGGATTTAGATCATGTGACCACAGTTGAGCTGGGTGCCATTCCAAAACCATCCTTTACGTCAGTCTGTATTTCCTCACTCTCCAGGCTGAATCTCCCCTTGTCTGCAGGACATATAGTAACTGAAAAGTGTTGGTTTTAAATCAATGAAGAGTATTTAGGTCAAAGACTATTAATGAAACACAGAGTGTGAGCATTTCAAGCTGAGGATGCTTGATTTAAATGACACGTCAAACACAGTGATGGTGTAATTTGGAAAACGTTAGCATCTCTGCTTGAAGCTAGCAGGTTGAGACTACATAACTAACCTTCTTCTGCATTGACTTTGCTATTTTTTAAAAAAACTGTTCATTGAGAGTTAGATGGTGTTATAGAATTGCAGGGTTAGATCAGTGGAGAACTCTTTTAAGCTAATATGAGACGTCTTCCATGAAGAACTCCATGCATTTGACAGGCCACTGTCTGCACAGATAAACTATGCTGAATAATTCTGAGATGCTTCTGGGAAAGTGGGTGTGGGACATCATGTCTCCATCAAGTGATGACTTGTGGTCATGGCTGAAGCTTTGCATCAGGGCAAAGTGAAATTATGATAGGGACAGAGAGAGAAATTGGAGCATAGATATGAACAGAACAAGCAGCGGGAGAAAAGAGAGACAAGAATGAGATGTAAGTGAGAGGAAAAACCCAAAATACTCATGCCAGTAAAAATGTCACGTTTTCTTATTCGTTGGTTTTCCTGGTCTATATCAGAGACAGAGAGCCTGGGCTGCCAACAGCGAGAGGCTGAGGCAAACAGAGAACCCCTGAGCGTTTCCAGCACCCTTAAATCCAGCTTCCCTGTCAATCACCCTTGTGCTCTACAGGAAACCTCTCCTCATCCCAGGTTAAGAAAATAATCACCAGCATTCCTCCACTTGTTTGGAGGAAAAGGTAGCGCACTAATGAGGGAGACAGAAGAGGACAGAGAGAGAGATGAATGGTGGGAAAGAGAAGTGAGACCTTCATGTCTACAGAGAAAGAGCTGAAAACAAGCCAGGGAGACAAACCCACACTCTAAGCATCCATAACACTTTCCGCTTCTGCAGATATTTAGAGCCACGGAATTGGACTGGAGCTTTTCCACATACTATACCACAAAAACAGATTTCACATACAGCTCAGAAAGTGCTGAGAGATACAGATTCAAAATATACACAGACACAGACACAGTGGACGTAAACACTGACAAATGCTTTTTAAAAGAATCACTTTTGTCCATGTGTCCTGAGAAAAACGTGAGACAAAACCATGCAAAACTAACCCGGTAGCCAAGCTTGTTGTTAATGCTGGAAAAGAATGAAAAGTGGATAATAATGGAAAATATCTTGACAACTTTGAAATCCAGTTTCAGCTTGCAGAAAAAGTACACTTCTTCATGAGTGACAAACTAAAAAAAAAAAAAAAAGTACTGCATTTTTTTTTACTGTACATGTGAAGGAGGATTTAGATGATTCAGGGTCAATAAGCCTCCCTTAATGGGAAGAATTTATCAAAAGGAATTCTCATCTAGAGAAATTTACCCATCTGTCCTAATAAGTGAAAAACCAGATGTGGTGTGTTTGTATGAGAATACACTAGGTGCATTTTAGAGAGATAGAATCCCTGTTTCCGATTCTACTTCGACCCATCCCTGATGTCGAAAGAAGGGAGGGGAGTAAGGAGGGGGGTTGGGACACCTGCTCCGGATCTGCTTTAGACTGGGGGGAAATAAAGAGGGCAACAAAGTGTGAAAGAATTAAAAAAAAAAAAAAAAAAGAAAAAAGAAGAGAGAGAGAAAAAGAGAAGGAGAAATGTCAGGCAGATGTAAGTGATGAAAACTGTGCAGATGATACAATGTAAACTTGACAATGTGAGAAACCCACAGCACAGAAACACAGACTGGATTTTGAAACTGTAGGTTGGGAATCATCAGTGCGTGAGGAGGAAAAAAAACCCCAACAACTTAGAAGCAGAAAAGGGAGGAAAAGGGCAGACAGGTTTCATAAGGTTATGGAGTGACGAAAAGGCGGAGGGATGAATGATTGAAAACCCAGCATGGAAAGAGACACCAGGCGAGCTGAATGCCAATCTGAGGGAGAAAATAACAGAAAGAAAAATATTTGGTTAAAACCTAAGTGAATCTGGTTTCACATTCCTAACATATGTGTGGAGTGCTTGGTTTAGCCCACCTAACACTCTAAAAGACATTCATGTGTATAATATTGTATGTATTTTAATATTCATCATTAGGAATTTGTAATTTATTATGATAATAATTTGTGATGCACGAGGCCTGAAAGACACAGTTCACGCTGGGTGGAACATCATGCCTGATCTCGCTTTACTTGACGCAGTTTTCCAAAGGCTGCAACTGTGTGCTGATTATGAAAACACTTCCACCCAAAGACATCTTTCTGGACTGAACACAGAGAACTTTTAAAAAGTCGAGGGGTTCCGGACGGCTGAGGGATTTACAAAACCTGGATTTTATTAGAGACGGCAAATTACAGAGGAGAGAGCAAAAATATGAGTGCCAGAGACAGAGAGAGAGACAAAATCTGCCACAAGAGACAAAGACGATCACGGTTCTTCTCACATTTCCAGAGCTTGTTGCCATTTCCATCTCATTTCACCAGACGACCGGTGCGGGGGCTGACTAAACACACCTTGTGAAGCATCCCAGCTTGCTTCTCCAAACACAGTCTCACCTCACCTCCCATAAACCTGGTTCTCTCAAACACACACATCATAACTGATCCACCTCCGAGCCAGACGATGGAAAGGAGGATAGGCAGATGGTGGCACGGAGAAGAAAGAGGTGTTAAAGGAGTACTACAGGCACAAAGATCTCTATTGTATTACCTCATATCCTGTTCAGAAATGGCCGCTGAGGTTGCAGCGATGAAGTCTGTTAGATCCCTCTGAGTGCAGGATCTCACCGCCTGCTACGCACCTTCATATGTTATTTCTGCTCCTTTCTTCTCATCAGTTTAGCAGATCTTTGAACCTCTGACTGTTTTTTCGCTCCTTTTTTCCACAGACGTGCAGCATAGTTATTACAGTTCACCATATATTGTTATTTCCCAGATAGAAATGCCATTATTTGACATGTCCATAGAAATATACATCTTCTAGACTGGGTTTTTTACTTGCATGTCTAAAAATTCTGAACACAACAAATATGATGATCTCAGTGACCTATGGATATAACAACTAGGCTGCCTTAGAAATGTCAAAAAACAGTGATTGTATTAAAAAAAAGAACATTGTCATTCCTCTGTTTTACTTGTCCATTGGGATGAATATGTTTTGCCATTTAGCGCTACAATTGTCATCATGTTAAGATGCTAAGATGACACTAACAGGAAGTGTGATGTTGCCATAGAGTCAAAGACATTTGCCCTGTTTTAATGCCCTGAAGCTCTTTACATTTAATCTGAATAGAGGGATTTAGAGGGACAGAAGAAATGGCATGGCTGATTTATTTATCCAATTCTGAATACAGCTGAGGTTATAAGCATTTGTAACTGTAGCGTGTGAAGTTTATTTGTAGCATATTATCACATGCTAACTGTATTTAGAAAACACGACAGTGCACAGAGCATGCCTCTGTAGATAAGAGGGAAAAAGAAAAGCCAGAATGGTTGGCTGCTGATGCTGAAGAGTACATGAGCTAGTTTAGCTCTTTTAGTTTAGTCTAAAATATCACCACTGTCATGGGAATAAAAAGGTTTGCTGGTCCAATATTTAATATTAATTTTTTATGACACTGCTGTGGAGGTAAGTCAGAGAGAAAGGGTGGGGTGAGAAAATGTGTGCAATACAAGCCCTCAAATGTGGTGAGCTGTGTGAAGGCTCTTGTCATGAGCAAGCCTGCTTGTGTGTGCGAGTCCCTGCATGTGCAATGTCCATGTATGTGTTAGAATTGGCAGCAGCTTGGGGTACTCTGGCCTTGATTAGGCGTCTCTTTCCCGTCCACCAGTTGCTGACTGAAGCAGTGAATTTCGCTGCCATCTCAGCAGCGTAATTGGGGACACATGCAGCCTTAAACCCCTCCATCCTTCCTCCACCGCTCCCTCCCTCTCTCCGTCTTTAGGTCAAAGCAGCAGTAAGATCAAATGCTCTCCTCAGCGGAGCATTCCTCAATAAAACAACAAGAGGGGGAAGAGTGAAAAGCAGCGAGAAAAGGAGAAAGAAAGGAAATCGAAAGAGATGGGGTGAGGCAAGCAGAGAGGAGAAAAGAAGAAGACAGAGGTGGAGACAGTGAGAGCATATGGAACATGTTTACAGTAATATCATTGGTCCCTGATGTTATCGTGGCGCTTCATTTGGTGGATCAGAACGTCTTGTCAAGTTACAGTATGGTCTGTCCTTTTCTTTTTTCCACCTTGCCACATTTACTCTCTCCCCTGCACAGTTTGTCTTCTTTACCTTTGCAGGAACCCCCTTTTTCTCCAAATCTTATACTGTATACAGTGTCTCTCTTCTATACACATTACACAGCGTCCTTTCAAAAGTAATAAAAGCCATGATGTGCTCAGGTCTGGTTCATGCTAACATAAACAATCCTCCATCCTCTTCAAAAGGTAGGGAGACACAAAGGTTGAGAAATGGGCTGCTAGGCCCCAGAGTCCACTCGTTTGAGATCCCCAGTGACAAATGGGAACACAAAAATAGTTTGGATTAAAGCAGTTGCATAGTTTGTGAGAGCAAAAGATCATGTGTTTAGGACAAAGATGAAGGAATTTTCCCAGTTCTATTCCAAGTCTTTGATGATACAGTTGGAATCTAATGACGCACACAGCTAGGCAATGTCAGAATGATTTTACAGGTTTCTTAGCTGTTTTATGAAAGGTGTGAAATTGATGTCTGAGATGGGGGAAACCATTTAGGGGATAAACTGAACCCAGGTCTTGTATATTAAGTTGATAGATAGTTGGACTGTCAGTTGGAGCAAGTGAGCAAGAGAAAAAGACATTGAAACAGAGACAGAAAGAGGAGCAATGACGCTTCAAGCTCCCGATGATGAAGTGGAAAGATCTATTAATTCTACAGTTTCACGTCTGTGTGTGTATGTATGTTGCTTGCTTGTCAGTGTGTGGACTGTATAGCTGCAGGCTGCAGACAGACAGCACAGACACTGGAGTGTGTCAGACTCCACATCTGGTGGATGGGCTCTGTTAGCTCCGTCTGACTGCATATTATTGTATAGTATGAAGCCTTTGAACTGCGCAGCCACTGCTGACGATCACCAGACTCCAACACACCGGGTCAGTCCCCTGATCTTAAAGAGGAGACGGGTGCAGTTCTTTCTCACTAAGTGTTTTCGTGCTGTAAAGAGACAGTACAGCATGTTCACTAACCTTCAAACTCAGAAAATATGGTGGAGCAGGAGCATTTTATCAATTCAGAGAAAATGTTCTCCGTTTGTATATTGTATTACTTAAGACAATCTACAGTTTCCAGATGTTAGAGATGGAGAGAGAAAAAAGTGGGGAGTTAATTATTCCTCAATCAATCAATAAACCCAAAGACAAACAGAGAGACTACAATACTGGACTAAAGCTGTTACTAAAGAGTGAAGGAGAAAGGCAATGTGTTGCTTCACAAAAACCTGCAGTCCAGCTGGACCTAACAACTATTTCTTAATGTGCACCTGTCATCACTTTGTATGGAATGGCCTTGATATATTGATGAAGTGCTTCAACACATTTTGATATACACAAGACCTCCATAAGTCTTTCACAATGGGAAACTAAGTGTGGTAATGCTGGGTGGTTCTCAATGGCTGGCAGCATGTTGAAAAGTATGGAGGCGTTCTGTTCCTCCTGCTGTTTCTACCATGAGTCAGTCCAGCTTTTTCAGTTGTCCCCAGTGGCAGTTTAGACAAAGACTTACTAGAAATATGAGGCACAGAAATAACATTTAAAAGACTTGTTTCTCGTACTCACTGAGGATTTGAAAGGTTAAGTTCATGATCTGTTGTTCCAAATCACACTTAGAGATCCTCTAAAAAAGGAAAATATTCAAATGTGTTGCCCATGGCTCTACAGTGAAGCTTAGGGGTTTAAATACCTCTGCCTAGGACTAACTGATGATTAAATTCAACTAACGATAATGTTTGGATTATATGTATACCTAAGGAACCAGTACATAATATTCATAGATGGTTTCTGTCTGGCTAAAGAGTTCACTAAACAACATACTTTTCTGTGATATCTCCATGAAGCTTCATAGTGTTATAAACGAAGTCAGTGTCTCCAGCTTGAGGTTTGCCAAGGTCATGGCAAGTCAGCTGAAGTGGTGACTTCCTCCTGATGAACAGAGCACACACAGAGAGAGAGTAGAGAAACGAATGGAGAGTCAAACTATTGCTGATGACATTTACAGCTCCACTAAGTCTGTTTGTGTGACTGTAACACACTAAGAACTACACAACACCAAGAACGTCGCAAAAAAAGTCTTCCCTGTGCATGTGTGTGTGAGTGTCTTCTGGGTTTACCAGGAGCAGCAGAGTGAAATAGAAGGTGCATGATAAAATCCTGCAGCCACGCGTGAGCTGTCACATTACCAGTTCATTTTTGTGTGTCATGCAGTAAACAAACACAGAGCCAAAACAGCAGAAAAATATGTGACCCCTCTAAATCTTTTTCATGTTACTACTAAGAGGATAAAATACAAAATGCACTTTGTAACTTAATTAAGATTACTGTTATCGGCTGATTGTAGTGGTGTGACTTAGATGTAGCGTATTGGAATGAAACTCAACTTAAGCTATAGATGGAGATAAGTGACATGAGACAAGAAATCTACATTGGGGCCAACATTTATTCACTTTACATTGCTCACATATACAGTAAGTCCAGAATTTAGTTTTTTTTTTTTTTTGCTATTTAATAAATACTGGCCCTGCACACACAGGATTCACCATAACCTGCTATGGAAAGAAGAATGCAACCGTTGCTAATTCTCAAATACTTTAAATCCAAAAGTTTGCTATAGCTTGTTTGACATAAACTGAAATCTGAAAACAGTTTACAAGTCAAATTTCATCAGCCAACCGCTCCAGCTGCAATTGTACACAGATAGTTAGAGGGCAGCATGTGTACTGTATTTTTTTTTTTTTTTTTGCATGAGTGTGTACTTGCACACAACAAACCATGTGAGCCCAAGAAACCATAAAATGCAGTGAAATGACTGTGAAACAAGCACATGTGAAGATACAAACACACACACAAGCTCAGTCACACAAATCTCTTTTGGATAACAGATTCTTTATTTCTCCTCTTGTACTGGATACAACCACATACACAATCTATGAGCACCGACACATGCATGCTAACAAACACCACACTGTATTGCCAGCCCCCTGATTTAAATCACTTGCAGGCTCAGAGTTTTCCTGCTCTCCAAATGCCTTAATACTCCTCCTTTGTTTGACTGGAGCGTGATTTGAGCTTGGGCCCTTTTGCATTCTTTCATTACTCTCCAGTCAACACACAGGCCTGCCAGAGGGACTCTATGATCCACACTTCACTTACTTTGATTGTTTTTCGTAGAAATTGCTATTCTGGCTGGTACTCTCCTATTGCTGCAGCACGCCTGGGGTCTACTAAACGGGATGGTCTGTGTAAGTGGCGTCTGCTCCAAAGTATATCACCGATGCCTCATGAAATTTTTTAACTAATTTGAAGGATTTAATGCTTCTCTAAAGGTCATAAATTCCACAACCATTGGTTTTATTAACATAAAAGTAAGTGTTTCTTTCAAGGCTCTTTGTGAAAAGCTGATATTTTGGGGACATGACATTTTCTGTATTTTTAGCCACACTATAGTGTTATGGCTTTAGGGATGGAAATGTTGGTCTGTAGGTCAGGCAAATATCTGCAAAAAGTTATCTGATTTTTATCTAACTTGGCACGGAATGGACAGCAAAGCATACAAATTCTCATTTGTGTAACTGTAGTAATATTGTGTACGTCAAATATGAATTTTCAGCTCTTCTTCATTTAGTTGATGGGTGCCAAAAGGCCCCTGTAACAACCTTTGAGCTGCTCAGCTGGACTGAGAATCCAATATTTGCCAAGGTCACTGCAAGGACAAACTGCTGTTATTGCTTTCAGAGCAGATGACAAAACAGCAGACATAACCGCTGCCTATAAAGGCACAATAGTAGCGACTGTACCATTCATGACTATCTGACCCTTAATAAGAGGCAGAGTGACAGTGAGGCAAGGCAACTGGGCAGGGAGGAGAAAATGAGCAGTCACTCAGGCTATGAATAGATCTTTGTATCAGCACTTCTGTTAAGGAGGAGAGGAGAAGAGAATGGAAAAAAATGAAGAAAAAACTAGACAGGAGATGAAAGGAAAGAAGAAATGAAACAGTAGATAAGTAGGAAGGAGAGCAGAAGAAAAGGAGTGACCTGAATGGTGTTAGCAGATAGCAGGAAGTTTCTCCAGAGTCCCATTTAACCAGTTAGGATCTGAGGAATCCTCACTGCTGTAAATCCACTGGAATTCCAAGTGTGCCCGCTGCCTTGACAACAAAGCTCGTGTTTTCCTTCGGCCCTGTCGTCTAATCACTTGCACATGAGGGGAGGAACAACAAAGCTGGAGCAGTGGAGGCTAAAAGACAGAGAAGGAGAGAAGCGCAGGGATGAGAGGAGGAGGCCACTCGGGGCCAAAGCCTTTGATGCCCGTTCTGTCTTTGAAGCTTTCCAACAGCTGGGGAGGATGGAGAAGACAACCACAGCAGTCGAACAGCAAGAACAGACAATAAGAAGATCCAAACAAGGAAAGTACTGTCCAAAGAGACAATGAGGAGAAACAAGATGATAAATTGTGGAAAATAGGAGGTGAGATCAGCTTTATTTACAGATACATCTGTGTTCCCTTGACTAAGAATACTGAATAGGAACTTTTAAGAAACTGTATCCCTGTGGGCCACTGGTAAGATCACCATGACCATCACCTTCACCATGAAACCTCTTGACATGCTGCATTTTACACAGACTTGTCATATTCCAACACTGTCCTTATGATACAGTCTCTTTTTGGTCAATCAACAGGTGAAAATCCATCGTAAAGTTCTTTAAATAATAAACTTCTGTGTATTAAACCTGATAACGATCCCTGTGCTGGGGTTAAACACAGCAAACTATAAATCCAGTTCACTCCAGGAGGTCTCATCCCTCTCTCTCCTTCCAGGACAAAAAACTTCAGTTTTATATTCTTCCTCGGCTCCCTCCACTCATATCTGTCCCAAAGAAAACACTGCAAAAAATAACAAGCATTGCAACCCAGGAACATTGTTGTGCTTATCAGCTTCATTTTTCAAACTTTAAATTCATTTCATCACATCTTTAAACTCAGATGACCTTGTTGTGCTTGGGGACTGTTCTGTTTCATGGTAATGCAAAAATCTTTCAGCACGTTTACTGAAAATTTGAGAGTCTGAGGCCAAGTTTCCTCTTTGTAGATGTTTTCCAATGGCATGACAAAGTGGTGACATAATGTCACTCTTCTTAAGTAAATTCATTTGATTTGAAATATCTGAAAAGAAGAATAATGTTTATTTTGCGTGATGCTTTCAACTACAGAGGTAAATCTACCTTCTCTGCAGCTGCTCAAAGGACGAAAAGTCCATATTAATGTGACTCAGATCTGTTTTTAAACCTGACAGTTCAGCTGATCTCCCAAATGCAAACTATAACACAGATTTTATGTGAATTAGCAAACAGGAAACAGCGGCTGCTTGCGAATGGAGGTGAAAACACTGCACATGTGATGTATATTTCTAAAAAATAATAAATAAAGAAGTGAGAAAGACCATGTACTCCTGCACTGTAAAATTTGTTTCAAATACTGCAGTTGAAGGCCAAAAGCTCGGCTGTTAAAATGAATTATACCCATATTGTGTTACAGGATTCCCCAAACACCTTTCATGTCTTAGTTTATATTTTATTTGTGTGTCTGGTGTGCTTCCTCCCCTCTCAGCGCAGTAATGCACTTAGGAAAAATCTCCTCTCTTTTTTTATTGTTATTCCCTCATTATATCGGACATTTCACTTGACGCTTGTGTAAATCGTCACCTTACTTGAAATTCTAGAGAAGCAAAACTGTAATTTATAGTTGCAGTCCAACATAAAGACAGGAGCCATGGTTCTGAATTCTGGGGAATGTGAAAGACTAAACACAACAGCCGAGGCACAGAAATTAACTTCATCTTCTCCACGACACATAAAATATCTCAAACATTCAGCCTGAGCTTTTCCACTGCACACACACACACACACACACACACACGCACTTTATTACTTTTCATTATCTTTGATGGCTATCTGTGCTGCCAAATCCAGCTCTGTGTTGTTCTTTTGGCTGCGCAGTACAACGCTAATCCAGTGTCTTGAAAGACAATCCTCCTGCGATTCAGTTTATACTTGAGCTTCCATTTTACTTTAAACTAAATGTTTATGCTAAGCAACACCAGCCAAGCCTTAATTTAACACTACCAGGAACACTTTTAAACTGTTAAGACCTTCATGCTAATTCGTCTACCACCGAGAAATAGCTCAGTACAAACTAACGGCAAGCTAAGTCAAATTTATCAACAGCATGGATTAATAAGTATCATTACGTCATGTGAAAAATGGGGGATATGACTGCCATTGCACATTACTGTTCAAGTATTTCTGAATGGATAAAATGGCCTTGTCTACTCCTTTAACTCACAGTTTAAACAAGAGCATAAGTTTCACCGCCATTAAAAGTAAAAGGCAGCCAAACCCAAGTGCTCTTCTCTGACCCCAGCAGGAAAATCCGACATGCCCACTTCAAGCGATAACGGATTTTCATGAGGGCTTGTGAATGGGAATTACATTCCTCAAGTTTGCCCTCATGTTCCTAGTGTTTGTTTGAATCTACAGTCTTCAATCCTCACGGAAAACTGTTCGTGCAATATTAGCTAGCTCAAATTCTCTGAAACCCAAAGATATCCCATCACACCCACCCAGAGGCCAAACTAGGCCACTGACCGACCCTGGGAACACCAGCCATAATACTAACAGTTTTGGATTCGCACCATTACCCTTCATCATGTGAAGGCAAAATGGCGGTGTGGCCAGTAAAGCAAACTTGCTTACTTACAAAATCCACATTAATCATGCTTAATCAGTCAAGTCGAGACTAGGTCCAAAGGAATTTAATGTCAATTTAAAACTAAGCACATCAGTGAAAAGATTAAGTATCTCTTCTAAATGAAAAAATGCCCAACAAAGATTAAGGGATGCGTAACCAAAAAACTTTGTCTTTTTGGCTACCTGAAAAAAATATACAGTACTGGACTTGGTGAAAAATAATATCACAGAAAACCCTGACGACAGTCATCACTACAGCTAGGAGCACTGACCTGGTTAACAATCCTACCAAGGATAAATACCTGGGTCACCCCACCAGTCAGAACTAAGGAAGCCTCTTGGATGAGAGTCGAAAAGTCTTCAACAATCGAACACCAGTCCAGTTGACTTAGTTTCAAACCTTCTCTGAGAACCATGACCTGGATGACTGAGAACCTTCACAGATTTAAGTAATACTGCTCCTTCTCTATGTACAGTGTTGTGGCCAGCAGAAACTATAGTTACACATAATGAGGGTGCTGGTGTAATCTACACCCAATCGTTCACCCACCCATAACTCTTCATCTAGTAACATTAGAAGACCTGGACCATTTAAAAGCTAAGCCCTGATCTCACTATTTATGTATCTTTTCCAGTGCCAGATGTTACAATGTCCTAAAAAATGTTCCGGCTCTGTGTATGATGTTGGGTAATATGGATTTGTGGTGGGCAAACACAGGTAGTTAGGCTATAAAAATAGTCCAAACGCTTCCAGAGTCTGGGCCTGTAGAGCATATTGTGGGCTGTTAATGTTGCTCAAAGGACCTTTCTACCCTTTCACTCCCTCATGAGTGTGCCCTGGATATTTTCTGGTGCTGTTGGCAGACATATTACAATTCATTTGTTTCTATATGTGCATGTGTTATGTATATCTTCAATTTATCTGAGAACACACTCCATTGATTGCTATGTGTGGACATAAACACCATAAATTCTTCCCTGTTTTGGAACTTAAGAAATTTCTCATTTTCCATTTTGCTCCAAGTCGAAAGGTGTGACAGCAACAAGCTCTGACTGCTGCTTCCAACAAGACAGTCCAAGTTCTCAGTGAAGTCCCATAAAGAGAGGTCTCCTAAACTTTTACAGGCTGACAACAGCCTGGCTTCCACTAGCAGCCCAAACAGTCACAGTCAGATTTATATTGTAGTTATGTGACAGTTTCATAAAATCATAAACAGTATTTCAACATTTTCTGGGACTCTTAGCTTTTGAAACTCATTAATACAGTTAATTTTAACTGTGTGCATCCAAACAGTTTATACTTAACACTAGCTTTCACTTGTGTATCTCAGTTGGCAAGTAATTTCTTGTTTAGTCAAAATTCTGACACACCTGACAAACCACAAGTCAACAAGATGCAACTGTTTGCACTGGGTTTGGCAAAAACATCAAAGATTATATAGTATAAAATGGCGAGCAGACCTCAAACTATCACTTTGAGCCATTAACAAAATATCTTTATTTATCTAGTTGACTGTAACTGGCAGATATGTAATGGCACTAGGTCATTTTTATGCTTGTATACTAATTCTACCCTGGCACTTGACAGTTGTACAGGACAAACAAGATGATAGTAACTGACCCAGCTGTTTAAGTTTTCTTTCATAATGTTGGACAAACTGTGAAAAACCACCTAAAACAAAGTACTAAGTGAAACCAGGCTTGTGCAGAACCTACTGGAGGAACTGTAACAAATATAAATATTAATCTGGATGCCACTGCATTAGAAGCTACTTTACACTTGAGCCCCTGATGAGTGGTAGTAATGATTGAAAATGTGTCACTCCAGCAGAGCTGCTATAAAAAGCAGAGGCATAATCGCCAGTCTGAGTCGCCTCGCTGGTGGAAAAGAACTGTCTTTCATGCTGTTGTCTAGCAGATTTGGCAGCGCTCTCCATCCGTCTGCTCAGACATACAGCCTGGCAATGCTGGGCAGCATGGAGCCAGATCCGATTGCAGGGTTTACGCATGTTGCAACATTGTCATTATCCCCAGAGACCTTCAGAAATGCCGTGCCCTGGAATAACTGCAAATAATAAGCAGGAATAACTGAGAATGGCTGGTCATTCCTTTGGTGATTTATGAATGGTGGTTGACAGTTTGTGCCATCTGAGGGTGATTGAATATCCATATTTATGACTGTATTTTTCTTGCTGATCAACACATTGGCTCTCAATGTCGTTCGCATTCTCAGGGGCAAATTCAGACTTTGTGTGGCTCTTTGATGAGAGCTTTGCACGTCATTTAGAGCAGCTTGTCACAAGGTCAGTTTTAGTCCAGTCTGAGTACTGAAGAGTGAATCATCTTCGGTTTAATGGCCTGTTGAAAGTGGCATCAGAGAACAGTGAGACAGTGAGGTCTCTAAACTATAAACCATAGATGGGAAGACCTGAGGAGAGGAAATAGATGGGAGAGAGGAGCAAGTAAAAGAAAGAAACAAGGATCGAGAAAAGAAAAGACTGTAATGACTAATCAAATCAAACTATGTGTCACAAAGTACTTTCACCCTCACAGTGAGAGATGGTGAAAGCAAAGACAGAGGGGTGGAGGGGAACGGATCCAAGACAGAGAGGAAAAAAATCAAAGAAAGCTCATAAAAGTAGAATGAATCTCTTTAAGTTTCACACTCGCTGTGACTTTTACAGGCTGCTGTGGCAGAGCTGGGAAGCGGATGAGTAAGCGACACATGAGCGAGGCCCCAGGTGCCCACATTAAACTGCAGCACACGACCTTGCTCAGGCTATAATGTGATCACAGGTGGGGCAGGTCCATTCCTGAGCTCAAATGATCCAAAAGCAGCACTGCGTAAAAGCATGTGTCATTTCTCACACCTCTCAGAGAGGGTGTTTGACGACAACACGTCAACGCACAAGCTTGTGTTAAGAACAACAAATGAAGGGGCGCGCATGAACATTTTACTGATCTCTTAATGCTCCATATAATCTGCCCCTATCTACAAACACGCTCTCACAGCGAGCAGAGTGTGCTGATGCTTGTTGCTGCGTGTGTGTATGTTTTGGGAGGCGTGTCATGGTAAGTATATTTTGCGAGGAGGAGGTGGCGAGTTGTGTGGCACTGAAGGAGGTGGGTGCGTGAGCTCATTGGGGTTTGTGGGCAATGTGACTTGATGTGCTTACAGGTGTGTGTGTGTGTGTGTGTGTGTGAGAGAGAGAGAGAGAGAGAGGGGGGAGAGAAAAGAAAAGTGCATTTGTATTCAGATGTGTGCCTAAGAAATGGTTGTCTTGTTTAGATGATATTCAGTTTTTAAAGAAATGCTGACTCTGAAGTCCTCTTCTTGACAGACCTGTAATTTCATGCTCTTAATTCAAAGACAAGGGAGGAGGAACATTATTAGATGAAAGTGGAAGGTGTGTGTGTGAGGGTTCTTGTTGCAGTGTTTGGTCATGGCTGCACGTAGTTATGTATGACTACCGTTTTGTGAGTGAGAGATAAGAGCCACTTTAAGAAACAAGCCTTGAGGTAATTCAGGGCTAATAAATCTTTGTGTGTGTCTGTTGGTGGTGTGTGTCAATCTGAGGGCTCTTTGGTGGGTGGAGGATAAGACACTGATGTCAAACTTGATATGGTAACAGCTGGAAAGATCATTTTACCTCCGCCCTCTGCACGCTCTCTCTCTTTCTCACCTTCTTCCCTCAGGGCAGTTGTTCTGGTTGGCATGTGGCTAATTTGGCTAAGTTCTGCCGTCTGTCTCCTTTTCGGGGTGTGCATGTTGCACACACGTGTACATTTCTCTGTGTATTTTTATTTTATTATCTCGGTTCTTCGTTGCAAGTAACTTTTGGACCGGGTCAGTGTACATTTTCTCTTAACAGTCAGAATTAAATGAGCATAATAGTGTTGGCACCCTTATCCTTTCACCAGGCCCTAGTCCAAAATCTACGCAACTGCACACTTTTTTTCCTGAGCGTGCATTCAGGCAGGTCAGACACGATTAACAAGATAATTACCTCTTCTACATGAGTAAACTCTGGACATCTCCATTACCTCCATGTGTTGTTTGTGCTCTGAGCCCCATAGGGAAATCCGAACACAAGGATGACACAAGCCCCCAAAAATGTTGGTCATGAAAACTGAACTGTTTTATTTGACATGTGCATGAGGAAACCTAAATAACACTCATTTACAAAAGAAAAAAAAAACATCAATCTTTCAATAAGCCTTTAAAAAAATCCCTCTCATCCTACATCGTCTAGACATCTCCAGCCACCTTTCGGTGACTAAAAAGCCTGACAGACGAAAGCCAATCAGACAGTTATTTACTGCTTTGCTGGAGTTCTCCTAACCACTCCCTGCTGCTACTGTTGATAAGTGGAGTAAAGGACATATCAATGGATTCCTCTTTTATCTTCACTATCTCTGCTCATCTCAACCTTTTTACAAACTAAAGGCTAAGCTGCGTCTCTGAGCTCTTCCACCCCCCTTTTTTTTTGTAAGTCTGGCTGCATCTTGTCTCTTTCTAAGTTGTCCTTGATCTAAGGAGTTTAGATCAAGGACATCCTAAGGGGACCCATCAGCTGTTAGTGGACCTGGCTACTTATGCAAGAATTCAAACGTGTGACCATGTGGTAATATGATGATCTTTTTCTGCACATTTTATATCCATCAAGTCATCGCTGTGCTCTCCACATCACCCCTCTCTCCTCCTCCCTTTCCTTTGGGGGAACCCTTGTCACTGTCTTTACACATCTCATCCTCACAGAAAACCTTGCAGGACCCAGCGGCAACATTCCTCCTTTACAACCTTCTTTCTACTAATGGATCAGTATCCAGCTGCTTCCCTATCATTTCAACCCTGCCGCTGTCTTGCATGCGCATGCACATACACACACGCGCACACAGACATTCAGGGTGCACATGCAAGAGAAATGACACATCCTCGCATTATCTGTCTGCTTATCCTTCTTCCATCTTTTTCTTGGCAAAGCAACTTATTATTATTAATTGTTTCTCCTAGACACAGAAAGAATGTACAAAAACAAGATGGTGTTTCACATCTGGGAGGTGCAGTGTAATTCCTAAATGGGGGAGAACAATGGGACGTCTTTACCAGCACATGCACTCAAGACTGGTGACAGCAGGGCTGAGACTGATGCTGAATGCTGCCCAAAGATTACAAATGCACTTTTTGTGACGTCATTTTCAATCTAATTAAGTTAAGCTGATGTCCAGCTAATGAATCATCAGATTCCAAGCTCCCCGGCGTATAGACTCGCTCAGTGCCCCAGAACAAACAGTTCTTTAGTCTCTAAATCATTGTCTGTCACAAATGTTTCCCCTGTTTGCATTAAACACTGACGGAGGAAACATCTAAACACTTTACATAAAGTAGCAATAGCACAGTGGGAATACCACTGTTCTAACCCAGTCTAGAATGGCAAACTCCTTGTGCACTGCTGTTTTTTGTTTTTGTTTTTTTTACCACTAATAAAAGTCAAGGACCCGTAAACTAAGCCAGTTATATTAAACTAAACCAACTGAACCAAGTTCGAACAGTTCAAGCTGTGAAATGATTTTTGAACTACAGGTCATGTGATATGTTTGTGAAGAGTCAACCAGCCAGGGAAGGACTGCTTTTATTTGTCACACAAAATACTGAAACAATAATCTTTGGGTTTTGGACAACTGGTTGAATAAAATAAACCATTTGAAAATGTCGCCTTCAGCTCTGGAAAACAGCACTCAACAGTCTCACTCTTCTGACATTTTTTATAGGCAAAGTTTCTGCAGTGTTGGGCTAGGACTTTACTGCACCTCCTTTGTGCTCTAGCTTAACAAACCTATTGATTTAATTTCAGACAAGTGAACAGCAGGCAGTGACTAAAAAAATGAAATCCTTGGACAGTGAAAGAACTGGCAACTGTCCTTTAATTAGCCCATCACACACACACACTCTTACACAATTTTAAGTGTTACACAAGTCTTCTGTTTTCACCCCCAGCAGTGTTAAATCATATTTATATCACATTTCATTAAGACAGCCAAAGATTGTGTATCTCCAGGGTCATGAACATACGGCAGTGGAGATGACAATGTCTCATTCAATCAAACACCCTAATACATACACACACACACACACACACACACACACGCACACAGACAAGACAAAGGGCCCATTGAATGCAGTGTGGTAACAGCCCTTTATAATAAAGGCAAGCTGGAGCCCACTGAAAGAGGGAGCACACAGCCAGGTCCAAAGTCTTCATGAAACTGGACATTTGATAGCTTCTTGCAGGGCTGTTTGTGTGAGATTGTGACATTGATACATTCTAATAAAACAGCCGACTGCATCCATGCATCCAGCCCGTCGAAAGGTCACACCTAACAGGTCAACCTCGGACAGATGGGCATGGACAGAGAAGGTGGTGTTTGCGTATGTGTGGTTGGGGGTTTGTTCCCAGAGAACTATTTGCCTCAGCATGCTTTACACTGCTCCCTCTCTTATTCTACTAATACACTTTGATATTAAAGGTCAAATGAGAGAGGAAGCAGTATACATATGCACACCTCATTAAGGAGACCACAGTCACCTCTGATTGTAATGGAAAAACATGGTAATGATGACAAGATGACCAGCAGTCTATAGGGTTGTGCACCAGCAAAAGAAGTAAGACAGTGATGTGTGTGTGTGTGTGTGTGTGTGTGTGTGTGTGTGTATGTGTGTGTGTGTGTGTGTGTGTGTGTGTGTGTGTGTGT
>JBBMJY010000022.1:16875762-16888959 GCA_037833715.1 Toxotes lorentzi
ATACACAAAAATTCTTCCAGGCTATTTGAAGAAGAAACATTCACTTTTGTGCTTAAAAGCACCCGTGAATCTCACAGTGCTAGAACTAACATACAGTTTAGCTCAGAACAGGTGGAAAAGTGAGGTTATCATGCAACATGGGTCAAAGGCCAAATCCAAACACACATGATACATGTTATTTGCTTTGGCTCACCACACCACAGGGTACCCTCCACCTCATCGTTTCCTCCCATTTCCCCTCTTCATCTTAGTGGAGCATGAATGAATGATATTCTGGTGGAGGCGGGGGGGGTGGGGGTGGGGGGTTAATAGCAAGACTTGGTTCAGGTGAAGCCTTTGGCTGGAGTGAAGAGAGCTAAGGCAAATTACACATCCAGGGAAACTGGGCAGATGTGGAGAGACGGGTGTGGGGTAAACATGGGGTAAAAGAAGAAAGAGTGAGAGACAAATAAGAGAAAGATGAACAGAATAAAGACAGAGTGTTTGGCAATGCTGCATTATTTCCATAGGGAAGTGTTGCTCATTTTGACAGAGGAACTATTTTTGTAAGAAGAAGCTCAGGAACACACATTAAACTGATAAACTGGAAAAAACTGAGGCTACAGTCGTTTAAATATAACCTAATCTTATGCATTTCTACTCCTGCTTCTTCCTGATTTCTTTGGCCCCTTCTTGACTGTGAGTGCTCCTTAAGGAAGATTTTTTTGGCTTTTAGCTTTTATGCAGTGTATAGCTGCATGCAGCTAAAAAATCAAATCAAATCTATTATCTCAGTATATATGTAATTTTATATCAATTTCATATTGATATATGGCACATTATGGCATAAATAATATTTTGGGGAAATTAAATTGAGGAACATTTTATAGAAAAAAACATGACAAGATCAGTTGTAGGTTAATTTAGTGAATTAAACAACTGAAAAATATCCAACTACTGCTTCCTCAGTGTGACCAGTCAAACAATGCACTGTATGAGTTACCTGGGAGGTAAGTCTGGAGGGATCCAAGGGGCAGATAAGACAAGGTCTGAACAGATAAACTAAAGCCAAGCCTTTCATCTCAGTACACAAGGTCAGATGTGTCACTGTCTAAGTGTGTGTCAGTCAGAGGCAAAGGCCCTCCCTGATATCCTCCTCTATCTTTAAGCCACACACGTAAACAAGATAAACAAACATAGTCTATTTTTTTGTACATTGTTAACAACATATGCGGCAAGAAAAGGTTCTGTTAGGTTGACAAACTGCTCTGAGTCACCGAGGAAAATTGTGTAATGTCCTCATACGGAACACTGTCACACTCCACCTAACCAAAGCCAAACCTCATCGTGTGGATTTCAATTCTTTAAAACCTACAGCACTGCGCTAACAAATAACATACAGCATAGATCCAATCCAAAATCCAATTAACAAACTGTTTTCTGACTGTAACAGTGCAAAACTAATACGCCCGATAGACGGCAAAATACCACATCACCACAAATAAATTACCAGTTTCCAGCAATATACACTAGATAAAAGAAAACAGCATGCACAAACACATAATGTCAGGATCTATCAAGGCATGCCATTGGTTCAAAGATGGACCATTTCCTGCATCATTTGACTGGACAAAGCTTTAGCATGCAGAAGCGGTCTATTCTCTGTTGCTGGCTATGGTCACGAACCATCTGGTTGCAAGCAAGCAGAAAAACAAGCCCTTGAATGCAGCAATGACATTCAATTAATTAAAGGTTAATCATCACCGGATGTCTCTCAGGCCAATCTGTGAAGGCTGAGGAAAAGCAGGAGGATGTGGATTGGTTCCAAGAGGAGAGTGAAGTGGTAAAAGCAGGAGGTGGCAGGAGGCAGGGAAAGAACAAGTGGTTTGTAAACTGCCATTAAAAGCAGACTGCCCAGTTATGAATGTAGTTGGTAGGATGAGTGTACAAGCTAAAGTTTCTATTGATGTGTGGGGGAGTTTCCATATAAGTCCAGGGCTAGCAGGCGTGACAGAGCTTCTCTTTTGTGTCAGCTTTCTTCAGTCTGGGTCATGGGTTTAAAGCAGAGGTCAAATGTTTCCTTTAAAGACCTTGTGAAGAGAAAAAATACACTTGAGTTGTTGCCTAAGCTTCTTATAGGTGGATGATGTTACTCCTTACTTTGTTGCGTTCAAAACTTCTTTTGTTGCCGACAGATATCTCCATAAGGTTGACTTCTCAAATTAAACCGACTTAC
This sequence comes from Toxotes lorentzi, assembly GCA_037833715.1. NCBI lineage: Eukaryota > Metazoa > Chordata > Actinopteri > Toxotidae > Toxotes > Toxotes lorentzi. Next base: position 16,877,978 of record JBBMJY010000022.1, read on the forward strand.
TTAATCCATCTAACAAGTTTTTGTGTAACCTACAAAACTTATACACAACTGTGTACAGCCTGAAACATGTGCCTGGAATGTGCCAGTCAGGGTATGAATACAATTGAATATGATTATGTCTCTGTCTGTGCGTGTATAGATGCATATTCATACCTACAGTCTGAGAACAGAACTGAGTCAGGAAGAGATGTCTGTTAAATGCACACCAAAATCCTGGTCATGGACACACATTTTCACCACACCTGGTCTTTCTCAGGCAAAAGGATTTTTGAAAGTTTGCCTGAATAGAGTTTAGTGTGTGGTCATCAACAAATGAAAGGGCAATGCTATTTGTAACTGCTGCTGAAAAATGATAGAAGGCGGAAAAGACGATGCACATTAAAAAAACAAAACACCACGACATTAACATCAAAGTCGTGACACAACAATTTTCATCAGAAGGGCAGAGTTGAAGACAAAAACAAAGGCATGTAGGCTGAGAACAAGCAAAAGAGATAAAGACATTTCCAAGCTTTCATCTCGCAGTGCTGTTATCTGCTCATCATGTCACAGCCCAGAGCAGCAGGACAGCTTCACTCGCATACACAGAGCTCTTCTTTTTTGGCCTGCATGGACCCAGCATACCTCGGATGCCTCTGTGCATGTGTAGTGAGTGTGTATGTGTGTTTGTCTTGGTTAGAATAGAGGACCAGGAAAGCAGGAGGTAAAGAGGGAGAAGGAATCAGATAGAGAGTACATGTAGGTTAGGTTAGGCAACAGGCAAAAATCAGAAAATGAAAACAAGATGACATCTTAAACGTTCCTGTTTTTCTAAAAAAAAAAAAAAAAAAAAAAAAAAGAGCAGTCTAAAATCTAAAGATTTAAAGCATTTGGTATGCTTGGTAGTTTTTTGGTTGACTTATTCATTAGTAAAGTGACTAATCATTTCAACACTTATAAGATAAAAAGAGGTTTTAGTCAGAAAGGTGGAAGAAAAAAAATCACTTTTAAGATACAGACACATAAAATGGAAACCATTCAATCAACGTTTCTTTCAGCAGTCTCCTCATTTTGCCACTGTCCTGTCCCTGACCGTGATGTCCCCTCATAGTGTCCAGCACTGAAATTCAGAGGAAGATATGGAAGAACGCTGTGTGTGTTTAAGCCAGAGAGGGATATATGCAGGGACTTGTCTGTTACGCCTCTCAGGTGGCACCTCAGGGTCGGATATGATTTCTCACTAACACACTCACATACACACCTTTGATTTACTGCTCAGAAACAGATTTCACAGATTACCTCTTATTGCAATATCCAAACTTTCCTCTAGGCTTAACACAACACACTCACCTCTAGTGTAGGGGTAACCCATCACAGTACTCAGATTACTTTTTAACACCTTACGTTGAAAAACTCAGGGCTATATTATGCTTGAAGCTCAATGTTTTCACTTTTTACAAATACTGAGCAAAAACACCAGAATTGTTATTTTACAAAAAATCCTGAAATGTGTGTTTCCTGCTGCTAAAAGACGCAGACCATAGTTTACAGTAAACAGGATCATCTTGTGAAACAGCCTTCTAGTTATAGAGAGTGAGGAGAAAAATGCAATGGAGACAATGCATATGCAATTCTGAATATGTGCTGGTCTCTTTAAATAATATACAATAAATATACTTTACCACTACAGAGTGGCTGCTAAGTACATAGACATGCAAAAAATAATATTCCTACAGATTTTGGTTTTATTTTTCCTCCAGTTTTCTCCCATTTTTGTATATTCAAAATAAGCACTTGTCCAATATTTTTTGGACAAGTTTTTTATTCATTTAATCTTTTTCCTAAGAAATAATGAGCTATAATTACTGTCCTATTTAGTACAACACCCTCTTGTATTATCACCAAACCACAGCTTGACATTGGCTTAATTAGCTCAGTGAAACTACTCTAATCTTAACTTCAGAATTCCCAAATGTCCATGTAACTGAATAGGTAAGCACAAAACAAAAGGATAGGGTTTTCCACCGCAGTGCTCCATCTGCGGTGCTCCCATGAAAACCTGAGACGCGGAAAAGTGTGGAGAAACAAAAAGAAGGTGGAAAAGAAAGAGTGAGGGAGTAACAAGGGAACAGAGAGATGGAGTGAGATGAATGGTTGTGTTTTCGCTTAGAGTAGAGCTTTTCCAGGCTACATTTTTTGCAACAGCGGTGTAAGGTATCCCGCTGTATAATCCTCTGGTGGTGACAGACACAGAAAGATGGAGGGAGTGAGGGATGGAGGTGGAGGCGATGTGTGCGAGTGTGGTTGCGTGTGCGTGAGAGTCCACATGCTTGCAATAATGCTAATTTGTCACAGTGTGCCTACTGTATGCCGACACAGTGTGTGTATATGTGTGTGTTTACGTGCACGGTTTGACAAGTCATCTATCCCCCTCTGAGAACAAATTAGTCTTGTTCACCTTCAGAGTCATGCTCTGCCTCCATTACACTGTAAAACCCATTTACACTCACTCTGCACTGTAAAACCTCCTGGTCCAACTTCAGGTTTTGCAGCTGCACAAATACTCAATTTAAAGCACTTGTGACCGTAAGCTGATTAAGTGGTTTTTGGAGTCTGGGACACCTGAGGATATCGTGGCTAGACGGACATGGCTATTAAATTTAGATACATCTCCAACACACTTTATCTTTTTGTTCTGGCAGACATGCATGTGCAGTATAGTAGATGGAATGATGTGTTTTGGTGACTCATTCCTCCACCCCAACCTACTCGTCATGTAGACTTTGTCACTCTTTACACAACACCTGACTTCATGCTTTGCTCCTGTCATAACTACTATGGCTGCCAGAGGTCATCTAACAATCCAAAAGTCTTCCAGAGTCCTCACACAACAACAAAGAGCTTCACTTATCAGTCAGTTGTCAGCTCTTTGACCTGGAGTCTGTGGGGGGAGGGTAGATGCATCAGCCTGGCCAAAGGAAAAGATTGGAGCCCTCCAGCCCTGTGAAGCCTGTCACTGCAGGTTAGACGGGGTCAAGGGGACAAATTGTCAAAGACTTCCTCCTTCTCAGTGTCTGCTGTGAAGGCCTGAAGCCTGTTGCCCCACCTGTGAGAGCTGAGGGTCTTAGCAGGGCCAAAAAAAAAAAATTGAGCAAAGCAAAAAGGTCTTCATACACTTGCCTTCAACTCAGCTTAGAAAATACACAGGTCACAGCTGCCAACATAATAATAGGATAATTTAAAAATTTTCTGCCACCATCCATGAAATATTTACAGTACGTTGATGTGTGTGCATCTGAGTGAGTAATTGAATAAGAGTATAGAGACAAAAGAAAACATACAGATACAGGCAGAAAAAGCCATCTTCCAACTCTGGAAGCCGTCATGATTTCAACAGAAGCTCAGCTTTAAGGTAAAAAAAGGTAGTGACAAAAAAAGACTTATTTGTATTGATTAGGGAGGGAGTAGAAAATTAGCAAAATGAACAACCACGCATCTGGTTAAATACACAGAGGCAAATATTGTCACGCAGCGTCGAAACCTGAGGCCAGTGTTAGGGAAGGAATTACTACCATTGGAGAGACCAGCGCTACGTGTGCTGTAGAGACATCCTGCATAATGTAGGTGCTGTGACTCAGAGAAGGAGACAAACTGAGTGCACATTACACATGTAATAGTGGTATTTTAATTTCATTAAACTATTAGTGCTCTGACAGCTCACCTAAAGATACTTTCAATCATTTATTGTACATAAACGCCATGCAAAAAGGAGTAAATGGTACTCAGTAAGACTAGTAGTGGAAATGTTGGTCACTTGCAGCTCAGTGTTCATACTGTAGCTGAACAGAAGTGAAGCATTTTTCTCCCTTTGGACACAGACACTGAAGTGAACATGTACTTAAGGTTGTTGGGTTTTGAGGTAACAGGATCGTGGTAAACGCACTGTTATTCCATCTGCTTGTCTGTGTTTACGTGCATGTGGGTGTATGCCTATAGGCAGTCTGTCTGTCTATCTCTTGGTCTGAAGTTTACAGTCTGGTGTTCTTTAACTGCAACCATGGTAGAACAAAGAGAAAGCCCTCCCTACCACACTGGCACAGGTGAAGGACTGGCACCTGGACAGAAAATATTTGCAAGTATGTGTGCACGTGTGTATTTGTATGTGCTGAGACCAGGTGACCCTCAAATCTGACCAAACCACATCCACAAATCCTGAAAATCTGTGTTTCGGGCTAATAACTCTTAATAAAGAAATAATACCTTCTTGCTTTCCTTTTAAAACAGCATGGAGTCAGGAATGGATTTATTAAATGTTTAGAAAAATGCAGGATGATCCCAACTTCTACAAGTCACTTGGAAAATAAATAATGATTTAACATTATTGTTCCATCTGGTCAGAATGGTTCTGAAATAAGTGCAGCACACTGACTCTAAAAGCTCATCTCTCTTATCCCTCTCCTATCTCTCAGCAGGTATGGAGCAAAGTATCAGACTCTGATCCCTGTCTCCATTAAGACTGTGCTTTTTTTTCTGAATGGGATGAGGAGTTGAACAGGGAGGGGGACATTAATCACTGACATGAGTACAGAGGTCATCAGCAGTTCATTGAGTAGAAGAGTTCGAGGCAGGGAGAATGACTTACAAGACAAGGAAAGAGGTAGAGAGGGAGCATGAGGCAGAGTGGATTAGAAGTTGAGTGCGTCAGAGAGAGCAGCAAAGAGTAAGATAAGTACAGAAAATAACAGAATAAACATGTCAGGACAAGGAGCATGAGCTGGTTTTTAGACTTCTAAGGAGTCCAATTACACAGAACTAATGAAATAAGCAGATCCCTTTGAAGTCTTGTACATCACTATCTCTCCCATTTACTTGTTAATTTACTTCCCAACTGCATTGGTCCAATCATTCTGAATTTTCCTGCATTAAAGTGTGGCATCTCTGCACACATTAAAATGTAATATGCATCAATGAAAATATGTAGTAGCATTACCCAGTCATCCCATCTTGGAGCAGAAGCTGATGTATGTATGCGTATGAGTGTGTGTAAAAAAGATACAAAGCAGGCTATCAAACATGGTAAAGAACCATACTTAGCCATTCTACAATGTGTCCAATATGTCAGAACTGCTATAAACTACATGTAGTCCTATGCATGCACACACACACACACACACACACACACACACACACACACACACACACACACGGTGTGGCTGATAAAGTCCTTGTGTCTCTCCCCCTCTCAGTGGTTTGGATGAGTTATCTTCCTGCTGAGATGTATTTATTTGTTGGTTCGTTCCCAGGGTTCCTGTTTGCGGAGGTGAAAGTCTGCACGCAGGTCACAGAGCAGGGGTAAGGATGTACTCACACAGCCTGCAGTGATTTAAGGCAGGCTAAGAGGATGGCGTGCCCTTGTTAGTGTAATTTACTACATGCGCTCTCCGTATTTTCAAGAAACTCATTTTAGAAAAAAAAAAAAGTTTTTCCTCCCCAACCCCTTTTCACCTTCTTAAATCTGAGAGCAGAGCTGCCTGGCTTTGGGTGTTTCTGCAGAATGAAGGGCCCTGGGGAGACGTTACAGACTTGTGAGGGAAAATTCTGTACAGTATAAGCAGGGGAGGTTGTTTGCTGTTGCTTATTGCTTTTATTGTACAGTGTACAAAGATGTCTAAGAGAGAACACCCTCCTATGTCTGGACCTTGTTTCAAACCTTGTATTAGCTAAAATGAGTACATTTCAGGCACAGTCAGGTCACTGAGCTTTAGTAATCCCCCTCTGGGGAGTGTGACTGTTCCTGGATCAGTGACTATAGCAGACTCCATGAGGCTGAAATGAGCCGGCTATAACTTAGACTGCAGCACTGGGAATTCTCTGTACAGTCTGAAAAATGGCAGGGATAAATATGAGTGGAGCCTTTTCTAAGTCTAACACACATACACACAAACACACATATACACAGGGCTGGACTGTACTGTACTCATTCTGTACTGGATCAAATTAGGCCTTGAGTACCTAAATTTATCAATGCATGAGCCCTGAGATATTTGAAAGAAAACACTGGGTAGGTAGGGGTATGGTCATTGACTGTTCCAGATCCAGGTCTGCTCAGTCTACATGTTGGCTGAGGAGTTCTCAGTATAGGAGAAAGCTCATAAATTATCTGCAGCAAGTGAGTGAGTGAGTTAAAGCTGGTGGAACTTCACTCAACATGACTCCATGTGCATAAAAAAAAGAAAGAAGAATCGTTGCATAAAGATAGTGACATAATGTCCCATAATCCCAAACACATCCCAAACTACATAGGTTTTTCACTGTAAATGTATAAAAGAGGCAAAGATGAGGAAAATGTGACTACTGTTCGACCACTGACTCTGCAGGGGTAGAAAAGTACTCCACTACTAGTAGAAGTACTGCATATTACTCAAACAGAAGTACAGAAGTATTTAAAAGAAGATTAGCAATAATAACAGTACTCTTGATGAACAATGACCCCTTTAAGAGCATTACACATTTTTTTAGAATCAGTAATATTGAGGCTTTCGTGTGTAAACAACATTTTACAATGGAGCTGACTGAGGTGGAGCTAATTTTGACCTTTTACATATAGATGAAAATCTGTAACATGTAATAATGCATCACATGCACGCCACTACCACTCTCAAATACCTATGGGGTGAAAAGAACAATACACCCCCCTCAAAGGTAGTAGAGGTATAAGGTAGCAAAAATGAAACTCTTGAGGTTAAGTGCACATACTTGTATGTAAGTACAGTACTTGAATAAATGTACTTAAATGCTTCCCACCACTGCAACTCTGTATGCCAGAAACATTTCAGATAATGGATGAGAATGTAGACTCAACTGCACCAAAGAGGTTAACTACAAAATGTCTTTAATTACAAAAGTCTAAACTGAACAATTCATTTATACTAATGTACAAAATATGAGGAACACCTGCTCTCTATTCACTGACATTTACTGGCCAAACCCATGATAAATGACTGTGTGAGAAAGTGTGCGTCATTGAGACACTCACTTAAAACAATGCAGGAAAAGGGGAGAGGACGAGGGGGGGTCATATCTGATCTGGTGTGAATCAGGAGGGAGGAAAGATGTTGAGAACCCCAGTGTTAAAGGCCAGCTGACCCCTGCCTGAGGCTGGTTGCTAGGGTTGACAAGGGGGAGCAGAGTCCAGGAGACGAGAATTTGGTCAGCGACAGTGTGCAAGGGCTGTAAAAGAGTCATAAAACAGGGTCAAACAGAGGGGACACCGAGGGGTCTGGGAAAACACACCCCGACACACTCAGCATCGCTCACTCCTTTCTCCGCTCGCTCATTCGCTCATCCACATTCCTCCGCTGTCTCTCAGTGTGTCTGGCTCTCTTTATTCAAACCGCTGGATCTATCATCATCTCATCCCTCTGCTCCCAAACTTTCACTGCACTCATCTGCACTCACTCCTTTTGTTTTGCAATGCCAGAAGCCATATTACTGTTTCCTTTATAGTCATTTAGATCGATTGCTTCCAGGTGGATTGGAGATGTTAAAACAGACTGCCCAGGTAACAAAATATAAATATCAAAGTGAGGGATGTTTTTGCGTGTTCCAGCTTCTCACATTTAATAATTTGCAGCTTTTTTCAGTTTTATATTTTTGTAAATTAAAAATATTTTCATTTGTTGAACAGAACACGCACAAATCTCAGTGGATTCTGAGAAATTGTGATGGTCATTTCCTCTATAAATTTAATTATAAATGAATCAATAATGAAAATGAGAGCTGAATTGATAAGGTGACTGGCAACTATTTAACAGTCAGTTAATTGTTCAAATTTTTTTGATGGTTCCAGCAAATGTTTGCTTCTTTACTAGGTCTTACACTGGAGTTACTTCGTGGATTCTGGACTCTTATTTGGACAAAATGATTTGACTATATTATCTCATTCTGTAAGATACCGTTTTGGCCAGTCTGCTGTTTATCTTACGTGATAGAAAAATGATTAAAAATGAATCTTTGGATTTTGGAACAAGCAATCTGAGTACATTACACTGTGATTGTGAAGAAAACACCAAATGAAATAGACCAAACAATTTATCAAAAAAAAAAAAAAAAAAGCAGTACATTAACAAATACATGTAGAGGCGAAGCAGCATATCTAAAATGTGAGCACAGTTTTCTTTGGCTTGTTGAAGTTGAGAAAAAACCTCACTCGAGTGAACCCTGACCTCTGTGTTGCCTTGTTCACTCACCCATCATATTAGGTAGCCTCCCTCTCTCCCTAAATCCATCTCTCCGTCCTTGCCTCCCTCTCTCTCTCTGTACCTTCTTCCTACATGTAGATCTACAGGCTGATATATGCTGCTACTCTATTATGCCTGACAGTCCTTTCTCCCTCTTCTTTTCCTTTCATCTCTCCCTCCCTCCCTCTCGCATTCCTTTCCCGCTCATCCTCAGTCTCTGTCTCGAGGCCTGCTCTGATTATCCATAATCCACCCTGTCCCCTCCGCCCTCCAGATGATGTGTGGGCTGACTTCAACCCAGCACTGTCTTAAGTTCATGTTGAAGAATGGTGATTTGACATCACATCAAGATAAGCAAGTAAAAAGATGCCAATCCAGGTGTGGAGAGCCTGACTCAAACCTGCCTGCCTGTTATGGATAGTTCTTGGGTGACAGTGCAGGCCTGGATGTACTGTTATGCACATGTGTGGATTTAGTAGGTTTCACTTCATTTGACTCTTTGTGATTCTACTCATTCCACAATTACTGTCTATTTTTTCAGTCATCTTCTTTTGAATGTGACTAAATAATCAACTTGGCCCTCTTTCTATTGTGATTCTTTTTTTTCTGTTGGCTCGACTTAGCACTGACGTGTTCAGTTTTACATTGCATTACATCAAACTGCCAATATTACACAATCCCACATCTTTAATAAACATTTACAACCCGCCTATAGAAGCTCATGTTTCAAAGATATGGACTTGGAAAAAGCGTACAGCTGCACCTTCAATCAAGACATTTTTAACAGTCACAACTGACTTTCCAGCAGTGCAATAAATAAGTACAGTTCTGCTACATAAATACCAGCTTGGTATTTTAAAAAGGGTAGATCATCAGATGATAAGATGATTAATTAAATTACAATGTCAGGTCTCACAGTCCTGACATTCATACTAAGTATGTGGGAGCTCAGAAACATCTGCGAACAGCTACAGAAGTTCAGCCAACCAGTTAGCCAACAGCAATAACAACAATATCTTTAGCAACAACAGCAAGAATATCTTTAGCAAGTTGTATTTCTTTTGATTTAGATTTTGTCATTTCATTCAATCCTAAGCCAAAGTGGAACTGACCGTCAGACTGACTGACATTACTGACCAGCACTCTCTCCAATTGGCTCTAAAAATACATTTTCCAACTTTTTCTGGTCACTTTGGTTACATGAGCCTTTTCACCAAACCACAAAGTTGGTTCGGTTTGGTTAGAAACGGTTACTGTAAAAATACTGAAGACCCCTGAAGACCACAAGAAGACTTTGCAGCTTTACTCAAATAAGTTCACATGGCATACAACTAGTGCTTACCTATTTTAGCCAGGTATATTTGACACAGTGGGATCTATAACAGCTACGGCACAGTTTTGGAAAAAGCTGACATGGTCACAAAGCTTAAATCTCACTGTAGCCAGGGGGCTACTCCCCCCCCTCTGAGACTGTGGCCATTAACCCACTCTTCCTGCTTAGGAAGGAGCCCCAACCCATCCACCCAGTGACTCCCACCAGCCTCAGCTGGCCTTGACTGAGACACTGCGTGTTCGGCACACAGTCCTTCTCTTGCCACCTGCCTGAGGAATGTTCCATGTGTGCAGCTGTGCATGTATGAGACTCTCTAATTGGCCAGCACCAGCTCAGATTGGCTTGTTGAGAACTCCAATTGATTGCTGTACTGACCCTGGGGTTGGTAACTGAAAGCTCATTAGTCCCTGAGCACTACTGGTCCGTGACCTGCGAGGGCCAAGCAGTGGCTGGCTGCCTGTGTGATTTTTGACCTACTGATGATAGATAATACAAAGACAAGGTTAGAGGAATTAGATGCGAGACTGACAAACTGGAAGCATTATTAATTCGTCTGTAAATGCTGAATTCTTTATGAGCTGAATGCTCATAATAAAAATATTCTTTACTAAATGACTTTTAAAAACTTTACTGTAGCCACTGGTGTTGGATTCTGATAGCCGGATCCATTTTGAATTTTGTTAAAAGTTGGTAAAATAAACAAAATTGTTCAGATTTAATAAGCAGAATTGACCCCAGTGGCCACAGCTTCCCAAAACATTCTCAGAATTCTGGTCAGTATTTATATCATTGATTAAAACTACATGATGAAACCCAAAGCTCATTTTCCTCTTTCATTTCACCTCTTTCATTCCACAGTAACTTGGTGACGTCATGCAAATCCTGGCAATTCATTCCTGTATTCCTTGCCTCAGGGCCCACCTGCCTCATTACCACTGATAAAATACAGACATAATGATCCTGTTTACAATTCAACTGCAGGAGTAGTTAATGTAATATATAAAAATTAAACACATTAAGTGTTTGTCACAACTTCTGACTTCATCTCCAATGAATGATTGTTTGGCTCCTGTACTGAGGCTTTATAAGATCCCCGAGTGTGTTCGGTTTTTCAGGGGTGGGCCCTCGGCACAGAACACACAACTATGAAAGCCAGGCCAAACATATCCAAATCGTCTGGTATCTCAATATGCTCGTTTCCTTCTTGAGATGCTAGTTTGACTCGTGAAACATAAAGCGTTGCAGTTCTGCATCTGCGCTAACCTTAACTCTGCAAAATGGCAAACCGTGTGAGTGAGCCAACCATTGAGGAATGTGGGTCACACATGATGCAAGTCAGCACGCAAGCCTGAGCACACAGACAGACACACACACACACACACACACACACACACACACACACACACACACACACACACACACACACACAC
>JBBMJY010000022.1:16902271-16941686 GCA_037833715.1 Toxotes lorentzi
CCCCCCCCCCCCCCCCCCCCCCCCCCCCCCCCCCCCCCCCCCCCCCCCCCCCCCCCCCCCCCCCCCCCCCCCCTCAACCTAATGCTGCAGCTCTGTCCAGCATTCATACAGAGGCTCTGAAGATCTGCTTTAAATCAAAAGGCTCAGACTCTCTCTATCTCTTCCCATGCTTGGATTGAAAACATAACTGCTCATGCACACTCAGTAACCCAGTAGTATAACTGTCATACAAACAGATTCATAAAATCTTTACATGGCCATGTGCAAAAAAAAAAAAAAAAGATACAAACAAGTAAATATTTCCAGAGAAAGAATAGATGCTCCTGTCCAGGAAAAATATTCAAGTTACAGATGCCTCTGAGAGATGGAGATGATTTAAGATTCTCAGCACAATCTAACAAATTTCAAAAGGAATTTAATTTACTGAAAATTTCTGGTCTAATCTCAAATCCAATCTCCATCCAGTCATAAACAAAACAGGCTGAGGTAGGTGTTTGTTTAAATATCAATGCCACTTGAGGGTGAAAATGGCATTACTCACTCTCCTCAGGACTAAAAAGACAAGTGAGCGCTGGGCCATGCAGACTGAGAAAAGCTGATCTAAAGGACTTCACCTCTCAAATAGTACAGCTGTCTCATTAACTCCAAATGCCTCCGTAACTGAACAGAGACCAGTTGGACCACCAGCGAAAAAGAGAATACCCTAAAGCCATAGAGGGAAAGCAGGTGAAAGTTAGAGAGAAAGTAGTGAATGGGAAGAGGATTTTTTCTCAAGCAACCCTTTCCACTTCTGCCCAAACCATCTTTTCGTCTCCTCGCTCTCTCACTCGCTTTCCACATTTCTCCTTTCTTCCAGCTAGGATTAGCTCAGCAGGACACCAGCATTCCTTCTCTACTGGTAGTCTTTGTCTTGACAATCCCACTCCTCCCAGTGTCCTCTACAGCACCGCGTCCAACCAAGAAAACCAACTGTTCCATAAACTGCCAACAGGTTTTCTCCTTCTCTTTTTTTCCCTAAAATGGTACCAGTTTTATCTGTGATATTATACCAGAATTAAAATAATACAAATATTGTTTTGGTTTGTCAAGTTGTCAAAGTGCCTTGTGGATCTATACCTCCAACATTTAGACAGATTCATGCCCACAGAGCTGCAGCCCTGTTCAATTAACACTCAAGGTTGGGGGTGTCCTTGCACTGACTTTGATCTGGAGTCAGTCTTGCAGTCCAGACTACCTGTTGTGAGGTTTTGTATGAGGGTAAGATAACTGATACACAGTCACACATGGAGGTTAGCTGCACTCCATACTGTTGTGCCCCATCAGGGATAGCCTGTATATTGTTGAAGTCATGTGCTAATCCTGTTACCCTAATTTTGGTGTTCATGTTTAAATTTAGGGCTGAACGATTTTAGGAAAAGATATAATTGCGATTTTTCTGGCAGATACCGCGATTTCGATTTGATTCACGATTTTCTTCAAATGACCGACATGCTGTTTTTGTTGGGGAATAAATCCCGTAACTCCGCTTCTGGTCCAGTTGAAACCATATCAGAAATGAAGGAGCAGGTGGAGCAGGTAATACTGACTGGTTAGCGTCACCTGTGCACAGGCAGCATGCCGCTTCTGATTGGTGATCTTGGCAGGTAGGGAGATGGCATGTATGTGTAAAATACTTGACACAGCAGATCCTGGGTCAGTCAGGAGCACTGCAAAAAAAACTGCAGCTTTGGCGATCACATGATCGTGTTGCCTGAAATCGCAATTTCGATCAGAAAACGATAAATCGTTCAGGCCTATTTAACTTGGAATCAAAGTTTGGGCCACATGCTCCTTCTTTTGCCAAATTTTCAACTCACCATTGGCCTTTAAGAGCCATCAACCAAATGTAGCTTTTTAAAGTTGTGTTGGTATAAACAAGGGTGTAATTAAATCACATCAGTGCAGCAAAAGTTGAACCTATTTTTAGAGATCCAAAAAGATATTGCATAAATGTTTATACAAGGGCTATTACAGTACTTTCATACTGAATAAAATATGTTTTATAATTCACAAAGTATTCCCCCTTTCTGACTCCCTCCTCTGACCTCGGAACTAACCACTGATAACCTTTAAAAATATCCATTCCAATAAGTGCCAGAAGATATCAGTGTGAAGAAAAAGATTTCATTGCTGCATATTTCCTAGACCTCTCTGCATTTTGGCTGCAAGTCTAATTATCAAATGTTTTCTTTCTTCCCTTGGCAAAAGGCCTGTCTGATTTAGTCAAGCTGTGTAATGTCTAAAATCTTTTTGAGTCAGAAACAGATTTGAGAGCAAGAAAACTGTTTATCAGGGGCATCTGTTTTTTTTCCCATGTAAAGTATGGTGATGTTTTCCAGGAGATTTTTGCATAATCAAGCTACTGTAGCCATCAGCCGCCCGTCCTTGACTTATAATCTGTTTCAATCTTTAAAAAGTCCAGCGACTCTGGAAGTGTTGTTGTCTGTCGATTAATGAAAATCAGACCTACACATACAGGACTATTTTTTGGATTTCTAATCAAACACTGTGCAGTGATTGCATCTGTACAACAAAAATGCTAATAGCAGATACTAAAGGCTAGCAAGGTTCAGACTAGCAAGAATTTACAACAGCATGGAGAACAGGGAGATCACAGGTTCAAGTACCAGCATATATAACAACATTACAGCTGTCAGCAATGATATACCAAGCATAGGATACAGTTAGGTTCTGCATACAAATACACATACTCACACACAAACCTGAAAAGCACATGTTGCATCGGAAAGCAGGGAGAAGGACGGTTCTGGTTTTAAATTCTAATCGAGGCTGAAATCTGTATATTCACGCTACTTGACCTGAGCACATAAAACAGACATAAAGAGGACAACAGGGAGAAGGAGAGAGAAAAGAACAGCAGCGAGGATAAAAAAGTAAAAGACAGACATACTGTAGCAAAACAGGAATGTTAGAGCATGGTGAAGACAAAAGGCAACCTGAGAACAGGCAGAGATGAGGAGACAGATGATTGATGGAGCCCCCCTCCACCAAAAAAAAAAAAAAAAAAAAAAAAAAATGTTCTGGCCTTGGGCCTTGACATATTAGTGTTTAATCCTTTCACCTGGTCTTAACAACACACACAAACACACACACACAAACACACATACTATAGTAAACACAGATCTATACTGCACACAAAGAAAAGTACTGGTGCACTGGTGCTCCTGATGAGGGTACACCGGGCTCTTTGCTCTATGTGTTGAATACTACAGTGGTTAATAGTTTTATTAGTACCACTTCTTCCATAGGGCTTTACTTCTTAATCTCCATGGTGATTTGGCCTCACCACAGTATGAACACACATTGCTCTCAGTGTGTTAGTATGTGTTTGTGTGTGTGTGTGTGTAATTACACAGACAGAATTGTTAATATGCCGTCCAGGTCCCAAAAGGTCCTCTGTGTATTTGTGTGTGTGTGTGTGCACTGCTCTCAAGCTTAGTTTACATAAGAAGGTCATTTTAATCAGGTGAATACCAGGCTGCCTAATCTGCAGGTCTTTGCCTGAGCATAAACAGAGGATATCCCAGGGCTCAGCCAGGATCACATACCTGGAGTCATGGAAAAGTCATTTCTGGAACTGACCGGAGCAATCCAATAACTCCCTGCCCGCCGTGCTCCCTTTCTCTCCTTCCGACTCTGTATCACAGTCACCTCAGGTGCTACAGGCTTCGCTCTCACATCTTTCTCTTTCACTACATCTTAACTTTCCCTCTCTGCCTCACTCTCTCTATTCCCCTGCTTCTTGTAAAATTGTTATTGCGATGGTTTACTGACTGATGTGCAAAAATAAAATACACTCACTTATATGGGCATTTAAACATGTCAAGCATGCATATGTGACTTTGGTGATGTAGGAATTACATGCATGGTCACATACACCCCTGAAAATACACCACACATTGTCATCTTCTCTGACTTTAGTCGCTTTGCGTCAGGGTTTTGAATCTCACACACTTTGGACGAAACGTCAGACCAAAAATATTTCATCGCAACCTCTTATCGAGTTTCCAGCGGCATACATGTACTAATGCATGGTGGAGGGTAAAGGGTCACTGTAAAGGGTCACTGTTGGCCTTTGTGTCTCCATCTTCTTCTCTTTTCTTTCTCTCCTTCCATATCTTCTAACTCAATAGTGACAAAATATTTTACATACGATATCTTTGTATGAGGAAAACCACCTCACATTAGTTCTGCAATAACCTTAAGGGCACCAGAGGAAAATAGCAGGACTATGACCGAACCATTGTCGGCTATTTCTAATCCATACAGGGACTTGTAAATACAGACCCCCCCCCCCCCTCCCTTTCTGTAACTACTCCTGTCTGGCACGTTCCCTCTCTTCCTGTGGGTGATAACACAGATAACGTCTGGCCCATTATCACAAACGGCCACCAGTTAAGGTAGTGGAGCAGCTATGAAGTGGCGACCTTGTTATCACTGTCTTATTTGAGTTTAGATAGATAGGCATTTTGCCTTAAGTGTGTGTGTGTGTGTGTGCGCGCGCGTGCGTGCGAGCAAGTGAGAGAGAGAGAGAGAGAGAGAGAGAGAGAGAGTGTGTGTGTGTGTGTGTGTGTGTGCGTGCACGTTTGAGCGAGTGAGAGACAGAGAGAGAGAGAGAGAGCTCAGCCAAAAATACAGTGCATCTTGGGAACTTTTACCTCTCTTATTCAATCAAAGAGAAAGTGTTAAATACAATTAGAGGACCAACAGATGTTTACAGTCACTGGATGTCATTACAGAGACAGTAATAACTGTGACATTGCCTTCTTTCCATTAAAGAAGATTACAGGAAGTAAATGGTAATCAATTTCAGAACAGCTGATACTAATGACATTTAACCACTGGAATTGTCTTCAAAATAACATCAATACAATAACAACAAGATGGGCCAACAGTAGACTGTGGTGGTCGACTGCAGCGACAAGAGTAGTGAATTGTTGTGGTTGTTTCTATTTCAGGTCTTATCCAGTGGTGTTTATCGGTGCTGCTCTCTTCTGGAGGGGACCGGAGCCTGTGATGACTCTGGATTGTCGAGTGGACGCTCATTGACTGGACCCACTACAATCCCAACCTCCAGAAAAGCATGTGGAAAAAGAAGGCAGGTAGTATTGAAATGCATATGCATCATCTTATGGAACAGTGAGAGATTACAAGAGAAACAGAGAGAGACAGACAAAAAGATGAGACAGATAAGCAAATAAAAAAAAAAAAGAGCAACTGAAAGCATACCAGAAGTGTTTGTGGGTACGGGCTGCTGTTGGTGCTTGATGATCTAAGTGTGAGTGTGTGTGCAGGGGACGATAAGCCGTGATTCAGACATTCAGACCAAAAAAACATCATCCTCTCTGCCCGCACAGACAGGAACACCTTTTATGTTTTGGCAGACCAGAAGATACACACGCTTGTCAGTCATACCGACTTCCAAGCTTTCCAGCCGTCCTAAATGGGCACACACATCATTCACACAATAGAGCCTCTGTGAATCACACTTACAGTAGAGGGGTTAAATGAAAGCTATGCTGCCTGCTATTAAGAATTCCTTTTGACTCAACTGTCTTTACAATAACAATAATACAGTTTTTACAGTGGGCAAGACGTGAGTATACTTAGTATTCCAAGATATTTCCATACCACAAACCTCCACATCCTCCACACATCTTTCTGCAACATTTCCTCAAAATCCAATCAGTTAAGTCTGAGGTATTAAATGTGACAGACTGAGCAAGCCTGCATTAGAAAACCACAAAAACTTGAGCAACAATCACTGTGTAGACTCCACAAATGAACCTCTGAAAATGTGATTGAGACATACCAAAAACAAGCGCCACTGAAAGAGACGCTAACTACATTACATTTAAAAAGGGCAAAATGTTGAATCCCAGACTGATTTAATTTCATTTAGCAAAATTACAAAATGACTTCAATCGGGCACCCCCCCCCTGTTTTTCCAGCAATCAAAACTGGATTTGTGTACTATTCTTCTCCGGTCTTGAGCTGTGGCTTAATAACCTCTGGAACACGATGAGAGGGCGCGATTTTTACGTCAATCTAATCTAAATTAATTTGCCAGCTGGGTCAGGCAGAGTGGAGCAGTGGGAAAGCTGTCCATCTGTCTAAAGCAACAGGCGTTTTATACGATTGAAACCACAAAGCCAGGTGGTCCTGCTGCAGTGGGGGAAAGCACAGAGGAGCCTGTGGAAAGGAACCTGGGATGAAAGGAAAAGGGCACAATTTGGTAGGATAGATTAGATCAGAAGGATAAGGTGGTTGGATAAAGGATAACAAAAGAAGGTAACAGAGAAAGAGGGAAATGACTAACAAGTGTCTGTTCTTGGGCTAGTTTGCAGTACTCTCAGTGGACCAGTGCCGGTGGGGGGAACTAGAGAAAAGGAGAGGTGGGGGGGTTGTAAGGTTTGTCATGGAACACCTGCCTCCACTTAACCCCTCTCCCTCTCTTTCTGCTTGAGCTGCCTCTTTCAGCCATCTCCTCTCCTCCTACCCCACCACCCCCTTCTGCCCCAGCATTCAAGCACAGAGTATCCTGCGGGCTCACGGGCCCAAGGCTTCTTCTTTTCCCAAACATGGGAGGGCCCCACAGCCTGAGCTGGGGTCTCTCTGGCCAGCCAGCCAGAGGTCAGTGAGCACAGCTTTTCTTACAGCTCCACTGAGCAGTAAGCCTGAAAGAGACTGGATAAAGAACTGGAGTTACTACTAATCCAACTGAGGATCAATATTCAAGTCTGTCAAGAGTCTGTATGGTTTTTTTTTTCCCGGTGATTGTCACCAAAATAAAATTCTAAAAAACAACAAATATTCACATTTGAGAAGCTTGGACCTGACACATTGGACATTATTTTTTTCTAAGAAAAATCTAAATATCAAAATTGTTGCTGATTAATTGATTAATCAAATACTTGCTTTGGAGCTACGTGACCGTAAACATGCATTTACACGCATAAGTAAATGATGTACATGTTAACCAACACTTCATCTTAAATGACAGAATGTGTGTATTTTCTCAATTTCACACAATACAGCCGACATAGCACTCCAACCAATTGGTGGTTATACCAATTAAAGGCCTGTGTTAGGTCAGGAGTTATTCATTTGACATTAAAGAGAACATGGGGTCCACCTATTCAGACCCACCACATACTTCAACTCCCCCCTCCTCCTCTTTTCACCCCGTTTTCCATGCCTCATAAAAGATTTGCCCCTCACCTCCCCACTTACTCTCCTTTCTCTCTTTCACTCTCTTGTTTGTTCATTCTCCCTGCTTCATTCACTCATTCTTTTCCTCTCACTCATTCTCTTCACCTCACTACCTCTCACAGGCCCTCCTGCCCCCATCTGCTGGGCTTCAATGTAATTTACAGTCACTGACTGCATATCAAAACAATCAGACATACAACGCAGGATTTCAGTGATTACCAATAACCTTCTCTCTCTCTCTTTCCTGTTCTTGTCTGGCTCTTGCCTCTTTTCCACTTGCCGCCCTTTTACCCTCTACTGGCCTCTCCTCTATTCTTTCCATTCATGGATGGTAATTAAAGATAGAGCTGGAAAACACCACCATTAGCCCCATATCTGTGGAGCTGGTCTGCAAGTCCTATCCCACTGTTTCTGTTTGTATTAACTATAGTGGATGTGCTGTAGATGAGCCTTTGCAAGACACACATACAGATAAACACGACATGAGCTGCAGGGGTCACTGGCTTTCAACAGTGTGTTACACAGTAGCTTTCCCAACGGTGTTTTATTCAACACAGCCTTCGAAAAAAAAGGGGCACAAAGATGCAGTGAGTCTCTCTTTTGCTGTTTGAACGCATCATTGCCTGACCGACGATCCAGCAGTTTTTAATGTTCTGTGAATCTCTCACTTTTTCCCTTTAGAACACCCAGTTCACAAAAACACAGACAAAATAGTGATGTAGGCAAGAGTTAGTGGGATCATAGATAGATAGATAGATTCCTGTGTTTCTTGGCCTTTTGACTTCTCTTAAAATAGCCACAGTTCACCTTCCTGCAGAGCTTTATTATTGTAAGCCAAATTGAGGAAACAAGTTAATCAAATTCCACAGCATTTACCAACACAGGTAAAACTAAGGTCAAAGTTTGAAAAAATGTTTTTTAACAAGAATTTTTTTAAGGGAATACATCAAAAATAAATGATGGAATAAGCCCAACATATATACCATACAGAAAGAAGAAGAAGATGGGCAGGGGTTAAGAATAATGTGTAGCTTCAGAAAGTTTGTCGACTGTAACTACATTTAGCACTTAGCTGAGAAGACTAGAACTAGTTGAGCGTCTCGGGATTTCCACTCCAGAGCCACTGCTTCTGCACAGCTCTTGTTTGTGGAGGCTGGTCGAGGGACAGGTCTGACTGAAGTCTTGGTGGTCCAGTGGCACTAATGGGAGTAGGCTGAGTCAGATTTTGAGGAAGTGTACCGATTTGCATGGGCTACTTTATAGATCCCAGTAGAGACATTTTCTTTTCATTTTCCCCACTCTGCAGGGATGTCAGAGTGCAGGGTCAGTTAATGAAGAGCTCTCAAAGGGCCAGTAGGCGTTCACTGTCTTGTTTAGAGACACTTGAAGGGCGTAGGCGTTCACCAACACAGGCTCTTGAACTCAGGCCCTGTGGTTAAACAGGGGCTTTCCTGCTTACTACAGTGCACCACCCGGATGACTTATGATCTATGCTACTTGATGATTCAATTTAAACTCCTTACAAAGGTTCAAAGGTCGTAATAACAGGACAAAGCTGGCACGAGGGTCAAATTTTGAGGACATGTAAAACAGCTAAACAAACTATACCATAGTTATTTTTGTATGCTCAGCAGAGCTTGAAACCTAAGAACTGTACATGATGAGCTTACATGTATGTAAATCATATCATGTATCATCATGTATCATGTATCAGTATCATTATGACATCATGACTGCAATAAGTCCTCGATGTCTTGTTTGGGTCTGATAATGAGATTACCGTTAATGTTTGACATATGTGTTGACTGTGTCAAAAACATGAACACATTACTTTTGTAAGTAAGATATTGGTGTACATGTAAATACACTCAGTGGGATTTACATTGTTGTCTAAATCTTGTCTAACTCTCCTTGCAAGGGTAACTGTAGTGTGTCAGCAGCACTGTTTCATTGTTTATTCAGTGCCAACTGGTGTGAAACCTGGAAATCCTGAAATGACAGGTTAAGAGTGAAACGCGGTAAGCCTACTAAAGCTCAGCTGTGAGCCCTGCTTTGATAAACACGGTGCCTAAAATTACTCCCTGGCTAAGGCAGCTTTCTTCCTGTCTGGGCAAGAAAAAGAGTAGAGGAGGATGAGAAAAGAAATGACAAAAAAAGAGAAAAGACTGTCAAGACATTAAATAGAGAAGAAATGCAAGTATGTGTCGTGAAAGTGCAAAAAAATGTTTCAGAGTGAACAATGTAAGCAGGGGAAAAGAAAGAGTGATGGCTACAGCAACCAGTGAAAACTGGCAGAAAGACTGAGGGGTGACGGCTGCTGATGGAGTCTCCTATCTCTGGATGTCAGTGCTGAAGGGTACAGTCCAGACTGAGGACAGAAAACTGATAGCGTATCATGGCTCTTTTTGAGGGAATACAGGCAGAGGCACTTCTGACATTTCCATTCAGTACATAAAGTGTGCAAGATGCTTGATTTATTCACAGTTTGGAAAGAACTAACAAAGCCTGTGAGGTTAAATTCAACATGAGATGGAATTAAAACAACTTGTAGCCTTCTCTCTCTCCAACACACTGCACCTGCAGCCAAACTCCAACAACCTGTCTCATCACTCAAGGTCGTCATTAATCTACAATGCAAAAGCTACACTGATTCATCTGACTGTTGGTGTTTGATCTATAGCTGGAAACAATTCCGTTTTGTTTACTTTGCATTTCAGCTCTTTCATCGTGTTGATTTTTCTCTCCCCTTTTCTTTCCCTCGTCTTATTTTCCCCCCTCTCTGCGTACACTTCTGTGTTTCCAGTTGTGCTGTATAGTTTATGATTTGCTGATAGAGCAGCCAGGCAGAGGTCTTGGAGGGTCGCTTGAGACAAAAGCTGCTTTTCAGCTCTCAGGGCTGATATCTCCCAGCTCTGCTCCCTTCAGATAGCCCAAATATGCCGGCTGGAGGTTTGGGGTGAGTGGTGGGGATGGTGGGTGGATGTTGCTCCTTGCCTCCTCTTCCCACAGCGGCCGAGGTGAAAATGACTTTACCATGTGAGGAGGCTGTGGTTGCTCCTGCTATGCATGTAGCCCTGCCAAACTGTCCTTCTTGTCTTGTCTTAATCTGACTTCTGAGGTTATGCTAGGACGTATGAACAGAATATCTTACTTAAGAGCATAGTCATGTTTCAGGCCTGGTCACATGTTTGAATTTTCATGCTAGTGCACCCATAGCTGGGCTACAAACGGGTATATACTGATAGGGGTTGTAAAAGAAGAAACATGCAAACACAGCAGCAGTTTGTGTGGGTGTGTATATCTGCATGTTTTGTGCAGCACAATGTGGAAGAGGGAGAGTTCTGGGCAACAGAGGGTGTGAGAGAGAAAACAAGGAACTTAGACGTCTCTACACCAGGTGAGCTTTCCTGAGGGCAGCTGGGAGCATTTTTCCCCTCATTTAGCAGTTCATGAAAAAAACCACAAGCTGCCAGATGTGACAGAGGGCACGCACCTTGCTCACACACTGTAAACATACACACATACACACACACACACACACACACACACACAAAACAAAAATCTCACACACTGAGGGAACTCAATCTAACCTGGTGTGAATGTGTGTGTGGCATTGATTTACTGTATTCCTGCACAGTTCAGAGGCAGATCTCTATCGGGGAGAATGTCAGTCTCATTAAAATGACTGTCAGATGAAGTAAACGGAGGGCGAAGACATCAAAGAGGTCTGCGGGGAGGTGAATAAATCTGGGTTTAAACTCACTACAAACCGATTTACGTCAGGAATTTGACTATGAACCCTACCAAGAATCCAAAAATCACTTTGCTTGGAAGCCGAAAAGCTTGAAATACACCCAACTGTTACATTTCTGTTGCTGTATGGTTCCTATTCAGTATTTTGTAACATGAACTGTTTTATCTCTTTAAAGATTTTATTGTTAAATGTTATGGGCCAATAAGTCATGTCGCAGTATACAAAAGACTGTCAGGAAAGAGCTAAATTAGCTTCAAATGTGTACCTTAAGTATCTACACATATGTATAATAACTTCTTCATTGTCTTAGTAGGTTGAAGTAACTAGGCATGTTCCAAAAACGTGAGATGGCCACATCGTGTACCTATGGCTCATGGCTGACCTACATTCCCCTTTGTTATTCCACACATAGCGGCACTGCGTAAAACCGCTGGCTACTAATTGCTTTCACATTACAGAGCAGCCGAGTGATCTTGGTGGCTTTCCAAGACCACCAACACTGGGACATGGGGCGTGCACATTTGCAAATGCATACCACCAATCACACTCTGGCTACATTACTTGTATAAGCACAGGCTGAGGGCAAACGTGAAGGCTCCTATCTGCTGTAACCAGCACTAGAACAGTTCCCTGCTATTGTCTGGGTCCATCTTACCTCCAGCTTTTCTTTAAGTTTTATTACTGTAGAGCCAGGAAATCCCAGGTTTCCTACATAAAAAATGCATAAATGTCACATTAAAAGGAAGGAGGCTTCACTGCACATTTCTGGACGTGCATACAACTAAGTGATGTAACTCATTTATCAAGCAGCAGAGTGCTGAGGTTACTTCCTAAACACATTTACTATCTTACAGCACAGCAATTTAATCCCACAGGTCTACAGCTAACATGGAGGCACTTGCTAAAAATCTGACGCGATCTCATTTTTCTCTCATGTCCGTGTCTAACTTTACCCTGATTATCGTATAGTGATGCACATAAAACAGTGAAAACATAAACAACTACCAATAAAATATGGAAACCAAAGACAAATTCTGGAGCAGATAACCAGAGAGTGGTTCTGTGTTCAGGATGATGAACAGGATGTATGTTTTTTTTTTTACCCCCTCGAATGAAATGAATTTCACAGCAATGTCTAAACAGAGATTCTGAGCCACAAGATCTGTTTTATATTTTCCACTCATTGTTTATCAAGATGTGCAAGGCTGGGTATTTTTACTTATTAGAACATGTTTACCACAATAATCATAACTGGTATATGGAAATGGAAAAAAATGCGCACTAGGACGCTACATTATTATTTTCTTGTTACAACTCTGATCATAGAGCAATAGCTTTACCCTCAAAGTTAATGGAAGAGTGTCTCTGCTATTGCCTCTAATTTTTTAATGCTAGTGAGCGACAAATGTTTGGAGGGGCACGTGTGTGTACTCACATGCACACAGAAGCAAATATCAAGACAAAAGACAATGTCCATTCCCGCTCACAGCCATCATGGGTAAGAAGTTAAGCTGGCCACCTGGCTGGAGTTAAATCAAGTTAAAATTAAAGAGTAAATGGACTAACAAAGCCTGGGGTGCAAAGCGAGGGCAGTGAGGGACAACGGGTCACTGCTGTCTCCTCGTAGACAACTAACGTAATAATAACAATGAGCCAGAACAGAACTAGCTCCAGGACATAACAGAAATAACTGGAATACAAACACTTTTTTATGACAAACCCTCTGTTTTGGACAAAATGTCAGATGCTGAGAAGAGCGAGGACAATAGGTCAAAGACAAGTAGGAGAAAAAGTGGGAGAAAGTGTAAAACAAGGAAAGCTCAGACAAACTCCTGGCCTGCCAAACTCTACTACAAGTCCCTGCCGTGAGCTGACAGTAGTCCAAACTGTTGAACGGTACCAGCAGGGGAAACTTCGGACCGACTCCACTAATGTTTGAACTCCCACTCAAACAGTCATGAATCACAGCCTGTCTCGCGCCGAATTATCAGCACAGGCCCATTTTGAATCAGCGCTTCAACAGAGCACGTCAGGAATAATAAGCCGCATTGCCCCCTTTTTTTTTTTTGTCGCAGGCTGCATACATCTACAGGGAAGGGCTCCAGCCTTGTTGCAAAACATCATTACACAATGCATGCAAAAGTATAAACAGTTGTTAAACTCTATGAAAAGCTCAATAAATATTCTATTTAAGTGTAAGGGGACTGTGGCTAAACGTCTGGAAAGATGCTGAAGCTATGCCATCTCTCCTTTGCTCCAATTATGGTTGTAGGGACATGACAGGTCTTATGTTCCACGAAAGTTTACTGTGCAACAGTGAAATGCTGGGATTCTGTTTTCTTCTGTTAGGAAACCATACTGTCTGCATGCATTGCTCAACATTTCCAAAATGAATGCTGAAAATGTTGCTATTTTGCAAGCATAAGTGTTGATGTGAGTTATATGTAACTTATATTTTAACAGTGTATTTACTCTGAGATCTTTAAACCCATGCACGACACCTGGATGAAACAGCAAGCGAGACAGAGGGCTGAGAGGTAATGAGCTCTTGAGGGCAAAGCTTAGCGTCGCTAAGGCAGCCACGCAGAGGTTAAACAAACAGGCAGTGGGATCACGCGGGTCTAAGCTTCTTATATAGGCCCCTCTGAGGAGAAGATCATTGACTTCTGATAGAGGGATGAAGGTCAGGAGTTGTCAAAGATAAAGGGGCCACCAGTCCACCGACTAGTGAGAGACCCTTTCTTCACTCTGCGGCTGTTTATTTCTGTCCACGTTTCTATTGTGTGTTTTTTTAATGAGTCGAATGTTTCAGCCTTATGGTCGATGGGACTAACCGAGAGTCCATTTAAGCCTGCTGTCAGTCAAACGCCATTATGAAAATATTTTTTCATCTCAATATCTTTCTTAGCCCTCTCAGCTTTCTCTGTGCTGAGCCAGGCCCATCCCCAACCTCACTCACATCCTCACACTATCAATCTTTTCATCCCTTTCTAAAAAACTAGTATTGGACTTCTTTTTCTCAGTGAACCTCTTCCTCTTTCCCTCCCTATCCTGCTGGGAGTCGCAGGGCAATGGAGTTTCATTTCCTGCCCTGCTGAAATCAATGCTCTCTGAGAGAAGGAGGGGAGCGGGGAGAGAGTCAGGGAAAGACAGAGACAGATATACTGAGAGACAGGAAAATAAGAGTGAGGTGTGAGTGGACTGTTGGCATGCAGGACACAAGAACACCAGTAAGTAAACTTAAACTCGGGTTGTTCCAAGTCAGTGTCAGCCTTGATAAACATCTACCTGGAAATTAAATGACTGTTTAAAATCGAACTATGAAAAACGGGGAGGGGGGGGGGGGGGGCTGCTTTAAAGGGTATACACAATTTTCCCCTCAACACTCATCATCTTTTTTTTTTTATACTCCTCAGAGAGAGAGAGAGAGAGAGAGAGATTCTATGGAGGGCATGACCGGCATTCAGCAGCCCACAGGATAAATGTATAAATTCTTGGTAGGGAGCGTCCGAGCTGATGAGATTCCTTTCTGCCCACCCCGGGTTAAATACAGAGTTCTCCATGCATGAGCTCAACTCTCTGACTGAATGAGAAGGAGACAGAAGTGGAGAAGATAGCATAACGTCTGTCACAGTAACACAAAAACAGATTCCTGCACTATGAATATTCCATACCATTTCATTATCATTCCTGCAGATTGCACGAAAACCCACAGACGCTCAGACATCAAACACCGGACTCCCTCAGTGATTCTATGAGCTTCTGGTTAAAGCATCTGGACCGTCAGTAGTGCAAAACGACTGACTGTGTCCCTCCACCCTGCTATTCTTTTCACTCACTTGTTTCCGTTTAAAACGGACCCACAATCTGGATAGCTGGGCTACAAAGAAGTCAGTAGCTTTGCCTTGAAAGAAGCTGCCGTATGGCAACGCCATCAAGCCAAAATGGATTTAAGAGGCTACCAAAGAGTGTGTGGGTATGGCAACAGCTTTTCCCCAAGACTGTGAAGAAAGCTTTGAGGATTTGCCAAAACTCTCAGTGTTGAGCATGTCATAATCTGCACACTCTCATACTCCCAGCTATAGTTTCTGGGGGAAAAAAAGACCATGATCCTTTCAAACTTCATCTTGATTTTTTTAAAATGCAGTTTCAACCAAAAGACTCACCCAATCACTGAAGATTTTTCCTCATGTCTATCACTAAGTTTGATTCATGAGACAATACTTGACCACTTCTAATGCCACATGGCACGGTTGGTGCTGAATTAGACAGATGGCTAGCCAGCAGTGGTTTGGAAGATGGGCATTTAACTAACGGTACTTCAGAATTACAGCCAGTGAGACCTTTAACTCCAGATTCCTTGGTCACTGTGGTCAACACAGGATTATAATGGATAGAAAGGGAATTTCCATTTATGTCAAATTTCTTATGGTCGTTGGTGCCTTTTTCTGTTCATGCTAAGTCACTGCTTTATTTATGGGTTCTGGTTCCTGTCATAATTTTTGCCCCTGGACGTTACTGTCACATTTTGCTGGTATGGTGGACATTCAAATCGTCTTCGTTTTGCTGGCAAATCACAGCAGTACTGCTTCTATGCCGGATGGTTCTGTCTGTATAGGATAAAAGACAGCGCTTCTTAATGTGAAAGTTTGAGATCCCTTGGACAACAGTACCGAGCCACCAGTTCACGGCAGCCCCTCTTAAGTCTTTTGTGTGTGACTCAAGTGGCTGGTTAAGCACTAGCTGCTGGTTAATGGGGGGTTTGCTTAGAGAACAAAGTGACAAAGCCTTTGGTTAAACAAACACGGTAAGTCCATGTCCACTCTCAAGCAGATCAATTTAAAAACACAGTTTAAGGCCATGTCCAACTAAATCTAAAAGGCATCATTTTCCCTTCATTCTTGGCTGCCTGTCCATGCCCTGATTTGATAAAATCGTGGTTATTTCTTTACATTTTTGAGTACCACCTAATGCAAGCATTTCAAGAATACAGTTCAGTAGAAAGTACAGATTTGGACTTTCTTTAGATTAGAAAATATAAAAAAAAATATGGAGAAATGAAATAGGAAGAGAAAGAAGCATGCAGAAGAGAAGGAAAAAATAGCTGGCATTACCATGAATCCCATTTTAAACTAATGCAACACCTTACACACATATAACATAGGCCTGCCAAACTTTTTCAATGGAGCAGAAAAACACATTGCACAACATACAGTCAGTGCCCACAGCAAACCAGTTCCTGTGATGGAGGACAAGAATACATGTGGAGGCAACAGTAAATTGAAGATCTGTTGCAACATAGCTGGATCACTTCACAATCAAACAGCCATTTGATAAGACAATATGATCTATATACAGGTTAATTAAAAATGATTTGATCAGATGATAATCCGCAAGGCACACTCCCTTTAAACACAAGGGTTCAGTGTGTAGGTTCAAGAAGTGCCCATGAAACATATCAACCTTGAATCCCCCACAGAAAACAATGAAAGGCTTAGACAGTCAAAATCTTGTTGTTATGACATCATAAGATCCACAAATCTATTTGGTGGCCAAAGCAGACTTGTTAAACTGGCAGCTTAAAAATAAAACCCATTTAGAGGAACTAATCTTCAAAAGACAGAATTCCTCAACGTCAGGCTGCAACAGGATTATAGTTTCTATAGCTACTGATTGTAATTACGAAGCCATAAAAGACTAAAGACTGCCAAACACACTTCTGTCTGTATGTTACACATACACGTGCACAGACATACACACACACACACATTAAAAGGGAATCACTGAATTAATTTGCCCTGTCTACAAATCATTAAATGTCCCGTAAAATTCAATTTCCTGCAGTCCACGCATCAGTTTAAGAATTTCACCAGATGAGTGAACACACTTTCCACATTACACAGTATTAAAGGGGAAATGTGCTAGACAGAAATAAAGACAAAGAGAGATTTGAATGATGGAGTTGCCAAGAAAAATTTTGGAAATCCACAACTGTGAAAAAGAAAAAATACATGTGATGATGTTCTATTAATAACAGCCGAGTGATAAGTTTATATAAATGTCTCAGTGGAGCTGATGGTCCAATGGTTTCGCAGTGTAACCACAGTATCGTGTGGGCAAAACAGCAGACGTGGAGCCGCAAAGACGTATCAGGACTGATACTGAGAAAGCCAAACTTTGATTAAACTTCCCCCTCATAATCATCAAATAACCGTAATGAATGAACTAAAAGTATGAAGATATGTCAGATTGCATCACATTAGATCCATGTTGCTCAAACTGAAGATGCTATTTACTGAAAAACTAATACCAAAGGCCAGCGTGAGTCGTTATGGTTGTGTCTCTAAAGAGGGCCGGAGCTGGTGTGGAGCCACCCTGCTCTCAGTTATTGTTGAGTAAACACACACCGAGAAGCCAAGAGCAGCACGTCAGTCAGCCAAGCAAGAAGGACGAAGTGGAGGAGCCACCCAACGGCCAAAACTGAACTGTAGAGACAGAGAGGGAAATGAACGATGTGTGTGTGAGAGAGAGAATCCAGCCAGGAAAGTGAGAAGGACAGCAAAAAAAGAAAACAGGGAGATGGTGCCAGCTTTTGTCTTATGCCAGCCAGATAAGAGGAGTGCAAAGGAGTTTTGATGTCATGCTGATGGTGGTGGGGTGACTGAGGGGTTGACTTTTTTTCTGATCTCTAGCAGGAAGAAAGAAAAGTGAAAACATACTCCGAGGGACGAATATGCGCACGTTTTCTAAAGAAACACAGAAAATTTGTATCCACACAAGCATGTACACGACTAGTGCTTTTGACCTTTCATTGAGTTCTGACTTCTCAAAGTTGAATGCCACTTGCTGCCTATGATGACAGATGATTTGGTCAGTGTGAGTGACAACTGCACTTCACCTCCTCAGACTAAGTGGTTTGGCCAGCTATTTGAGGAAGGCTCACTATTATGAAGGAAGAACGACTGATTTCACACAAGCAGAATTTTGACAGTGACGCATCTTTGAGCGACGGTTGATCAAAGCTGATCAAGTGGAAAAAAAAAAAAAAAAACCTACACTGACTGATAAGATACACACATTTTTTTTTTTTGGAAAATAAATTCTAATATTTTTGGCAGAGAAGCCCATAAAGTTTGAGGTATTTAATACATGGAGGGAGTGTGGTGTTGTACAAAGACCTAATTGTGGGTGGAGGGAGATCTGCCCGTCTACTGGCAGTGGGGGTTTCTGAAGCTCTTAATGCTATGCAAACAGGGTTTAGAAAGATTTACTCTGACACATATACAGGAACTGAAAAAGCCATGTTTCATCCTAACCCCTATTAAATGAAATGTAGCACGATCTCCACATATTAAGCCGGAGCAAAGCTAGCAGCAGAGCACGCTAGCAAAGCAGTAATTTGATAAAACTGCAATGAAGAGTGGTCTCGATGAAATGTAGACCTCTTTAAGCCAGTGCTATTCCCTGCAGTCCTCAACACTAAACTGGGCCAAGTCCATATGGGAAATTGATATGCAGTTTGTGTGGCTTATTCCATTACTCACTAAAGTGTCACTTTGTCATCAGCACACTCTTGCACTTACAGCTTGCCTTACAACTGCAGCAAAGGACTCATTGTATTTTGTGTATAAAGTACAGCGGAGAACATTTTTTATGTGGCAGGGGTAATTTGTCTTCCAGACAGCAGTTGAAAGACATCAACACAGACAGTACTGAATAAGAGGTACATAATTTCATTTGTCAATCAATGGAAAAGGGCAAACAGAATTTTATTCTATTAATGTACCCAGCACTTGTGACTAAAATTAACGCTACCTTGCTGCAGCTTGCTTCCTCACTCAGTCCAGACTCTCCCTCTGTTAAAATCTTTGAAGTGACACACTGTC
The DNA here is from genome assembly GCA_037833715.1 of Toxotes lorentzi. Classification (NCBI taxonomy): domain Eukaryota; kingdom Metazoa; phylum Chordata; class Actinopteri; family Toxotidae; genus Toxotes; species Toxotes lorentzi. The sequence goes on from JBBMJY010000022.1 coordinate 16,921,184, forward strand.
ATCTACACACCGTCTTCTCAACCACATCACTAAAACCTCGACCAGTGTGTTTTGTTCCTTCTCTTAATCCCGTGCTACCTTTCCCTGAGCCCTGTCGAGGTTTTTCTCTCTCGCACAGACCGGCCTCCTGTGCAGACAGTAAATTGCAGGAAAAAGGTTTTCACGCTTGGCTACAGTTTGTAGTGGCAGAAACTTTATCAAACGTCTCCAACGAGGATCTGACTGAGCTGTGTTCAGCTTTTGATTAAACGCTGCCTCTCCGAGGAACTCTGACCACTAGAAAACAAGCGTGCTCCTCAGTGTCTGATTTGTGGAAATAAGAGCGTTTTTCGGCCAATATTACGCAAATTCAGGAAATTTACACTTCTTACCATTCACACAAAGGCTTTTGCCTAACTTGGCAGAGAGTAGATCTACAAAGAAGGAAAACCTAAATCAGGCTGCTTGCAAAATTCCTCTGTAAACCAAGCATTGACAACATATTATCAGGACATTCCAGCCAGCAACTCAATGGAAAACAACTGTACCATTACTGGCATCTCACATCATAAGGAAACTTCCTATTTTGTGAGTTCTGTAGCCATAAACGATGTAGCCCTGGTTCCTGGTTGCAAAACAACAACTACAACAAAAGCACAAAAAAAACAACAATGTACAGAAGTCAGGAAAAAAAGCACTGAAAATCAGTTATCAGCTTTTTTTATTGTTTAAAAAAAAAATCGCCCACTGGCTCTACATCAGCTAAACGATTAGCACACAATATTCACCAAACAGTTTGCCCTATGGCAACACTGAGGCACACTGAGCCTTGGCAAGCACATGTGCTTAATAACGAGTGGGAAGTAGGTAATTGCCAGAGCGCAACATGGTTTACACACCAATGTTTTAAATCAGTGACATAAAACAGAGTCGAGGCATATGATTTATGGCTATGTGCTGATTAAATTAATGTCTGACTTTCTTCCCATTTCACACGCTCAAAATGGAGTCAAAATGTCTCAAAAAAAAAAAAAAAAAAAAAAAAATTCGCCCCCCTCCTCCCAGAAAAAGACCATACATCTGTTTCACACATACAGTTCCTGCCACATTCTTCTGTGTCTGCCAAAAGCTTTTAGGGATGCACAGCACTTGATGCCTGAGTCGGTGTAGCGTGCACTGTGCAGAGTGGGAGTTGAGTTTAAAGCACAGCGGACTCATCTCTCTGAAAGAGATGTACCACTCAGACCATGACGGAGGCCAGTATTTCCCAGACCATCTGGATAAAAAATCGCTAAAATGAATATGGTCATTCATAATGGAGAAATTATAGCAATATTGCAATGAGGAAACGTGCTGAGCAAACTAGAAATCACCAGATCCTTGTAATTTGCTCCCCTAATATGAGTCTGAGAAAACGCCAGAAGACATATAACAGTGCAGATAGACATCTCAGTAGCAGGGAGAGCAGGACAAGCTCCTACACACTCAGCCCGTAGGACGAAGACATTTTTTTTCCAGGGGTGAAGTGCCTTTAGTGTCAACAGTGTGTCCTGTTGAAAACTGTACTGAGGCAGTTCCACCCAACATGATTTATAACCTTCCTGAGTGTTATTAAAAGGCTAAATGCAACTCTAAACAGATTTCACATAGTCACTGCCCTGCAGAGGACCTTTTATGTTCAGAGGTGAATGTCCCACATTCAGAAACATTTACACAGTTTATACAGTTGGAAAACATTGTTGTCAAATTATTTTTATGAACATGTCACAGACTATTACTTTGGAGCTCGAGAGCAAAGGTTGATAGATGGAATGACAGTGACTATTTTGAAAACATGCTGCACCTACAGTTTCTTTGGTTTAAATAAACTGTGAATTTACGTAATCTCATTGTTCCCCACTCAGCAAAAAAAAAAAAAAAAAAAAAATCTGATTTCCATGCGGCAAAACCTGTGTGGGTGTTTTAGTTTTTTTTCAATTGAGCATAAACACATGGAAAAGACCACCAGAATAGGACAACTGTGATTTGCAAATGAGCCGATGCTTATGAGAACAAATCTCATGATCTGTTCCACACGATTCCATCCTTGTTTAGATTAGCACCTGGATGCAACCTAATGCCTAAACTGCTTATGGCAACAGGAACACAAGTACAAACCTGTTTTTTTAATTTCCAGCCCGATCACTTACTCTAATCAGAATTTTGTGAGCATGTAAGTGTAGAAAGAGTGTTGCATTTTCTTTTTTGAGCAGTGTATGTGGTTTGGACTGAATCTAGTGAGCCAATCCAGCTTCAGGTGTTGTGAGCAGCTTAAAGTACATACAGTTCCTTAAAATACATAAGCAATGCATGCACACATGTTTTTATTGTTGGTTTATACCTCAAGTCTGCAGTGTAAACCAAATTCCCTTGCTGTGGCCAGGGGAAGCCCTGAGTGTTCCTAGAAATGCTGGCCTTTGAACCACAGTGACAGTCCAGCGACCTCTGACCTCTGGCTGATAGCTCGCAGACTGACCAGTAAACCAGACAGCACTAAAGAAAGACAGCCTTTGAGTTTCTTCCCTGTCACGTTTGTTCAGTTGCCTGCACAGTACAGCCATATTATATCCACTGGCCACTGATCACAGGGTGTTGCAATCCTCTCCTCACATCTGATTACAGCTGAACCACACTGTTGATTCTCTCTGACCATTCCCGTTACAGTGTGCCAGAAGAGAGACAAGACTCCCAGTGTTATCATCTACAAACACATCCTGGAGCTGCGTCATTTGCAGTGAACAGGAGGTCAAGTTTTTGCATTGACAATTGAAGGGCACAGCATCTCGAGGCTACACTGAAGCAAGAATTATTGGGATGTGCATCAAAACCAGCATCAAAATGATCATAAAGAACACCTGGACACTATCTCTGAGAGACTGACGCTTTTTAGTAGCAAGGCAGATTTTGGCAGATATGAAGTAGCCGCAGAAGCTGGGGCTTTGCTCTCCTCCACTCCACACTGGATCACAAAACTCCATTTGAAGACAAGATAGCCAGCTCATCCAGTGAAGTAATGTGGATTAACATTTCTCCCTGTCTCAGAGCAAGAAAGAGAGGCCGAAAGATAGAGAAGAAGAAAGAGATTGTAAAGGAAGAGCCATAGCGAACGGGTTTACGTTCAGCGCAGCATTTACTGTACACCTCCACTGTAAATAACAGCCAAAAGCATTTAAGGAGGACAGAGATAATCCAAACAAACCCCCGAAAAATCTTGGAGATAATTCATCACTAACCATCTGCGATGGGAGGATTGTTTTATACTTCCTATACACTTAAAAGCTGCAGGACAAAATAAAGAAAACACTTTCCATGAGCGGCTTCAAAAACAATTCAAATTTCATTCAAACTGAATTCAATCATACTTATATTAGTCAACCAAAAGCCAGTTAGGCCTTCATTTACCATCGGGCCACTCTTTCGTTAAGATGTGAAAACCACACACATGTAAGGGGCAATGGAAATATAGTTTCTAAGATTCCTGAAAGAGCAAGAAATAAACTATAAATGTTCAACCATAGTGCACAGACAATTACAATGAGGATGGATTTTAGTGTTTGTTTTGTAAAAGGCAATGAACACAGACTTTTGCATTTTAAAATCCTCATTGTATGGCCTCAGATAGGCACTACACTATTGATATCAACCAAACCTAAATGTTAAATACAGCAGCTGTTTGCCTCTTCAATGGGACTTCATGTATGCCTTATCTTTAAATTGACCTGTATTACTGGGCGTTGCGGATAGAGGCACAATAGCTATCCAGCTGACTAGTTAACAGCCCCCCTATTGTCCGTCAATGGAGTCAAGTATTTCCCCGTGCAGAGGTTTCAGAGTGACAATAGGACGATAATCTAAAAACCAAAGAGCATTTACACGTGAGAGGAGCCTGAATGATGGCAAACAGCTCTGCTTTAAATCGATAGAACAACAGTGTCAGGACATTAACGAGGTGCTTTCAGGAGGGAAAAACAAATAAGGCTGGTCTTAAAAATACATACATCGCTCTATGAACATGCTGATGGATGACTTAAAGTATCTTTAAAGTGCGATGAAGTCACAGTGCATACGGTGATTTTTAGTCAAGCTTGCCAGATTACATCGTTTAAATTCACGCGTGTTGAGATGAGCCGCAAAGTGAGTAATGCCAGCAGAGGAGCAGGGGAAAGACGGGAATGATTTCCGAGGTAAGGGAGGGGGAAAACGTCTCGACACTCACCAGACGCGCTCAGGTCCAGGACGCTTTGGAGAAGCAGGACGATCCAGAGAGCGCAGGCTGGACACCTCCAGAGACGCTGGCACGCCGCTGTCCGAGTTGGATACATTCCTCCGGCTCTGTGTTAAACCTTCGCCTGTTGTTCACATCCACCTCACTCACAATTTAATTTCGAGCTCCTCCAAAAAAAAACAAACAAACAAACAAACAAAAAAACCCCGACGACTCAAAATACAGTGACTTAATAACTTGTGCGCTTTTTCCAAAGCGCACCAAAACTCTCTCCGTGAAAAATGTGAGAGTCTGGAAGAAAGTTGTCTCCGTCTGTCCTGGTTTCTGACTCTTCCCTCCTCTCTGGAGCCCAGCTCACTTTTCCCCCTCTGTCTCTCTCTCCAACTGAGCGCAATCCTTCCTACAAATTCACCGAGGAGACTTGTGCCCACAGAAGCCACATGGCTCTGATTAGCCATGTGTCGCCACCACGTGTTTATTACGGGAACTGTCAGAGTCATTCAGAGACATTTCAATTCGAGAAATGCATCTAGGTGAATTGGAAGTTTAGACTCACGACTCAACAGGAAGCATCAGGAAAGATGTTTTTCGAAATATTTCAAGGTTAAAGAATAAACTTTCAGTCTCAACACGGAGAAGTCCTGAGAAATGTGGAGTCCCGAGAGGAATGGAAATTTACAAAGCCCCAGAACATCTGCTAACACAACTGACACAGCCACTGTTTGTATGGCCAAGAATGAACTTCAACTGAAAGCTGACTTTGCAATGTGCAAGGTGATCACCTACAAATTATGAAAATTAATATGACTCAAAGACAAAAAAAAGAGCAAAACCAGATTAAAAATTAACTACATGTACACAAAAAGCATGAAAAAATAAAAATAAACAAACACCTTTTGTAACTCAGTAAGATTTCTTCATGCAGGGATATTATGCAATGAAAAAATCATTAATATATAGTGATCAAGCGTGGCATTATTCTTGATTGCACTAATGGTATTTCCACAACATGATTCATTGTTGTAAAAAATACACATTTTTGAAAAGACTGTCCAGAAATTATCATATTATCATTTTTGACAAGTCAGTTTAGAATCTGGTTTGTTAAACTGTGTCATGCCAGCGAGTTGTACCTGTACTGTTTTCATAATCTGGAACTCAAGATGACCTGCCTTCAACTACACATATCCTCATTTGACTAAAATGCAGTCCACAATGATGCAAATGAATACACAGCCGTTAACGGAGCTGCATTTATGTCTCAGGACGATCTGATAATGATCCATCTGGAGCTAATAGGATGATCACATGTGGTAGTAGAGAACTTGTTATAATAACTAGATGAATTACCTGCCATATCAAAACCATATCCAAGTGTTTAACTGAGCGAACTTCATTTGCTTTCCAGCCATGCATTATATGCACCGAGACAAAGACAGATGACTGGAGGAAAGAGTCTGTATAAAGAGAAGAGAATAAGCCTTGGACAATACCGCCTGCAGACATGTTAAGCACAACTACACACACACACACACACGCAGACACACAGACAGATACACACACACACCTTTACGCAATTATTAATTCCAGAGCCTTACAGTATTATTAGCCCACCTCACCTTCTCCTCTATAACTCCACACCTTGTTTCGTTTTACTCTACTCACTTCTGGCTTTTGACACATACTTTGTCTCTGCATGTGTGTCTGCACACACAGAGCACTTTGAAAGACTAATACCAGCATTTTGGGGGCAGGAAAAGAATGGTAGCAATTTTGCATCTCCGGTTCTCCCATATTGTGACCCACCCCTGCTCATTAGAGCGAAATATCGTCCTCTCTCAAATATGTTTTGATTTAACTGTTACAGAGTAAAGGAATAGTACAAATGAATAATGCTTTAGACCGGATTATATTTGATTGAAGATCTGAGAGAGGGTGTACTCGGTTGCTCACAAGTGTCAGGGCTTCACCTCTGATATCCCTACTCCTCATCAGGCCCAGGGTTCCAGGACCTGGTCCATGGTTTACTTTCTGAGAACTCCTGATCAAAACCTTGCTTCCTTTCGTTCCCTCTTATACCCTTTCAGAGCCACCCCTTGAGAGATGCTGCTAACCAGAGTCTGGGATTCCTGTTAACCTTGAGATAGCATAAGGGTGTGTCCAAGTGTGTGTTGGGACGAACAGAAGCTTGAATTTTCCAAATTTTCATTCAGTGGTCTTCATACACAGTACTGTACACTGTGTGTCAACATATCTTTGCATTGTCCCTGGTCCACTGTAGCTCGAGTGGTTGAGGAAATGAAGAATATGGTGATTATGAGGGTTGAGGGATACAGAGCAGCAGGCTGCAATAGCTGCCAAAAACTCTGAACAAAACCAGGGCTGTGGTCAATTCAAGCAATTCAACATGTAAACAGACTGCAGTTCATTTGCTAATGATGATTGAGCTTTCAGTCTCACTTTAATAGGTTGAGCATAATTTTTTTTTTCATGTCAGAGGTTGTGATTTTGAAAAAGTGGAATTTTTAAGAATATAAATTTTCTTGATTTGATTGAATTGAACTTTGAAATACATACACTCTCAGCTCTAACTTCTTCAAAACTGCAGCCTTGACTTGACTTGAATGTACTGCAGAACGAAAGTGACACACCAAAAGTGTGTGTTCGCATGCAGATGTGTGCACGTGTGTGATTTCACATGATATTTCACTTTAAACAACAAAGGGTTTTTGTGCTCCAGTAATATCATGGAGAACATATTCAAACAAAATAACTGTCACACCAGAGGAAATTAGGCATGACTGATTACAGTTTGGAGAAACGTGTGAGGCGATGCACAGCATATGTCAGCTCCTTTTGAGGCACCCTTTTAAATTTTCTGTTTAAGCAGCCAAATGAAGTTACCCTAAGCTGTGTTTACGTGGTTTCCTCCGTAATAAGGAGCCTCAGACGAGTGGAAGAGGCATCGGAGGGGGAAGACCTCACCACTGAGCCGATCAAGTAGCAAGATTATTTCTGACATTGGCCTATTTTTACTCCTTGATGTCTATCAACTTCATTTTGCCTAAAGTAGGATATGATTATTAAAATTGCAACCATGCATGGTGAAATTCATCTGACTTTCATGGTGGAGTGGATTAGGGTTCTGCAAGTCTCTTTGAAGATCTGCACCAGCCACAGCACATGGACAGGGGGTCTCTTTGTTGCAAAGTTGGCAAAGATGTCTCAGTCAATAAAAGAGAATGAAAGGATGAGGGTGTTGATGGCCTTTCAAAAATATATGCAACATATTTCTCCAAAATGTTTACTGTCTCTTTTCCTTCACATCACTCTAGGTTTGAGCTTCGACCTGACTTTCCCTGCATCTCTCTGAAAATGTGCTAGCACTTTACGCATTCTTCAATCAGCGAATAAGTGAAGACAGTTTCCGTCCCAGTGTAGGAATCATTAAATGGCCTCAATATTGGCATCAGTGCATCATCTACATCCCCCCACCCACTCCTGTCCAACTCTGTGAAGATTAAAGTTTAACTCAGTGCTACACGATGGATTTTCTTGGGCTTACCTTTCAAAAACCTGTTGCACTGTTCCTGCAAGGTGTCTTTTGGAACAAATTGCAGTCAGTGCAAATGACACAACAAATGAATGATGGAGGGAACTTTTCCACACCAGGATTGTAGTCTCCCGGGCATTCAAAGAAAGGGAAATCTTCACTGTAAGCATGCAACATCCGTGTGATACGCAAAGGAAACTCTATATTCTCCCATTCTTCTCTACAGGGCCTCCAAATACGTGACGTTTCAGGCAACAGAACAGTAACTGTTTGCAGCTGAACACATGCACCACACAATAAATTAGAGAGTTTGATTGTGTACTACATTTTCCTTCTTTTGCTTGTATTTTTAGTGCAGCACATATGGAGTGAGGATTAATGGGTTGTTGAAAGAATGGCTTTTTTGTTGTTTAAGGTTAAATTAGGCTAAAAGAGAACAAAATCACATTCCACTGTTGCCTGCTTGCAGTTTACAATAGATTTTAACATGCTTAGAATTTCTGGTACAGTGTAAATCTTCAACAACCATTTTTCTTTCATCTGAAATCCTAGTCTCTGTATCAAACCTACACCTCAGAGGACAATGGGCAATAGAAGTATAGAGTCTCCTGGTGTATTTGTTTTCTCGTTCACTGAGAGCGTACTGTGGACACAATCCAGCCTCTATTTCTCACTGCTCTGTTCAACTGTGTGGTTAGAAACGTTCCAACTCATCTTGTCCCGTTGCTGAACAGTTTTTATGGCCTCACACATCATCCTGTACACTTCGGCTCCAGATCCAGAAAATTGAGAGTGTAAAGATGATGATGACTCATGTGGAGCCTCTACATCTATTAATACCAGGTTTTTTTTTTTTGTTTTTTTTTTGGGGACAGTCTGAGACTTTGTTAACCTCACACACCCTGTCAAATCTTCATCCAGTTCCACTGCTTATCCAGTACATCATCCACAATAAGCTATATATTGCTCGGCTGAATAATGGGGCACATCTGACCTAATAAGTACTGTGGAAACCTGCCTTTGGATCTCATTAAAGAAGAGTCACAATCATCATATCAACTGGGCAAAGTGGGCGACTCACCAGGTGCCCCAGAAGAGTGATGTTGTATCCCTGCTAACATTGTGCACTATCCTCCTTGGCTGCATCCAGCTGATGAAACAATATAAAATATGATGGCTGTTTAAGTTTTCAAGTGATGACATTAAATGGGAATTGAAATATTAACTTTGGAAGAAACAGGGTGGGACAAAAAATTTTTATGTGGTCATGTGTTATGGAAGCATTGCTTCTTCTAACTCTAACACTGTATCACTTGAAACAGAAAATTGTGCTTAGGCAAAGGAAAAGGCTCACAGCAAGAACCAGAAGAACCAGAGGAGTGAGACACACTCGCATGGTGCAGAACCACAGCCTGTGCTCTCCTGTGTCCCTTTTTTGAGGACTTAGAGAATGATGTCTTTGTCCACCGCGTTGCCCCTCATCTTGCAAGCGAGCAATGAACAGGCTGCTCTAAAAACACACGGCTCCATGCCAGCGCCAGAGAAAGCCATTTGGACATCTAATAGCTGTGGAACAGGCCAGCTTAATGCAAGCCTTATTGTGATTACCTGATGTAATGACAGCCAATCCAAATACAGCCTGTAAGCCATTACGAGCCGAACAAGAGGAACACATTATGCATTGCACTATGTTAACCTGACAGAGTCTGAACAATGCAGCACGAAAAGGTTCCACCCTGTTATTGTGATCCCTAAGGGAAAAGAGAGGAACTGTTTAGGGCAGTTATATATCTCAAATACTGCCGACTATACCTTTGAAGGATGGCAACAGGCCTTCAAAGCCATATCCACAATCACAAAGTAAACACAGACAAAAGGATTGGAAACATTTATTCAGATCTAGCTGCTAAAAGCCGACCACGCCATTTGAAATGTGTCTCAAAGCTTGTGTCAGTAAATCACGGGAAACGTAGGATAGCAGTAATAGTCAACTGTAACACAATGTCGTCATACATCAAACTCCTTAGTTATCTGTGAGAAAATACAACTTAATTGGCCAATTAGTTCCAGCTGAGGAACTATAACTATTTAACATGTGTTTTGGGGTGGATTACTGCAAGCAGGTAGAGCCGATTGTGCTGGTCAGGATGAATGACACTGACATACATGACACAAATTGGTAGAAAATGTGCCATCTGTGATTGAGGCCAATTTTCCCTTTTCGAGTTCAGAGAGAAACACAGAGCATGCACCTGATTTTCCACCCTCACTCCGATTAACTAAAGTGTAGCCAATTTAAGTCTAGATATGGAAACTGTGCGAGCAAAAAGCTGACAGCGGCCCAGTACTTTGAGTCTCGAATAGTCCAAGCTGCTTTGAACATCTTTGACTCATTCCCCTTGTGAAATGCTGCATCTCAAAGCCTTTCCAAAAAAATCAAAATCTGTTTCAGCTCTTGTCTGTTTGTCTTTAGATATAGCCTATGGGACCCCTGACCTCTTTTGACACTTTATACCACTAATCATTAATCAAGATTACACTGACTATCTCATTACACCAGACAACTTGCGAGGGAGTGAGAGAAATCTGCTTCAGGAATGCCTTTGGAGAGGCTTTGACTTTTTCAAAGAACTCTCCCAGAAGCTTGTCCAGGAGAGTTGGCTCGTTCACTGCAGGACAGGGTCTTTGCATTTATCTAGAATCATTTTCCTGACTGAAAAGAAACTATTATTAATACCACCCCATACACTCTTGTTTCTCTTGTGAATGCTCAGTTTTCTAAAATCTAGTCTGCTAAAGCAATTACAACTGGCCCCAACACTTTTTCAGGCACCAGCTGGTTTCTTGGAAGGAAAGGTACAGTATCTATGAATACTTGGGAGTTTTGTGGGTTTGTGTGCCTATGACTGACATCTGCATATTAATTAAATACATTAAATATTGTGGAACCAGAAATTTAAAAAGACAAAAGCAGATATGAAAAAAAATGACCAGAGTTTGTCTTTCATGTGAAGTTCTTTTATTAATGGTGGATGTGTTAGTTCTCAAGGCTTTGACTGTGGTTCACGGTTCACATTACAAGGCTGTTTTGGTGGTTCTGGAGAACAGAGGGAAGGGAAGGCACCAGGTCAGTAAGGGAAAAGTGGCGGGAGAGGGGTGAGGTTGCCCCAAATTGCTTTTGTGTGGTCAGTTTGGCAGTTTCTCCATTTAATGATTTAATTCAGGGTTCAGGGTTGGGACTGATCTGGATAACATATTTGGACAGAAATTACACGAGGCACACTCAATTTAACATTTTCAGTCTATTCTGAGTCTTTAAATTTTGTTTTCCTTAAATCTCATTACGATGTGACAAAAGGTCACTTGTTAGTAATGCCAAACCCTTTTCTATGAATTTGCCTGAACATGAGACAGTCTCTATATGTCAGACAAGTCACTCGAAAAGCGCCAGTCCAAATGATCTGAACTCTCGGGCAGATTTTATCCAGTGTTTAGAGAAAACATCATATTAGCATCCACTCTAGTCTAACACTAGGAGATGACAGTGAATAACTTTCAATGTGAGGTAAATCAAGAGCTCCTCATGTATTTTCTGGTATTCAACGGGGGATGTTGAGTTTCGGTTTTTCATCCAGCTCTGTTTTTAAGAGGGCCAGGAACCGAAGCCAAGACAGGGCATTAAAGGGCAGCTTCACCCCCATGACAGCGGAGGTATCCTGTTGCTGAGGGTGAGTGGAGGCAGTGTGACAGAGGAATCATGTGATCACAGTAGGGCCGGTGCGTCCAGTCCTCTCACGGAGCTGAGAGACCTTCAGGGCGATGTCTACCAGGGGAGCCAGCATGACCTGGACAATAACACACACACACACACACACACAGAGAGAACATGACTTTCAGCATGACTTTCTGTTCAGGTCATGCTGTCCTCACACACCTTCCAAAACGCGCATCATTTTATACCTATTCCCTGCAGGTAATACCTGAAGCAAATTATTTAATATGAAGTGAAGACATTATCTCTGAATAAGCATAAAAACATCTGTGATGGGAAAGTTTCGCCTCATCCAACATTTTAACTTATTTGAGACGTTTATTTGTCTATATTTCAACAAATCGTTCAGCACTGTAATGATCAGCTGATCAGACGATTTGCTGATGAACAGGCAATTAATCTGCAACTCTTTGATAATCGATTCATCATTCGAGTCTATTTTTTAAAGCAACAACTTAAATCATTGCATTCATGCAATCATGAGCATTTTTCACTATTTTCTGACATTTTATAATTAAAGAAATAAATCAGGAAAATAATCAACCAATCAAAAAATACAATTTTATCTCTTAGTTGCAGCCCTAGTAACTGTTAGTAAATTTCAGCCAGTTGTGTGGCCTGGGTGGCATTTTAATATGCTATTATACTTAATATAAAAATCACCCAAGATAAATAGATTCAGTAAAATGCTTAAAGCAAGTGATGCAATCATGTGAAGGAACAGGTCATGTATTTCCCTTAAGATGACAGCTAATCTGAACCTATGAGCAGAAACTATAACTATAATGGTCCAACCACAGATCTGCCAGAAAGAAATCGTTTTCTGGTTGTGATTCTCAATCACAGTGTGAGTCAGACAGTGCTTCCTCTTCTGTAAACCTGCTCTTATCAAAATGCAACCCTCTGGGTGTGTAAATCAAACTAAGCCAAAGTGAGCCAACTGAACCATTAACCCACTGGCAATTTATCTGTCTAGTTAAGATTCTAAGGCAATATGTTTCTGCTTATCTGTTCATTCACGATGTGTAAGCACTGAAGAGGATAAAGGGCTTGAGTAGAACTTTTATTTGCTTTTTTTTGGGGCTTGTCTCACTTTCTTGTTCTACATCACCTCCCTGTCCACACCAGTCAAAATGACTTTATGAAGTGTCTAGTTGGAACTTGCGTTCTTTTATTTTTCCCTTATGCTAAGTTTTCCTCTTTTCATGCTGGACCTGATAAGCTGCCATAACTCAAGACTTGGCCAAACCTCTCCATCATCTCCCATGTTGAATACAAACTTTGGAACTGGCTTTTGGAAAGCTCCATCCAATGTAAGCCAGCTGTCTTGCATGTTACAGATCATTCCACTCCTAAGCATAAAGGGGCTGAGGGCACTGTAGAAGCTGTTACCTAGGTGGGTATCCTTTCCTTTCTCTTTCAGTGATTTTTTTTTTTTACATATGAAAATATTTAAGAGAAAAGAAAAAACTGTTTCTCAATGGGACCCACTGATGTTTATTTTCCTATCTGATGACTTCATTGTCTGGTCTTTTTCTCACTGGATCTAGCTGGCTGGAACTATTCCTTATTGTCCTGACCTGTGGGTCCTGGTAAATCTTCTGGGGGTCCTTCTCATAGCTGTCTATGTAGAGCCTGATGGTTGCTCCCGCGCTGCCTGTACCGCTGAGACGGAAAATAATCCTAGAGCCATCAGAGAAGATGATCCTCAGGCCCTGAGAGAGTGAGAGAAAGACAGAGGAGAGATGATGATGAATGAAAATGTGAAGTAACAGGAAAACATGTGGAGGCAGAATGTATGAGGTGCAATAAATCAAGCTGTAACATGCCGATAGTTATTCACTGGTCATGATTTATAGTGGGGATATGACTTTATTAAGTATTCAGTCAATTCTAACATTTACATGTTAAAAACCATTTACACCGTTTAAGATGAGATCAGTTCAAAGTATTAAGGACTGACTGCTGTAGGAATAATTACAATGCATTCATTAGTTGAACTGAAAGTGGACAGTAAAAAAAGTTTTTCGTCTAAGAAATGGTCTACAACTGATGACAAATGGAAAACTGCGGGAGCATAAAATAGAATTTTAATGAGATCTGCTTTGTTGGCTCTGTACCTGGTTTTTGGACACACTTCCATCAACAGGATCTGTGTAGGCGAAGTTGTCAGCAACAGCCACCTCATAAGTCTTATCACCTGACGAGAACTTCTTTCCTACGAAGGATGGGTCAAACATGGCTGTCTCCAGATCCTTGATCATCTTGTTGGCAGCATCTGAGTCGACCTCTTCGTAGTCGTACCTGCAGTTAAATGTTGAAATTAGATTGATGGAAAAAATATTATCTGCTAACAAACTGGCATCGGAAAATTACAGATCTTTGGTCAGGAAGTAATTGCTTGAAGTTTCATTTGAAGGGAGAGGAGTGGCGATGCTGCGTTTCTATGCAAGCTACAACTTTTTAAGATCTCTTTTTTATTTGCAAAAGTAAAAACTTGTTGAAATGGGCAATAGGTAATTATAAAAAAAAAAAAAAAACTTCAACTGAAAATTTATTATCATTTTGGAGGATATAGTTTGTGGTGCAGTTGAACTATATTGCATTATAAAGATAACTGTTTCTGTTACTTAGCCTATCTTCAGTGACAGAAATGGAGAAGACAAAGAAATATAAGCTCATGTCAGGGTAACACAATGCATTTCAACCGAACCACAAACCCACCTACCTAATCAAAACTGGCAACTGTGTGCGCATTAACTGAATGTCTCTTGGCCTGCACATGCTGCAGTTCTCTTATTTGCCACTAGAAAGCAGCAAAGTACCAACTGACCAACCTACATACTTGCAGCATCTCAGTAGGCGGTCCTGAAGCTAACAAATACTAAAAACATCACTGGCAATATGAAATACTTCTCTTTTGGGACTTAAGCCCACATTTCATAAACCATTCTACATGATTCAGTGCTGACCTGGTGAAGAAGTTCCTGCCAAACTTCTGCCAGTGATCCTTCATGATCTCTTCCACGCTCTGTTTCCTGGAGGCTAAGATTGACAACCATGCAAGCACTGCCCACAGGCCATCCTTCTCGCGGATATGATCTGAGCCTAGTTGGTTAGCAGAGGGAGAGGAAAAGGAGTGAGTGAGCGGTTAAGTTTCCCTTACTGGAATTCTGGCTACGCAAATTTGATGACTTTTACTCACCGGTGCCGAAGCTCTCCTCTCCACACAGTGAGAGTTTGCCAGCATCCATCAGGTTCCCAAAGAACTTCCAGCCTGTTGGAGTCTCGTACAGCTGCATCTGAAGAGTTTTAGCCACACTGGGACAGATTGGCACACACAACAAACCACATAAGAAAAAAATGTACCTGTAACTAACAGGAGTTCAGTACTTTTTCAGTTTACCACAGAGGGAAAACTTTAGAGTGGCTCTTATGTCATGTGGTATTTACTTGTCCAGGGCTCCACTGGTGGGCATGCTGCGTGCCAGTCCCTTGACACCAGTCTTCTGGAAGTAAGGGATGCTCTTAATGTTGGCAGCAATTACAGCGACTGAGTCTGAGGGGTTCACGAAGAAACCGTGTTTACCCAGCACCATGTTACGGTCCTGAAGAGGGGGGGCAGAACAAGTAGCACAGAAAGACTGGGGTCAACAATCACAAATAGCAGACACGTTTTAGTTTACTTTACATGCATTCGTTTCCTGAACTGTTTGTTCAACTGTTTGAAAAAGATTCCCTTCAGATGCTGAACTACATCTGATTTTTTAAATAATATTTCTAAATTCAAAACAAAAACCATTATGTTATATACTTCTTATATTTCATTTTGAATTCTGAAGGTATATGATATAACCAGTACCGTTATATATTATAATTCGGTCTGTTCTTTTCACAAAATATGAGAAAAGTGTTGGGGGGGGAAAGCTAGAGGAAAACAGCTGACTAAAAACACTCACTGTTCTCATTACAGCCAAAGTCAAAATGAGTTCAGTTCACCCTCAGTCCAGGACCCAGGCCCATTACTTTGGTTACTGACTCTGGTCTATTTAAAAGAAAAACCTAAAATTTAAAACTTAATAGACCACACTATATTAAATTCATTTTATGTGATCTGACATCATAGACTGAAATCCAGTTTAAGAACTTCATAACTCTGCTCTCACCTCTCCCCAATATACTGTCTGATTTAACAGCTATAAAATCACCCTCCCTGGAAGAAAAGCTGACTTACACCATCACCATCAAAGGCGGCTCCAAAGTCATATTCTCCTCCTTTCATAGTCTTGACCAGGTCAGCAGCGTAGGTCAGGTTGGGGTCAGGGTGGTGGCCTCCAAAGTCCTCCTTGGGGACACAGTTGACTGCTGAGTTGGCAGGAGAACCCAGCTCCTCACATACTATCTTCTTCACATAAGGACCAACCACTAGAGGGAGAGAGTGTACTGTTAAAAGAAGCCACCACACCTTGCTTGAGATACAAAGGAAATGTACACTCCTCCACAAAAGCTTCCTGAAACAAAAGCCTGTGTTGTGCTGTTGATACCTCCGTGCATAGCATCCAGGCGGACGTTAATGTGATTGGCTCCAGAGAGAAGCTCTTTCAGTGCAGTAAAGTCAAAGATGCCCCTCAGCATCTCAGCATAGGCCTCCACAGAGTCCACAATCTCCACTGAGACAAATAAAGAGGATAAGAATAAGAGACTTGGGTAGCGAAATAACTTTGGTCACTGGTCACATTAGTTAACCACAAAACCATTCACTCATTATTTCAGGTGACCAGATAAGGTTTAAAAGCAAAATCTGCTGCCACATTGCAAGTCACTAGTATTCATTCATACGAACTGCCACGAACTGGCTCTGCTCTTCATGCCGATGTACCTGTGAAAGGCTTGAAAGTGTCCACCTCAAAGGTCTGCTTGCCAATCTTGGACAGATCCACTTTCAGGTCTGGACAGATGTGATAGTCCTGCAGGCTTTTGCTGATCTCAAATATTTTGTTTGTGATGCCCTCTGGAGCAGGTCCTGGGGTCAAAAAAGGCAGAGAGGATGTTTAGAGCATTATATTCTTAAAAATACCCTTAGTTCTTAGAGCTCCTGTGACATCTGGGAGCATAATGTAGTCTCCACTCACCTCCACTGGAGATGTTGTACTTGATGCCAAAATCTCCATTGGGCCCCCCTGGGTTGTGGCTGGCTGTGAGGATGATGCCACCAACTGCCTTTATCTTGCGGATCACACAGGAGACTGCTGGGGTGGACATGATGCCATTCTGACCAATCACCAGATGACTAATCTGTAGGCAGGAACACATACACACATGCATTTATTAATGCACACATGCACAGACTCACAGATAGAAGGAGATAAAGAAGGACATACAAGAAAAGGTTTATCCAAAAACACTAAAAGTTTAATCTGAAGGGCAAGGATTGTAATTATGTTATTCTCAACTATGCACAATACCATCAGGCAGGCACCTGACTGGTCCAAAATTAATTCTGCAGCATGATAACAACCCAAAACATACAGCAAGAGTCACAAGAAGTCCTTAAATATATGGTATGGTCCCAACAGAGCCCTGATCTCAACATCATGGAGTAAGTCTAAAGACAGCCTAAATTTGTGGCAAGAGAATAAAACTGTTGCAAATTCTCAGAGATGATTGGAACAACCTACCACTAAAGCACCTTAAAAAATGTGCACAGGTGTGCCTAAAGTCAAAAGGTGGTCACACCAAATATTGATTTAATTTAGATATTTACTGTTTACTGTACTTTGTATGATGTTCGTGGACTTGTGCTTTTCTGAGGTGTTAAATTCCTTTACAATTACTGCAGAAATGTATCCTTATGACTCTCTCAACTCTGTCTATTTAAACATGCCTAGGTTTGCTTTGTGTAAACATATGAACAGCAATGCCTCTGTCTGTGCACCTCTGGCAATGATACAGTTCCGTCACTGCTTCATTTCCCAACAACAGCCACTTGTGGAGAAACTGCTAAAATATCAGACTGCTTTATGCAACTTGATTCCACTGGCATCAGGGACAACCCGAGCATTTATCATTATTTGCTTTGAGGTAACTGCACCAGAGACAGAGTGGCCATCTCATGACAAAGAAGGTCACAGATTCAGTCTAGGCAGCAACCATAATGTCCTGTCCAAATGCAGTAACGCTCATTTTCGCTTGCAATTACGAGTGCCTCATTTAAATAAGACCATCGGATCATTCAATACCAAGATGCCAAATGCAACGCAATCGTTCTGTTTGTACTGTTCATTCATTTCTGCACTTGACCGTGAGGTTCCCAGCTATGGTACAGACATATGGAGAGCAACGTGACTGTCTGCACGTTGCTAGTCACGCCCCCCGCTCGCCTAACATCGTTTCAGCAACATCACAGTGAAGGCAGCCAGTAGCATCTCACCGCAGTTATTATGAAACAACACAACGTCGGGTTATCGTGCTTCCTTTTACAACACTAAAACCTACTTCTGCTCATTTATAGACCTGTGTAAGACCAAGACCCGAGACTGTTTTCAAATATAGAAAAAGGTTTCAGTCTTTTCAGGCCACAGCAAAGTTGTCGTCGTGTCAGTATGTAAATGCCAAAGGTAATGGTTTGATATACAAGTGACCTCCTTCATGCACTTTCTCCAAAAGATCATCGCGGTCAAGCTGGCACCGGAGACCGAGCAGGAAAACCCAGACGGGTGTTGATGACACCTGTTATTTTAACTTTTAACGATTCTCATTTGACCTCATGAGAATCGTTGGGTAGCCCAGGCTAATATCTAATAGCTAATATCGAAGCATAAAAAGAAGATGTAGGAAGGTCTTGCTTGCTACACCGGTGTGTCCTTGTTATACCAAAGGAACGAGGGAAGCTTGTCTGGGCACGCAGCGTTAATGTTAGCTAAATAAAACTCATTCATTTTAGAGCATTGCATCACTTAGCGTTTCACTGTGCAAAACTTTGAACGGGGCTAACGTGAACCACACTAAAGCATCAATAACGTTATAGTAATGTTAGCTACTTATATGGCATGGTATCGGTGACTTATTTCCCTGCTTTCACTACAAAACGTTACCGTTAGAATTTACTTGTTAAGTCACTCAGCTTCTCTTGGTAGCTAAATAAAACCACAAAACATAATACAGAGTGCTACAGAGTGCAACTTGACAGCTAGCTTGACGTTGACTCGCTAGCTGACAAGTTATTCGGTAGGAGTCTGGACAAGGGGGTGTTTTAGCTAACTTAGCTAGCGACAGAGAAGCGAGGGAACAGCAAAGGTGGACAGTATTTGTTTCTCCTACTGACCCCGTTGGCAGCTGCAATCTGAACGATCAACTGAATCGCGTCTTTCATGAAAAACCTCCCATCTCCTCCCACCACCAGAGTGGCCGCTTGGCGCTCAGCAGGCTCAATGACAGAGATAATGCTCTGGATGAAGTTTTCCGCATAGTGCTGGTTCTGCTGAAACACAGTCACCCTCTTCCTCAGGCCGCTCGTCCCGGGCTTCTGGTCCGTGTACGGCTTGGTCTTCACCGTCGTTATTTTGACCATCTTTTAACCCCAGTGAGCACCTATTAGTCGCCCCGTGTGAGCCGCAGTCTCTGGTCCGACGAGGAGGTGACTGCAGTGCCAGAACAAGCCACACGTACACAGCGGACAACTCCCCCCCCCAGACCCGCCTTCTCAGTTTAAAGGGCAAGTAGAGACCCACTGACCGTTCACACTCAACAACCTGGGTGTTAGATAATTATAGTTTCCATAACTAGTGGTGCACTCTTTGGGACTGTGAAAACAAACAAAAACATAAATACAAGTATTGGACCGGATTTTAAGGATACTGAGGGTTTGAGTCTTCCTAGGAACCCACCATAACACCTTTATTTGTTAGTAGAGAAGTGACAGGTAACGAAGGCAGGCAGGACGAGTTATCCTGTCTCCTGTCATGACATGCAGCCTTACAAAGTTCCTCGGCTGGCATCAGACACGAGATGTTGTGATTGCATGGTTTTGCCTCGTCCATGTCATACGAGTTAGTATGATTAAAAGTTTCCAACATGTTAACTGTGCTCATATCAATGTCCAAGTAATAATTACAAAAGGGGAACTCTGGCTTCTCTGCAAGTACGATATCCGACATGGCATTTCATATTATGGGAGTGCCTGAAAATCAAGCAGTACCATGTCAGCCAAATCTTCATTCAGTGTTATGAAACTGAAATGTAATGGGTATAGAGGTACATTGGGTACAGAAAGTCAGACCCCCTTAAATTTTTCACTGTTATATTGCAACCATTTTCTAAAATATTTTAAGTTCTTTTTTTTTTCCCTCATTAATGTACACACAGCACCCCATATTGACAGAAACACAAAATTTTTGCAGATTTATTAATAATAATAAAAAAACTGAAATCACACAGCCATAAGTATTCAGACCCTTTGCTCAGTATTTAGTAGAAGCACCCTTTTGAGCTAATACAGCCATGAGTCTTTTTGGGAATGATGCAACAAGTTTTTCACACCTGGATTTGGGGATCCTCTGCCATTCCTCCTTGCAGATCCTCTCCAGTTCTGTCAGGTTGGATGGTGAACGTTGGTGGACAGCCATTTTCAGGTCTCTCCAGAGATGTTCAGTTGGGTTTAAGTCAGGGCTCTGGCTGGGCCATTCAAGAACAGTCACGGAGTTGTCCTGAAGCCACTCCGTTATTTTAGCTGTGTGCTTAGGGTCATTGTCTTGTTGGAAGGTGAACCTTCGGCCCAGTCTGAGGTCCTGAGCACTCTGGAGAAGGTTTTCGTCCAGGATATCCCTGTACTTGGCTGCATTCATCTTTCCTTCAATTGCAACCAGTCGTCCTGTCCCTGCAGCTGAAAAACACCCCCACAGCATGATGCTGCCACCACCATGCTTCACTGTTGGGA